>JBBPBP010009779.1:21841053-21856754 GCA_037974735.1 Cicer chorassanicum
AAACTCAATAATTTTTATTTTCAACCTTAAATTTTTTAATAAAAATTCAACAACCTTCATCTTCAACCCTAATTTATTCATCTTCAAATCACAAATTTTCATATATGGATAAAAACCTAAAAATTATATTATATAATGGAAGAATGATCCCCTAGACTATCAATTCATGAAACAAAAAACAAATTAAAATTAATTAAAGAAATGAATATGTGAAATTGAATATGAAAATTGTTGAGTTTAAATTAGTTGACATGGAACCACACAAGCAATATTGTATAGTTTTTAGCAAGGTTGAAATCAATGATGAATTTATATTACATAAAATATAGTTGATAAAAATACGATATTATTAGACTGAATACTGCATTGATATTGATTCAAAACGATTTTCACACATGGCTTTACAAACAAACCAATAGTATTAAATTAAGATTTCACTATCTTTATATTTATCCTAATACAAAATAGTTTTTCAGTTTAAAACTCAAAAAAACGACATGTGATAAAGAACACTTTACCATTATCTTAAAGAACACCGTCCCAAAGCAAAAAAAATAAGAAATATCACATTAGAATAACGAACAACACAACATCACGTTTAGACGATGAAATTATATATCGACTACTTTGTTTTCTTACATGTCGTCCGAAAATAAAGTCAAAATTCAATATATTGATTATATAGGACCCTATCTAATGCAACAAAATATAATAACGGATCACATAAAATTATTATAGATTGTAACAAAATTTGATCTCCAAAGAATTGTATAATTCGAACATTTTTTTTTAAATATCGGTTTTTAAACTTCTTATTTGTTAAAAAAGCAAAATAAAATAAAGTGCAAGCCCATACATAATGATTCAAATTAAACATAAAAGTACAAGTCCATACATAATGACCCAAATGTAAAGTAAATAAACAAATCCTTCTTTAGGGCTTGACCTTGGGCCCAGGCCTAGCAGCAGGAATAGGAATTTTTCTTGGTCTACCCCTCTTTTTCTTGGCCACAATTGGAACTGCAACTTTTTGTTCTTGTTCTTTCTTGACACATGATCTCTCAATTCCATTCTTCCCAAAAAATTTCACCTGGAATCTCTTGTCTCCATCATATGTGAAAAGCAAGAACTCATCATGCACTACTGAGTTATCTTTCAGAAACTTTTCCCAACCATTTTGCATATATAACTCATTTCCTTCCTTCAAAATACTCACTTTCCATTTCTCACCACAAGGGCCTATTAAAAAAATAAATGCTTTCCTCCACAACCCTTCATCTAAAGACATAACAATCTTCTGTGAGACTTTCTGCAAATTATGGCAAAAAAAAAAAAAAAAACAAATCATGGTATCTTTACAAGAAACAATTTTTTTTTTGAAAATAGAAAATTAAGAACAAAATGTAACATATCATACATAATGATGTGGTAGAAAATAAAAGCATAAGCAAAATTACAAATTAATTACCATGCGCTTGGTGTTTTGGCCTTTGATGATAGTGAAGAAGGATGATGGCTTCTCTTGTTGGTCATGTTCCATCTGTTTTTTATTTTTTTATTTTTTTTATGTAAAGATAAACTTCATTATATAGAATAAATAAAAGGATTAAAAAAAAAGCACAACAAGTGTCAACTTTTTGAATTACAAACAGAAATTTAATCAGAAGAAAAGCATAAAAAAAATATAACAGAACACCATCCAAAATGGAATTAAGAGATAAAATAATACCCCTGCATCTAAGTACAAAGAACAAGTTGAATAAAAAGAAACAGGAAGCTATATAAACATATGAGAAGCTAAAGAAATGAAGAGAGAACCTTAAGGAGTTGAAAAGGGTGAGACTTGAGATGGACTTGAAATTAAAAACCCTTTTGAATAAAGTATAGTCTCAAATTTCAACACCTAAAGTTTTTCAAAATTTATTTATTCCTATATAAATTAATGTTGGTTCTGTCATTAGCAAGGAAAATAATAGCAAAAGATCATCAAATCAAATTAAGGACCACATATATATGTAGGTTAGCTGAAAATGGTAAGTAGCAGAAATAAGAATTTGGGGGATAAAAATAGGAACCCATCATTATCATGCATGCCACTGCTTTTTATTTCTTTCATAGCTTTTATTTTTCATTAATTTTTATTTAATTTTTGAGCCTAGGTGAGATGATGGACCTTATTATGGACAATTGGACTTGCATTGATTTATTTTTTAATTTTAATTTATTTTTCGTTTTTTTATGTTTTAACTGATAAAAAAATGTTGAAAAAAATACTGATAAAAAATGTTGAAAAAATACTGCATGTTAGTGATTAAAATTAGGAGAAAATCATTTGTGATATGGGGACAACATAAAATAGTTTGAAATTTGAAAATAGTATTGTAGAATAAAAAAGTTTGCATGAAAGAGTCACTGGCCCATGCATGCACAAAAATAGTAATGGTAACATATATGATATTAGTATGTATATAGGATATTTGACGACAATTATTCGACTCTTAAAATTGTCGATCAATCACTTAATAGAATAATTAAGTGAAGTTTTTCTTCAAATAATCTTTGATCATAGTATCAAATAAAATAAAATTATGAATCAATATTGGATTAAGACTGAATTATTCTCTTTCATTGATTTTTTCTTACAAAACTAATTGTTAATAAATCAAAAAATTAGAAAGTAATTAACGTTCAGAAGCAACAGAATTTGACAATAATGATAGATGAAATGTGGAAAATGTAGCGAAGGGAAAATGAAGCCAGCTGTTCCTTCCTTTGTGATAATTTCAACTGTACATTAAAGATAAATGTAAAGGAAAAAATAAAATATATTTTTATAATTAATATATTAAACTTAACTAATAATCAAAACAAAATTCGCAATAATTTTTATTTAAATAAAATATAAATTAAAGCAATATAAAAAAAATAACAACTGAAAATAATTATTTAAAAAAATAAGTTCAATGACGCTTTAAATAATCAAATTTATTTATATTTGATGTGTATTAAATAGACTAACAATGTCTTTTTTAATATAAACAATTAATTTATTTGCAAGAAATTAATTGTCTATTTTCTTTATGAGTTTTGATTTTACAATTTTCATTGACAAAACTATTTTTCTAGTTATTGAAGAGATTAGGATAATTAAAACAAAATGAACAAAATTATCAATTAAATAATAATTTTTTAACGAACTTATTTCTATTAATTTTTAACAAATAAACTTATTTAAAGTAATTAAATATAAAAATATATCAATTTGTAAATTTGAAATTTTTTTACCGCAAGAAACTGGAATTCGCAAGATGTAGGATCCTCTTAAACATGCATCATTTGCAACAAAGAAAAATGAGTGTCAGAAGAGAGAGAAATAGAAAAAAAATTGATGAAAAGTTTAGGAGACAAAATTTGAAAGATAAAAAGATAAATATATATATATATAATATTTAATTCATAACAATAAATAAATTATTTAATAAAGTTATATAATTTATTTACATTGTTTTATTTGACTAAATTCAGAAATTAATATTTTTATATATTTAATTCCTAATAATTTATTACATATTCTTAAATTTAATTCAATTATTTTAAAATTAAATATATTTTAACTTTGCACGGGGTATTATCTCTAGTCAACAACATCAAATAAACTACATAAAAACAATAAAAATAGTTAATATAATATTTATTATAATATGGCCCTATATAATTATTGAATGTAAAATTCTAACATCCTCTTCGCACATTTTTCTTTGATAAATTACAGAAATATTCGTTCTGGTTTTCTCCCTTAGAATTTGCATCACCCATTAGCAAACAGAGTTTTTTTTGTTATTACACAACTGTTAAAAAAACAACTTCAATAACCGCTTCTTTGTCACCACCCTTCCTTGATTAGTTGACTTTTTTTTCATGTGTTGGAATCATATACAAGCCATATTACCTCAACTTTGGATCTCTTCAACATTCTTGAGATTCGAAACTCGTTTATTTTAAGGTATGGAAATCGGTTCCTTGACTCTTAAGTTATTGTTAATTTTGTTTTTTATTTTATTTAAATGCCTCTTACCATTCTTCTTGTTTAATCTATCATATAATCATGGTTTAATGTGCCTCACGTACATTCTAATTCACCAATTACAAATTTTTTTAATTCTTAATTAAATACATGTTGACACAACTTAGTTTTCATCACCTCAAAATATTGTTCTGTTCTAGGTTGACCAAAAAAGTGATTTTTTTTTTCTTTTTTGTGAGGCTATTTTTTCCCCATGTTACCTAACTAGTTTCAATCTTCCCTTTTTATTTTGTTCAGAGAATGATAACCCAATTGAAGAAGATGGGGATGGATGAAGAAGTTTCTTCTGCCATGTTCAAGATAAGGAAAACATCTTTGGTGAAACAGTTGATTGCTGTTATTGTTGTGATGGCTATGTTTGTTGCAGATGCAGCTGATACAAATGATGTTTTTAGTCCATGTCATGATGCTAAAGTTCAGAAAGATGATGGTTTTACCTTTGGCATTGCATTTTCAAAAAAGCAAATTTTCACCCCTGATAATGGTCCACAGCTTTCGCCTTGCGACTCTCGCCTTGACCTCCCAAACAAAGGAGCACAACTTGCTGTGTTTAGGCCAAAGGTTGATGAAATCTCCCTACTCACCATTAACAAGAGTACCTTAAACCCGGTATGCAGTTTTTGTCATCATGATTTAAAACCAAATGCTTTATGTATATAAGAGATGCTTTTTATACGTCCCGATTTGAGCTTTTCTACAAGTATAGGCGTTTGTTAGATTGTTTGGTAAAAATTATGAAAACAACTTATGACATGTCCATTAAATTGTTTTCAACTTATTTCTATAAATTTTCCAAAATGATTTATTTCCATAGAAATAGCTTATACATAAGCACTTATATGACAAAGACTTATATAAGTTGTTTATTCAAATAGGGAATCGGTTTATAAGTATTTTGGCTTTATACTTTTTTTTGGTATGGTTCTCTGTACTATCGTGTCCTCTGGTAATTGCATAAGGTCAATCTTAGGGAATTGCATTATAATTAGTTAATGATATAAGATATAAAGTTGTATCTAATAGATTTAGGTTTAGAATTAAAATGTTGAGCTTAATTGATAGCAAGGAAGAAATGTTCCTGTGTTAGCAAGGAAGAAATTTAAGACATCTTATATTCTTTGTCATTGAGTTAAGCAGCTACCAACTTGGTATACTATATATATTCCTAGACACGAGTTAGAAAAAATAATTGATAATTTATTATATGCATTCCACTGGAAGAGTTGTTTCTTTGTTATGATTTAAAAGCTGAACAGTCCTGCAGCCACATATTCTTCGGCAAACTTTTGTTGTTTGTTCTCTACTAATTTTGAGGGTTTATCAGGCCACAACTGGTGGATATATGGTTGCATTTGCTGGAAAGAAATATGCAGCAAGGTCACTACCAATTATGTTTGCCGACGACAGTCACACAATTACCAGTTTCACTTTGGTATATCACTTGACATGGCCAATTTATGCTTTTGTATGAACATAATTTCCTTTAGGAATGTAATTTTTGAACTTGTGTGTTGGTTGATTGACAGGTTCTTGAATTTCATGAGGGAACACTTCAAAACTTGTTCTGGAAGAGTTTCGGCTGTGGCTCATGTCCTGGTGGAAGCGTTTGCCTGAATAAGCAAGACTGTGCAGTGCCAAACACAAAGTGTCAAACGAATGGTGACATTTCCTGCAACATTGGCATACAGTTAACATTCTCAGGGACTGACAAGAATCTTGACGCTCTAAATTCTTGGTATGAAGTGAAAAATCTACGGCAGTACTCCCTCTATGGTCTATTCTCCGGTCTTCGCAATTCCATTATAGGGCCATATGAAAAGTTTTTTTAAGTTTCCATATTTCCAGTTTATATGCATAGGAGGCTGTACCATTTTAGTTCTTTGTGAGAGTTTGATTGTCTTCCCTGCTTCTTTGAATTCAAAATCCTCGACAACTTGGCTATTTCTATTTAGTCTAAAGTTATTGATTGGGATTTTCTACTAACAAGAGATGCAATTATTTTGATCCTACACTGACGAAATCATGTTATGCAGAAACATGTAGGTATGTTGAATAAAGAAAAATGCATACAGTAGACACAAAATGACAAGGACATAAAATCAAAGGTTGTAATTGACAAGTTGCTATTTAATTTAAAAGGCTTTAAAGATATTCAATATCTGCAATATATCATTCTATTGGTTTAGTATCACCCCAAAATCAGGATAAATAATCGAATGACGAATTACTAGTACATTTTTTCTGTAACTTTCGTGGCAGAATGTTTCACCTTTACTTTTATGAGCTCATCTAACTAACCATTAAAATAACTCTTTAAGCTGCATATCATTGCTTGAGACAAATCTTGTTGCTTGATAATCATCAATCTGGTTATGCACAACAGCTAGATCCCTCATAACAAGTAGTTTACCTTAGGAATTTTCAGGCTCGATTAAAACATTGAAGCCAAATTCTTTTCCTGGTGTGAATGATTGTTTGAGTTCTCCTACCGTTTGAACAGTGTTAATCTTCTTGTCCTTCACATCCAAGTTTTCCTGGCATAGGGGAATTAAATGTGGAATATAAGTTTATGTATCCATGACAGCCACATATGGAGGAGAAAATTAACTTGCCTTTTTTGCATAATCAGCCATGGTACAATTGAGTATTTCTTGTATTGCAAATTTAGTGACACGTTCTTCCCCAAGCATCTGTAGAAGGAAGCTTTTTGGGATCTGCATGCATGTCCTAACCAAATCATCTTCAACGAAGAATAAAACATATATGATCATAATCTACGGATGTTCTGTTGCATTCACCAGTTCTCCAAGAATGATTGTCTTGTCAAAAGAATTATTTTGAGAGAAAACTCAATCCCAGGGAAAGATTATTGATAGAAAAAAGAACTAACTATCCAAGCAATGGATGACTTAATTCTAACATTTTAACTATATTGATGTTACAAACAATATTACAGAAGAATGAGTGAATAATTTATGGTTCAAAAGATACTAAAACAATTAATCGTCAAATATAAAAACTTCATTGTAAATTGCGCACCTTTGATGATTTCCCTGGAGCAGTTCACACATTGCAAGGCATGTACAAAGTAATAAAGTTAAAACTCATGAACTTCAATTTCTTACGCAGATAAAATTCTGAACTATGATGAACAAAAGAATGAATCGCATGTAAAATAATATCAACAGCAAGAAATATATAATCAATTTAAATAGGCAGCGCTTCTAGATGTAATCCAGCATACAGGTTTTTTATGGGGGAGGAATCATGCAGCAAATGCCAAACTCATGTGTGAGTTCATGGCACGTATTACAATATATGAATCATAATAGGGTATGAAAGTGAAAATTGCAATAACCACTACATATATTAAGTCTATGTAGTTAGGTGCATGGTATTGATCTTTATTAATAGCGCAGCCATTTACCTCCTTTTTGCACGCGAAATCCAGGAACTGGTGGGGCCGTACGACCTAAGTTTATGAGGATCCGGTCAAATACCTTCTGTGTTTGATCACCATTCAATTCCACTCTTAGCTGCCATTTAAGCCATGAGATTACAAAATAAATTTAACCTCCTCCTCATATCATGTAAAAGAATATGAAAACATATAACTAACATGATGCTGCAATTGATAGAAACACGCATCACAAAACTATTTTACATGATAAAAGGAGGAGGTTAAAGGGAAAATAACAAGGCTTATTGTAGCAATATATCTAGCTACAATTTGTTTATATTTGAAGCTGCAATTTGTATTGTATACTAGTGGCAATGTATGGATAACAATTAAACATATGTTGATAGAAACATCAGCTTCAGTTTTAATCTTATTGGACAAACAAAAGTAATATAGTAGAGTACATTATTATGACAGAAATAAAGTAAATCCCACAGGGAAGACGATTAATCAGGCATGAAGACTACTAAAAGCTTTCATTGAGCCTAGTTCATCAAGTTGATTCATATAGACCCTATTTGGATAAACAACTTAATTATGTGCTTATAGAATATGTGTTTATCACATGATCAAAAAATCTGTTGATTTGGAATCACAGGATGGGTAGATGTCACATACGACGGATTGATTTCTTACCTACGTAACTATATTTTGCTTTTTGTTAGTACATAATAATGGATTCATGAATCCATTATTTTCAATTGTATATTTCAAGTGGTATTTTTTGCTTTGTTTCCTATTTTTATCTCAAAAAAGGAAAAAATACTTATGCATAAGTTATTTCTATAACAAAAGATAAAATAAATTCAAAATGTTTCCATGTAAGCTATAAGTAGGAGAGCTTATGAAAATAAGCTGAAAATATCTTACGAACATGTCATAAGTTGTTTTCACAAGCTCCCCCAAACAGTCTTACAAGTCAATAGATAAGTTCAAATAAGTCAATTCAAATATGCACAAATAGTCACACACATCTGTTTCACAAATAACAGCTTATTGTCTTGGTCATTGCACTCCGTAGGAGAAAACAATGACAGTTTTGAATAGAGACAAGAGATGGCAGAACATATCAAGAGAAACATAGAACAATTTTTGGTGCATGCTCACTCACTTGTATCTTATCTTCATCTCCTGCTTCTGCAACTACTGTGGCATCTGTTAAGAAGCCTGAAATATCATTGGAGTCTGTAATTGATGCTTCTAAACCTACAAAGTAAAAGCATAAGATTAGTTTAGAACAGGTTATTAAATATATATATAGAAGCAAAGGACAGTAAATAAAGGAAAATGGATATTAAAACTAACCTGAATTAACGGCTGAAAGTGGCGTATTGAGATGTCTGAGTGTTGTTGTTGTTGTTGCAGTGGGAGTAGAGAAAATATGTAAGCTGCAACAAAAAACATAAGTGAAATAAGATTCTCAGACATGAAGGAGAAGTAAAATAAATAAGTGAAGTAATTGGGTACCTTTTTCCGCTGGAGAAGCGGAGAGAAAAGGTGGGTCCTCTTAATTTTGCATTTGGATTGGAAAGATACATGTGACCGTAGCAAAAGTTGCGAGTAGTGAATGAAGCAACTCCTCCAAGTGTAATGGAATTGGAAGTAATCATCGTCATGTTTTTGTTTTGTCTTTCTACGACTCGTGTCCCCTTTTTTGGTCTCTACCAACGCTCATAAGTCATACCTTATCCCTTTCTCATTTGCGATGGGGTTAATTGGATCCTTAAAATGTTGTTACTCATATTAATTGATGATTTAAAAAAAAAAAAAATTTCTTCGTAATTAACTCCTTACATTTTTATCAAATTATCTTTAAATAATTTTCACAATCCCATGAACCAATTCCAATATGAAAGGATACTTATTTGCATTTGTTCAGTTCTGATTCTCTGACGGGGCTTTTACATTATCCCAGTTCTAAATCTAAGATATTCGAAGTAGGTGGCTTGGTTGATGAGATTAAGAATGTTATAACTAACAAGGTTCATAGTTAGAATTAGGAGGTCTATGTTCAATCTTTGTCGACTAACATAACCATTAATTTACTGTTATTTGTCTATAAAAAATAAAATCTAAATTGCATTAGGAATGATGCACTGAAGATGGTTAAAAAGACCAGTTCCAATTGTTTCCCTGGAGTTCTCAGAAATTCAATTGTTGTCCCCACGATCTTTCTCTTCTGCTGTATGCTTAAAATTAAATGTAATAAAAAAGAGAGTCTGCACTGAGCAATATTTTGACCATTCATTAATTCAAATAATTATGTTAACTATGGACCCCAATTCAATTAACTTTTACTTATAAGAACTCTACAATTAAATAAATTTATGATTTGTTACTTACAAAAGGAAAATCTTTATATGCTTATAAATCTTCAAGGTGTTTCTCACCACCTATTTTTACAATATATCACAAACAACTATAGAAGAAAGTAAGGGATCAGATGCTCCACTAATATCAGCCCCTTTACTTCTTACATGGAGTAGATAATCGACAGCTCTCTCAGTAATAACCTCGCCAGGGATCAATACCGGTATGCCTGGAGGGTATGGACATACAAGCTCCCCCGAAACCTTACCAATGCTCTCCTTCACCGGTACTTTTCTTTTACTTGCAAAAAAGGCATCTCTAGGGATCAGACTCATGATTATATCATCAAAGGGTGCATGGTCAGTAACCACTCTGTCTTCAGGTTGCTGAATGGAAGAATATGTTGCGGCTAGATGCTTTATTCCCAATAAGAGCCTTTGGACATGGTCCTTACAAGTTCCAAGATTAAGTGCATAAGTGATAGATTTATTCCCAACGAGTTCACAGACGACTCCAAAATCCCTGTATAAGATTTCGTCGGCTTCGTAACCTGATAAACCGAGCTCCCAAAAACCTACAGTAAGCCGCAATGGATCAATTGCAGGAAAGGTTGGAAAGCTTGAATTCTCAAGCACTGAGACTCCAGGGATTTGTTTTAGCGTGCACTTTGCTTCTTTTGCTAATTCAATGGCTCGGTCGAATACAGTATCAGGGCTTTCACTAAGTTGAGCTCTAGCAGCATCTAGGGATGCCAAAAGCAGGTAACTAGGACTTGTGGTTTGCAGAGTTTGGAGACACCTAGATATTTTTTCCTTGTCAACAATGTCACCTGACATGTGAAGCATCGATGACTGAGTAAGAGAGCAAAGAACCTTGTGAGTGGACTGTACAGTTAGATCAGCCCCTTGCTGGAGGGCTGAGCTAGGCAGTTCAGAATGAAATCCTATATGTGCACCATGAGCTTCATCGACAATCAAAGGAATTTTACGAGAATGACACAACTCAGAAATGTCACTCAAGTTACTGCAAATACCATGATAAGTAGGTGAAGTGATGAAAACTGCTGCTGCTTTTTTTCCTTCCAATTCGAGTGCCTGGATAGCATTCAATACCTGCAACCAAACCCATCCATCCCACCCACACACAAAAAAAAGAGTGAGAGAACAACATTAGATAGGATTACATAAAGGGTCGAGCCTGAAGATAATATCTAATATCAATTTCGAGAACACTGAAAAACCACTTAATCAGGAAATTAAAAAAAAAATCATCTTCTGTGTTGTAATTGAAAAAGCAATTTAGATTGCTTATTAAATGAATACGAGAAATTATTATAACATGCCAACTGCTAAGCTAGCATGCCAATTTCTTTTCTCGCCAATTTTTCGCAAATGTGATGGTGTATAATATTTGAATCACCTGTAACGGAGTGATTCCACCAGCTATGTCCCAATCATTTTTATAGTCAGGAACAATGTACTTAGGCACTGCACCAGATAATACCATGGCAGATATAGCCGATAAATGACAATTCCTCGGAAGAATAAGAAATTCTCCCGGTGAACAGGTTGCCATTATTGCTGCCTGGATCCCACAAGTAGTACCTCCGACAAGAAACCATGTCTCTGATGATCCAAACAATTTGGCTGCTTCTGTTTGTGCTTCTAATATGGGCCCTTGGGGACAAAAGAGGTTATCAAGTTCTGGTAGCTCGGGCAAATCATGAACATACGGTCTTATTCCAATGAGTCGAGTCAATGAAGCAGGGGCAGCATGGCCTCTGTTATGTCCAGGAAAGTGAAAAGTGGCAGCATTTTGTTCAGCCGAGGCTTTCAATGCACTGACTAGAGGAGGTAGGCCACTCTGCCGAAGCTCTGGTGAATCGCTGCACGAAAAGGGGTTGTTTGTGATAGATGCAGTGTTCACTGTCCCAATGCTCTCATATTGTCTATCTTCTGGCAGTGCAATGCTTCTTTCCTGTAAAATGATTTAAAGGATTGTTACTGCCTGATAAAACCCAATATAGTGAAAAAATGTGTAGGTCATAACGATGAAGTAGTAATGGATAAACACCATTTCATTTTAATTAAGGCCTAGCTAATCTTATTACCCTAATTAAAATCCATTTAAAATTATAACTGTATATGCAATAGTGTAAACAAATTTTACATAAATGTCTGATAATATAATAGAACTGCCCCAAGGATCAGTTTAAAGCTCCAAGGATCAATTTAAAGCCCCTATCATTTCACCTCAGTCACATAGCAAATTCAAGACCCAACACTGTGATGCATAGGAAGTTAGAGACTTGCATAATGCAGACTAGCTTTAGTATGTGTTTGGTAATATGCAAAATCATGGTAGTATTGCTCATCAATTTGAAACTTCATGAAAATGATATTTACAAACTAACTACTATTAACTACCTCTAACTAACTTTATTATCGCTAATAAAAAAATATATAATCTTTAACATTTATATATCTCCAATGCTGACACTTTAGGCACACTTCTCACGGGAACGGTTACAACAAACTTAGTGGTTTCATTTGGTAGGTTGGTGGAATTGATTATTTAGAAAAGAATAATAAATAAAGGGGACCTGAGAGCAATAAGATGGAACGGTTGGCGAAGGAGTGAAATTGAATTTGTTGGGAAATTCCTGCAAATGAAAATGAAAAGTTAGAAATTAGAAGAAGCAAAAGAAAAAGATTGTGTGGTTTAGAACTTACGGAAAAATGGGAAGGAGAAAAGGATATAGGGGTTTTGGGATTGAAAGGGGTAGAGAGTGGGAATGATAGTGAGACCGAAGCATGCACCATTTTCTTCCACGTTTCCCTTCCTACCACTTTCTCCAGTTACGGGGTTTTTCTTTTAACAAGATAATTACTTTTTTTTTTATTTGAGTTATTTTCTTTACGAATATGACTTTTTTTATTGTATCACTAATATAAAAAAATTTATACTGTCATCCATTATATTTATCAATTTTGATATTCACACTCCCTTTTTGATAACTACACCACTTAATTTTTTCTTTTAAAACAAAATACTCAAAATACGTTTGCTTAATAATTATGTTCATTAAACTATAATCTTTATTTTTATCTTCATCTTCTACCTTACACTCATATTTATTTATTATTTTCTTTCACACTTCATAGACGGCCCAAAGGGGAGGCCACCAAAAAACAATTTTTTTACTTAACAAAAAGGTCTCAAAAATTAAATTAATACGAAAGTCAATTTGAAAATATGAATCAAATTATTTAAAATTAAAAAAAAAACGGAAGGTTTTTGATTTAATCGCAAAAAGTGCTAAACAAAAGGTAAATTTGAGAATATTGGTGAATAATAGTTGATACCGAGAGATTTATTGGTAGAAAAATGTATTTGTTATATTTATTGATATAAACTTTCATAAAATGAATTTTTACGACATTTTTTCTTAATCACTTTACATTCAAAAATAATCCAACGAAGAAGTACGCAGAAGAAGACAGTTGGTTTATTCTTAATATTTGGATAAAATATTTTGTTTTTGTTGCAAATTATTCGATGCTATTTCTGGTACAAGTAAATTAGCCGATGAAAATAATAAAGATTGAAGAAAGATTAGTTATAAATTGAGAAAACATAAGACAAATAGTGAGCATTTTGTTAACATGAGAAATATTAGTTATAAATTGAGAAATCACGAAACAAAGTAGTGAGCACATTACTAACGTGAGTTCTTTGAGTGGTACAATGTGTATACACACTCTTTTCTTCTTCAACTAAAAGATGAAAAATTCTACATAAGTTTTTGATGTTGTTGTAGAACAGTTGAAATGTCTTATTTTATTTTTCGAAAAATATAGAGAAATTTTCTCCCAAAGAACATTGCCATGATTTCTGCCAAAGAAATTTTCTATAGTTATTAAATAAAGTATTAATAATTTATTTATTAATTTTTGAAAAGGCTCTGTCTGATAGTTTCACTTTGAGCCTCATAACGTGTTGGTTCGGTCCTGCACACCCCTTTATCCTTCTTCCTCTATTCTCAACAACTTCAACATCTTCAATCACCTTCATTAGCTTTCATTTACATCATGTTTACATCATCTTGTTCTTGTTGTTCTTCTTGTTTTTTACAATATTTAGTTAGGGTTATGTGATTGAAACCACGTTTGATGAAAATGAAACTTATTTTGGTTACACAAACTGAATCTGCCTAGAAACATACGTGAATTGAGTTTGCGTACGTGGACTCAGTTTGCCTAAGACCTACGTGAAATCAATTTGCCTAGAAACATACGTCAACTCAGTTCACGTACGCAAACTGAGTTCACGTATGTTTTTGGACAGGCTAAGTTGACGTAGGTCCTAGACAAATTGAGTTCACGTACGCAATATGAGTTCACGTACGCAAACTCAGTTTACATATGTTTCTGGGCAGACTGAGTTCACATATGTTTTTGGGCAAATTTAGTTTGCGTAACCAAAATCAGTTGACAAAATGAGTTTCATTTTCACCAAAATTCAGTTCGAATGGTGTGGTTAGCAAAAATGGGTATGTAGGTAGAAAAATTGTATATATATATATATATATATATATATATATATATATATATATATATATATATATATATATATTTAATTTTAAAAAAAATTAATGTTGCATAATAAAATGTATATGATATTAATAACAATTATTTAAATAAAAGAAAATAACCAGTTGAGAGAAAGATAAATACAAAATCATCAAAGAGAAATTATTTAGAGAGAGAATCTCAATTTAATGTAAAGTTCTAACTTGACATCAATTATTTATTTGTCCTTGAATTGTTCCTTGTCACTGTGTGGTGTTTGAGGTAAGGAAGGACAAAGAGAGTATAACGTTTTTTTTTAGAGTAATCTACTAACTAAATTAGTTTCTCACTTTGTAGAGAGTACTTTTAAATATATATTTGAGATTATAAGAGA
The DNA here is from genome assembly GCA_037974735.1 of Cicer chorassanicum. Classification (NCBI taxonomy): domain Eukaryota; kingdom Viridiplantae; phylum Streptophyta; class Magnoliopsida; order Fabales; family Fabaceae; genus Cicer; species Cicer chorassanicum. The sequence continues at coordinate 21,855,873 of JBBPBP010009779.1, forward strand.
GTATATTGATTTGGGATTTCAAGAGAATTTAAAAGAGTTTTTTGATTAAAAAAATTATTTGATATTCGAGATTTTTTAAAGAGGACAACAAAATCCGATAATATTTAATTGAAATTTTTCATAACTTAAATATTGTCTCTTGATGTTTAAAAGTATACGGATTTTGATGAATTCTTTACTAGAATGGTTTTGTGAGACTTTTTAGTTGAAAATATATATACAACTTTCATTCAACAATCTCACCAATACCCTTTAGAACTCTTTCAATAAGTTTGCTGTTGCTATCCTTTGCTTTTGAATCTCATACTACATATGTCATGTTTTTATTTTTCTTTCTCATCTTGCTAGTTGCTTTTACCTTTTGATTCTTCATGTTTTTGTTGATGTTCTTCATGTGTTCATTTTATGCTTCTTTTGTTGGTTTTTATTTTTTAATTTTGTTTGTTGGTTATTCATGTATTCCTCACATTGACATGTTGTTGTTGATTCTTCGTATTATCATTGATTTTTGTTGATTTCAAGTTAGTATGTTTTTTGTTGAATAAAAAAATTGACTTGGGTTCTTTATGTTTTATCACAATAGTATTCCTCTCAATTAATATGTTTTTTATGTTTTGACTTTTTTAATAAAAAAATTGATTTATCTTATTAAATATGCGGTTTTTCAGTGTTATAATTTAAATAAAAAAATATTTTGTCACGTGTTATACGATTTAAGGTTTAAGGTTTAGGACTTATGGTTTAGGGTTTTATGTTATTATTATTAGTAGGGTTGAGATTTACTGCTCAGAGAACTTTTTTAGGGACTAAAAATATTAATTTTTTACAATTTATATTTTAAAATAAACATTAAAATGGAATAACAAATTTATTTATGGACTA
>JBBPBP010009779.1:21873416-21899976 GCA_037974735.1 Cicer chorassanicum
AATTATCAAGTGTTATATTTAATTTAATTATGAATTTTATCTAAATATCTCACATGATTTGTGTAAATTTATTATCTTTAATATTTGCATATTTAATTTTTAATAAAAATTATTTGTTAACATTATAATAAAAATCATAAATATAAACAATATATTTTTTAATCATTAACAGTAATGTATAATAATTTAACTTCTTAGTGTTATTTGTATTGTATATTTTTATTGACTCAATTTAACAATAATTTTATTTTAAAAAATAAATATATCTATTTAGATAGATAATTTATAAAAATCAAATCAAATTTCTATGATATCATTATTTATAATTATAATAATATTTAAACTTTATAATTTCCACAAAATTAATTGCTTTTCTGTACACGGACTCAAGTACACTAATTTCATTTAATTTGAGACTAATAAAACTGCTTCTAGGAGTCCGCATTTTATATACGAGTATTCCCAAATATGCTTTATATTTACTTATTCATTTTAGATCATTTTGACACGTTAATATCAAATAATTCAATTAAGGACTTGAGTACTCATATCCCGGTGTCTTTAAAGAGTAGCCACGACGAAATTTTTCTTTAATTTGAATTCGGAAACATCGGAGAATTAGCCTCCCACTATCAGTGTATCCTTCTTGCTCCAAGTTCTGCTTTCCATGTCCATGCAGGGTTTTGAGACTTCAGGTGTAGCAAAATTTGTAAAATAAGCATTATTTGTATGACAAAATATACTCTATAATCTATATTCTACATGATTATGTTCAAGTTAACATATAAAGTACCATAGCTCACAACTATAAAAAAGACACTCGTGATTTATGAACATACTATGGTCGCGTTGCTAACCTTTGCTCCAAGTTGAAGATGTTCACACCAAACTCAGGAGGCAACCAAAACCTGCGGTTCTGAGCCCGTTACTTGATATATATCAAAGCTCTTAGCAAGTGTGATAAGAAAATATATACAGCTTTATGTTACTCATGCATTTTAATAGAGGAAAAATGGGACTCATAATACGATAACATTATCAGATTTAAGGTGTTTAAGTGTAACATGAGTTACAGAAGCACAGCTAATATGTTCATATCAGATTTAAGGTGTTTAAGTGTAACATGAGTTACAGAAGCACAGCTAATATGTTCAATTTTTTAATCCAAACTTCCGCACAAATCAAATAATATTATCATGACAAGCGTTTAGCTGTACAATGTCGATATGTGAAATTAAAAGAGACAAAATAATCCATACTTTTAAAACTCCTTTGCTCTTTGTCTTAGTTGCTCAAGTTCCATCTCAATATCAGCATCTCGAAATGGCTTTCCAGTATTGGTGCTACTTCTTCCAGGAGGAAGCTCTCCTTTCTGCTTGAAGCAAACAGTCCAACAATGAAATAAAAAATTATATGTAGGACGGTGGTAGCATAATATAATGCTTTTGGAAAAGCATATTATTCACTCCCTTTTTCCACATGTTTTCCAACTTGTGGTTGCAAAATAGGGAAAGGAAACAACATGCAAGGAAGTTATTTAACATAAAAAAGTTCTCTCTATTTGCTGTTTGAAGCATACCTTTGAGCTACCAGATAATTCTTTCTTCAAATTCGCAAGGTCGTCATCAACTGATGAGCTCTCAAGCAATGCAAACTGTAAAAATCAACAATTTTACCAATTAAGACGCAAAACAGCAAAAATAGATGGGTGCATGAGAAAGAAATTGAAAGAGTTTCAAAAATAATTATGTAATAAAGGAATAAGTTTAACAGCTTTTGCAACACCAAACTCAATAAATGCATGAAAAATTGATGGATGGCGTAACCCTAGATAAGAGTCTGTCTAAAAGAATATATTTTACTATGAATTCACAATTATTTGGAAATTAGGTTTGTTCTTGCAGTTTTTGTGGTTCTGAACCATAATTAAATAATTTCCCTAAGGAAAATATCTACAGAAAGAAAATATTGCAACTTAATCACTGGAACTCAAATTCTACTTTATATGGTATATAAACAGTCACTTACCTTCCCTTCAAGATCATCACTTGTCAACTGGCCCAGAGCTTCAGCTTGGGACTCCATTGTCATCACTATTAAGATAACAGAACATAATTAGAAAGAAAAACAATTTCAAATGCAATGACGAAAGCACATAGTACATAACTCTGCCATATGTGGAATGTACACTGATAAATGTTCACCTACATCGTTAATTGGGTTGTAATTTTTAAGCATGTCTATGGTCAAAATTCAGGTATTCAACTTTTGTTATTACGACGGAAATAAACTTAATAATTTGGGATAAACTTAAGAATGAGCATGTCTATGGTCAAAATGCTCATGATCCAAGAGTACCGATTCAGCCTAATCATAATATCTCATGATCGTGCAATATAGCCCTTGTCAGATTGTAGAAATACATCAAATTCAAAAAACAATTACTATAAGCTTCAAGATGTCATATTTTCTCCTAAATTTAGTATGTTTGTATATGGTTGAAGGCAAGCATCAAGTGGAGACCAGGTTATAACTTATAAGTACTATTTATGTAAAGAGTGGACTCGGTGAGTTTTCTTCTCACCTTTCTCTTCCATTTTTTCGAAAGCTGAAAGAGCACTACTTGTATTGACATTTCCCAGCATCTCACTCACCTTGGTTGCAGTCCTAAAGGAACATCAACCTTCGGACATTACAAATGAAACCAGAGAAATACACAATGGAATAAAATGGAAGTCAATGGGTAAAAGATTTGAATTACAAACTTTGCAGATTGAGCTCTTGCTTTTAGAGTATCCTTCTTTGACCTTGCCTCCTGTATTTTACTCTCCAAAAGCTACAAAATGAACAATTTATAAATCAAAACTGAGGTAAATTATAAATATTGATACTTGTAACTAAAATTGCCAGCTTTAAAACGGTGAGCTAATTGTTCAACCAATTTCCATCATTACTAAAAGGATATACTTCTCAGAAAAGCTATATGTATTCTGTAGGAGGAAAAATTGCAATAAAAAGGCGAGGTAACATACGTAACTTAATTATTATTGTCATTATTATTATTATTATTATTATTATTATTATTATTATTATTATCATTTTATTATATTTTACAATGAAAAACATACAAGCATTGAAAGCCATGGTCTATGGATTCTAGGAATAATTCATAGAAGGAACATTAAGACTTTTGAAGCAGACAATTATAGCTTGACAGGCAAAGAAAAATAGGTTTCGGACTTTTAGTAGTTGGTACAGGTGATGTTTGAAAGAAACAAGGTGGAGATAAAAAAAGAAGTAATATAACCTAGGCTTAACACACACCTATAGTTCCTTCCTCGGGCATCATACCTAGAATTTGATTTCACAATGTAACTAAGAGTATAGGAATTTCTACAATAACTCATAACCATGAACATTCATCTAAAAGAATGCATTAAAAGGTTGAAATAGACTTCAATGGATGGAGAATGAAGGCCCAATTTTTTACACAAAGCAGAATGATGTGATGCTACCTACTGCAACCAAACCTAAAAGGAAAACTTGATTATAAAAAAATAATCAGCCATACATAAATGCAGACCAAACAAAATATAGATCATTATCATTCCAGGGTGATTAAAATTACTAAAACATGCCTAAAGGAGAATATAAGATGAACTCAATTAAATGGTACTTATTCTAAGAACTGAACATATGATGTTGACATAGTAAGGTTTTAAGAATTAAGAATATATATACTACAACAACATAATCAAGAGTAAAAAATAATCCAAAATGTTAAGCTAAATTGAACTTTAAACTTGTACTTTCTTGATGCTACCGTGTACAGCGTCACCATGATGTTGCTCCATAAAAAAAAGAGTCAGTTCAGCTATTCTGCCTAGGGTTTTAAAAACATTGTAGTACAACGTCGCCATGATGTTGCTCCATAAAAAAAAGAGTCAGTTCAGCTATTCTGCCTAGGGTTTTAAAAACATTGCAGTACAACGTCACCGTGATGTTGCTCCATAAAAAAAAGAGTCAGTTCAGCTATTCTGCCTAGGGTTTTAAAAACATTGTAGTACAACGTCACCGTGATGTTGCTCCATAAAAAAAAGAGTCAGTTCAGCTATTCTGCCTAGGGTTTTAAAAACATTGTTTTCTGAAACTGAAACAATACATTTGACTGTTTGAGTGTTTTAAGGTACCAACTCTACCAAGAAAGAAAATGATTTTAGCTTACCCGTGTATTTGAGACAAGATTGTCCACAACACCCTTTTGCTGATCAAGTTGAGCTTTCAAAGCACTGGCATTATCCTGCACCATATTAAAAGCATAGAATGAGCTTTTCAATGATTTGATATGCATGATGATAAGGCACTACTTTGAAGTTACATTTTCCGGTATCATCCAATAAAATGTCAAACTATAGCAAATTCCAAAATTTTCAATCAACAACACTGTCACCGGCATTCATATTTACAGCAATATCTGACAAATGTATACGTCATAGTACTTTATATAAGTCAACCATTGTGAGGTCAGCCATTATCTAAAATGTCTGAACTGACTTCAGTTAATCAAAACACATTATGATCTATGGATATGCCAACCAGAATAGCCATTTCATTTCACAAATCTACATATATGGTTATGGTCATGGAGTTACATAATGACAACTATAGCAAATGCAAACATCAAATGTATCAATACCGCTTAGATATGCAAGGAGGACAAAGTACTGATCATATAGCGAACATGTAAAAGAAAATGAAAAAGTCAACAAAGTCATTGATTGATTTACACACTGCAAATATAAACAATCCTCTTTAAAATCTAAAGTAGAAATTTACAAGAATATTAACAACCAAACAAATAAAAACCTTAAACAAAATGAGGACATACTGCAAAAGATTTACGCCGCTTAAGTGCTTCACGAGCAAGATCTTCTTCACCTTTCTGAAGAGCAAGTTGTGCTTTACGGTACCTACATCAAATGTAAAGCACAAAAGTGGTATTCAAATGTCAAATACTGCAAGCAAATTAAGATAATAACTCCTTCATACATTACCACTCTTCAGATGCTTGTTGTGCAGCCTTGTATTTATTTTCCATCCGTTTTTGTGATGCCAATACCTCAAGAAAGGAAAAAAAACAATAAGATGATTTTATAATAAAAATAACAGGCTATCATAAAGTTAAAATATTCAAACAAACAAATGATTATGAAGCACGGACACCTCTAAGAATGAGCATATTGCAGTGTCGGACACGCGTCGGTGTCTGACACTCGTATGATCCCTCGAACAAGTGTCCCCCCAAAAAAACTTTTTTTTTCTTTGCTTTGCCACACCTTAGACATCCTTTGGACACATCTATGTGGTTAAAGATATGTCAAAGCAATGATGATCAATGGAGTTAAAAACTTTAAATTAGATCACTTCATGATTTGCTTTTTGGAAGTAGATGAGTAAATGAATGTGAAAAACTATCATATCTTGTTTTAGAATTTTTTGTTAATGAAACAAATTGCGCTCTCAATTTAGATCTTTTATGAATAATGTTCATACTTTATTATTTAATTATAATAATAAATAAATGTGTATCGATGTCCACGTTGGTGTCCTATTTTTGGGAGTGTGTCAACGTGTCCGTGCCAGGTGTCTCTATCAGGGTGTGTGCTTCATAGGATAAGAATAGATATATGACAATCCAAGTAACACAGAAATAATAATTTTCCAAAATAAAGAGATTATCAAAAGGACAAACGAAACTAACTTGTGCAGTAGCTTGACGCATTTTAGTCAAATCATCGTTCATTTCTAGCACAGCTTGCTCCAAAATTTTCTCCGGATCTTCAAAAGAACTTACAATAGCATTCGCGTATGACTGCATTACTAAGATGACAAAATCTAACCATAACGACAACAACAATGAGAAAAATTAAAGCTAAAAACCGCAAAAATAAACACTACTTCTTATAGAGTGATTTCTTTCACCTTCACGACCCTCGCAAACCTATCAAATAGGTTCATTCCGGCACCAATAGCTCCTCCACGAGATGATCTTAACGGTTTCGCAATCCTCATAACTCTAAATTTCGAAGTGTCCACTGAAATAATTATAAAAAATAAGCGGTTAAATTACTCACGGTTGAGTTTAGGCGAGTTAATTGAAAAGTAACGATTCGGTGAAATTGCGTGTGGCAGAAAGAAAATGAGAAAACCTGTTCTAGTGCCGAAGAAGGAAGATGTTAGAGGCTTCTTGAGAGAAGAAGAGGAAGAAGATTGAAGTGGTGCGGAGGGTAATCCTGTGAATATTTGAAGTTTCGTCGCCATTTTTGTGATCGACGAAGGAAAAATCTTTGGAGTTGCAGATAGAATTGAAGATATTGCAATTATGGGGATACTCAATTCTCAACCTCACTCCTCTCATTGTTCGATGTTTGGGAACTCCTTTTTGAATGGGCCAAGGACTGGGCCTTTGTGTCTTCTACGTGATATATTGGGCCTGTCAATTTTAGGCCCAGTCTTTCTTTTTAAGCTTGTTGATTTAGGGATTTATTGTTCACGCCCTTTCTTTACTTGTACACCTTTCTTCCCTTTCTAATTTTCTTTTGCCAAAATGTCTTTTTTCAAAAAATTATTTTGTCTGTGAAGGAATTATGTATTAACGGCAAGTACATGATGAATTGAATAAAAGAATAGAGATTAACGAAAATTATAAACAAATTCCAAAAATATATTAAACAATCTCAACTCAACATTTGTGACATTGATAGATGTTGTTGAGAATAAATTCATTGACTATCTTTAATTTCAATAACTAAAGTATCATCTCGTAAATTATCAAATTTTTATAATTTCAAGAACCAAATAGTAATTCACTTAACTAAAATATTTAGAATTTCAAAAAATAACTGGCAAATAAAGATGAGAGTATATTTAAGGTGTTTGTCAGAGATTTATATAACTTAATAATCTATATTAATTTAAGTGTATATTTGGTTATGCGGTGACAAAAATTGATTTTGAAAGTTGATTTTATTTAAAAGTGAGTTGAATGAATTTTAGTTTATGTTTGAACTATGAATTTTAATGTCAAAATCACGTTTAAACTCAAAAGTTACAAATTCTAACTTTAAGTTAGACTCAACTATGGCAGCTTCAATCGCGAAACTTAGGCTAAGTCAAAAAAAACTTATTTCTTTCTCTAATTTTTTTTTTCGGAATTGTATCATTTTGTTATAAATAAAACAAACTTGTTTTTTAAATAAATAAATATAAATTAAGTCAAAAGTTTTTTACTAGGAGGTGTATTAAATAAATGGATGTGCGGATAGCAACTCTAAGCTCTAATCTATTGATGATATATCTATCTGCCACGTGGAAAAGTATAAAGACTTGTTGGGTCTGAAAAAACAAGCACCACGATTCGTTGCTCCATGTTTATTGTTCAAACTAGATTTGGTTTATCCATTTGCAAACAATAACATCATCATCATCACCGCATGACACAATATTACATCCTTGGATATGCCTAACATGGCTTCCCCTCTGCTTCTTCCACTTTGTAAGCACTTTCACTCTCACTTCTTCAACTAAAATGTTTAGCATTTTCTATTTTGCTCACAATCAAACAATGCATAAATCTCTACCCACCACATCAACTACTTATGGCCTTTTATGTATCCTAATGATGTCAAAATGAGTATTATTTTTTTAATTATGTGAATGCCTTGTGATTGTTGTAATGACAGTAATTGAACTTGCTTCATTCTTCAATTTCACTGTTATTAATTTCTATTTGGTTTTTTCCTTTTTGCTAGATTCTACTTGTGGTAAAACTCCTTCTGTTACTGCTCCTCAAGGCATTTCTGTTGAGAAACTTAGAAGATTTGTTCTTAAAGTGAAGTCCTCAGAAACAAAGGAATTCACTGCTAATGCTACATTTAATACCAATTCACGTAGAGACTTTCTTGGTTTAGCATTAGGAGGAGTTTCTACCTTCTTCATCCATTCATTTGATGCTGCTAATGGAGCTGGTTTGCCACCAGAGGAAAAGCCAAAATTATGTGACAACACTTGTGAGAAAGAGCTTGAAAATGTATGGTGAGATTACATAGTTCCCTTTCTATGCCTCCTTTCTTTCTTTTTTATATTTCTCTCCATTAAAACATTACTTTACATGTGATTACTGTACATTGCTGAGAATGCATTCACATTTCATGTGGTTGCATCGCCTTTAGGCTGCAAAATTTGAAAGGTTAATAATATGTGACTAGTATATTATTCAGTTAAATATTCGGAAGTTGTGGCTTCAATGTATTGCAGAAGATATCATTGCAATGTCATTGAAGTTTCTAGTCTTAAAAAGTTGTTAGAGATTTTGACTACTTCAACTCCTCATTAAAAGTTTGTTTGACGAAAGGACTTCCATTATATGATTCTTCGCTAACCGTTGCTAATGCAATAGAGAACATCAGAGGACTCATTATATGTTGTCATTTCATTTCAAGTTTTGTAACCAAAAAACCTCTGACAAAAGCTTTGTTCACTTGCATGAAATTAAGAATCCAACTCTCTGGTGTGAATGAGCAGAGATTTCTTACAGTTCCACTGAAGAAATAATATCATGTTCAGTTGTGAACCATACAATAAAATGATGGAGAAAATTAATTTTAATTACTAACCTTGTAACCTTTAATGTTGATGGTGAATGTGACTTACAGTGAATATTTTATGCATGAAGGTACCTATGGTAACTACTGAATCAGGTTTGCAATACAAGGATATTAAAGTTGGGCAAGGCCCTAGTCCACCAGTTGGATTTCAGGTGTGTAACTACTTAATTTGTATCTTGGTAATAGAAGCAACTGAATCGTTTTTTCCTAGGAAATGGCATGATACTCTGATCTTAAATTTATTGTTACCTTCTAGATAGAAAATACCGAACAAATATCGATGATTTCATTACCGGATAGTGATATGTGCTTGTCATCATCTAAGTTCTTCAAGATAGCAAATTTCTCTGACTCTGCAAATGCAATGTATTACAGACTGAGCCAAGCTTCATCACAATTTTGGGCTCCTTTAGTCTGAACTAGCTAATGTTTTAAATTACCTTATCAAAAGATTATAATATATTCACTTTTATAACCTTGAATAAACTTAAAAGATGACTTTTGTCTGGAGTAAAGTCCTCTATGAGCACGCGATATTGTTCTTAAAAAACCAAGACTGACTACATTTCCATGTGCCTCTCTGACAGGTGGCTGCTAATTATGTTGCAATGGTTCCATCTGGACAAATATTTGATAGGTATCCGCCAATTACAATGTTTTATCAATCTTTCCTTGGTCCTTCAATTACAAGATGCAAAGTGATGTTTGCTGTTGTATATATATATGATAAGTTTTGTTTGAATGTACAGAATTTTACAACTATGCCTTTGTGAGATGTTGGAGTCTATTGTAGTGTGTTTTTAAACTTGATCATTCCTTTTTCAGTTTTTCCATCACCTTCCAATTTTGGTTTTTGAAAACATTCTCTTTGAACCCTTCATTAAAATGACTCTGACAAAGGTGCACTATGTGCTGTGATTTCCTCCCTTTCAATTTTACAGTTCATTGGAGAAAGGCCAGGTTTACATTTTCCGTGTTGGATCTGGTCAGGTAAATCCTAAATGTTGCTTTGAGTGTATTTAAGCTCAAGAATCCGACTAAATGTTGCTTGAAAAACAATAGTTTTGAGGCCTAAGTGTTTGATGATCCATTCAAAGACTAATTGATATTCAATCCGTTGAGATAACAGGTGATAAAAGGACTCGATGAAGGTCTTTTGAGCATGAAAGTAGGAGGAAAACGTCGGCTGTACATACCTGGATCAGTAAGCTTTTGTCTTGATTGTTGATAGTAGATTCCCCTGCACCCTACCCTTACCTGTATGCCAGTAACATCTTCCAACATAGCAACATTTATAACATTAAACTGAAATTTGTGTCTTTCTCCAAGTAAAACTAGTGTATTTCTAGTTTCTCGGTGGCTATGAGCATTCATCCTTAAAATGTGCATTAACCACAGAATGGTGATAATCTATTAAAGGAAGCATGCTAAAGGACAATTGCACAATGCTGATAATTTTTATTTGTAGATTGGATAAGTATTTAACTCTAATTGTTGGCTATATATTTTTGTTTTTTCTTTGTTTGACAGTTGGCATTCCCAAAAGGCCTTAATTCTGCTCCAGGAAGACCAAGAGTGGCTCCAAACAGTCCAGTTATATTTGATGTAAGTTTGGAATATGTACCTGGACTTGAATTCGATGAGGAATCAAGTTAGGTTAGGTTGTCCATTCCACCTTGATTGTATGCAGTCAACCAAAATTTACTTTTTAACTATGACCTTATACAAATACAATTGTTAATTCTTTTGGGGAATAAACTTAAAACTTATAGCTATGTAGAGTTATGTTGTTTGAAGTTTACCATATCAAGTACTATAATGAACCTGAATCTTCCTTGCATACAATTTTCATACCTAAAATGGTATTGAACCCGCCATCAATAGTTTGTCTGATTCTTTGGTCTCCAAGAGAGATATGAGATCTTTATTCTGCTTGAGATTTTGGTCAAACGGTGGAACTTTCAGCCATATTAATAACTAGAGAACGAATATATTAACTGTTTCGTTGAGCATGTGTGGCATTTGGATGAGAAATCGTTGTGTTTGATTCATCTGTTAGCATATTCATTTCCCTCCAACCAAACACTATTAGCATATCTCTAAAAGTAATACTTGTAACGGCATAGAGTGGTAAAGAAAACACTTGTGGACACAAACAGGGTAGTTGTTGTTGTTCTTCAAAATATATAAATACAACAAAATTGAGACTATCATTTATTTGTCTCTCCTTTACAAAATACTCAATTGGTTGAAAAAATCATTCATTGAAAAAAAGAACCATATACTAAGCAAGAGCAACACTGATGGAAAGCAGAGAAAGAGAGTTTGAAGGAGAACTAAATTCAGAAAACCACAATTGCCTGCTCAGCTAGCAAAATGGTTTGGAGAGTTGTTGAACATGCTGTGCCACATAAATGCCCGGGAAAGCACCATCTCGAGGTCCTGGTGAGTCCAGTTCTGAGTTGGAAGGTGTTGAAGGAACATTACCAACTCCTGGAATTCAAGACTCTGGAGCTTGTCTGACCACTAAAGAAAAAAATATATAAAAGAAAGTTCAGTTTCTAGTTTCTACTATTAATCATTGATAAACGTAAGAGGAAAGCGTAAATAATCTTAGAAAAGGTATGCAAAACAACAGGGAAAAAATAAATGCATAAAAAGTGTATGTGCATGTGCATCAACGTGAATGTAGATCATTAGGGAGTACAAATATATCCATGAATGCTAGAATTGCACTCTTTATCAAGGTAACTTTAATGTACATCAGAACCATCCTGATACAGAAGGACATCTCTAAGGCATTTGTCTTAAATAGTGAAAGTGTTGCAAAAGCAAACGGCAAATTCGTTTCATGGCAAACAAAACTGGAAATCAGGCTTAGCATTATCAGCCGATATATACCAGAAGACGTAAAAACTACACATTAACAAGACCAACAGACACCATTCCAAATCAGCATGGCTATGAGATGAAATCTAATTCAAATATATTATTTTAGTGAAGAGGCCAGAGTAAGCTAGCTCACCGTTAGAAGGAAACTGGCAAATATATACACTAGGAAGTCTGGTAAGGCATCTCCTTCAGCTAGATATGTGTCCCAAAGGCGTGTGATGAGATGGAAGGGTATCTATTTATACAATCAGATATTAGCCTCAGTGAATTCATAAGTCATTCCAAGTTTATCATACTCCATTTTACCGTTCAGTCACTTTATCAATGATACATATGAAGTTGCTCGACAAAGACTCTGTTTGGACTCCGGATTAGTTTTTAACTTAATGAGAGCTTCTCAATCAAAATAATTTTATGGTCTTTCACTTAAGAAAATAATCTTGTACGTGTTTATTGACAAGTTTAAAGAAAAAACATCTGAAAAAATTGAGATGTGTAACTAATTTTAACTTATAAAAAATTCAGTTGTTATAAGATGCTCTTGATATTTCATTTTACACAAATACTTCTGAAAAAGTTTATCCAAGCTAACTCAAATTATCCTACTTAGAAAGGAAAAAATGGCCAGGACAAACCTCACGGATCAGAAGACAGTTGAACCAGCGGAAAGCAAACTGAAGAAATTCAAGTCCCTGATCCTCTATATGTTGTGAAATAGGCTCTGGAGCAGGTCAAAAGTTTCAACAGGGCACATCAGATCAGATTATATTTGATGATAAACGAATAATAATAATACTACAACAAAAATAATGATTGAGTTTGGTATATGAATTATGTATGTTCAACCAATGAATAAATAAGATGATGATCGAATATTGAAACTTCTGAGTAAAAGTAAATAAAATGATAAGGATTTCATTTTAAAAGACTTCTTTCAAGCTCTTGTGGAAGATTACTCTTCTATTTAGGGGAGGAAAACTCCAAAATGAACATGCACAACACAACTAACTAAAGATCATAATTGATTGTAAACAAACATCAGAAAGTATACTCACTCGCAAGTCATAGATTAAAGAAATCCAATCAGAATATAAGGTGGCAACAACATATGCTTCAAACAGAATATTAAAAAATATCTTATAATATCTATTATATTATATTAGAGTATCTTGAGTTATTTCCTATGATCAATTTATATTCATAGAGTATCTTAGAATATCTCTCATTATTATTATAATTTGTTGCTAATTTAGGATTTAGTCTATGTTTCTCTATAAATAGAGATTAGTATTGAGTCTTTTGTAATCAAGTCAGCATTAAATTATTATCAATAATATTCAAACCCTTATTATTTTCTCTCCTCCTTTTCTCTAAAATCCCACAACTTCAACATGGTATCTAGAGCCTATTTCGATCCTCCTTGAACGATCTCGCCTCTATTCCGCTGCCGAGTTCCCAACAGTTAGGGAATATAATCATAGTTTCTCTTTTCCAACATTCCGACACGTTTCACTCGTTTTCCGTCCAATCCACTACTGCCGCTGTCACCGCCACTGTTTCCGGCAAACAATCCTGTGCCCTCAAAAAAAAAAAATAATAAATAAAAGTTTAAGTTTCTTTGCCGTATCCCTTATCTGTTCCGATCACCGGCAGGTTTATCCTTAGTCTATTTAAACACATAAGCTCTCTGGCCGAAACCCTAAATTCCTTATTTTTTTCTCGTATCAAAACCCTAATTTTCGATCTGTCAAATTTTGCCCCTCAGAAACACACACCGCACACTCTCCATCTCTCCCTTTCTGCAACTGCTATTGGTGTTGGAGTATAGGAAACAAACTGAGGTAGAGAAGAAGTGGACTATGGGAAGCAACACTGAAGACCCTAATCCCTCCTTCAAGCGCACTTACAGCCACGTCGTTTTCCGTCTTCTCTGCCATGCCTCCCGCGTCGGCGCTATCATCGGAAAATCTGGCTCCGTCATCAAGTCACTACAGCAACTCACCGGCGCCAAAATCAGAATCGACGACGCACCGCCTGACTCTCCAGAGCGTGTCATTGTCGTCATCGTCAAGCTCGACGGCGAAGGTGTAGCAGATGTCTCCAAGCCACCGGAGGCTCTGCTCAAGGTGTTCGAAAGAGTTCTTGATGTTGCTGCCGCTGAGACTGAAGGAACTGACGTTGGAGATAGGGTGGTTTCATGCAGACTGCTTGCTAACGGCGGTCAGGCTGGTTCCGTCATCGGAAAAGGAGGAAAGGTTGTGGAGAAGATCAGGATTGACACCGGATGTAGAATTAGGGTTTTGAATGATAAGTTGCCTGTGTTCTCTAAGCCCTCTGATGAAATCATTGAGATACAATGCAATGCATCATCTGTAAAAAAAGGCTCTCGTTGCTGTTGCTAGTCGGCTTCAAGACTGTCCTCCGCCTGACAGAACAAACATGATGGGAACTAGACCTTATGAAGTATTTCTGCATGAAACTTATGCTGTTCCACACGAGGGAAATATGAATTACCGTCTGCAGAGGACCTCTGCATTACCTATTTCATCCATTGGGTCTGATGGCAATCCCTCTAAAGTTCATCCATTTTCAGCTGAAGTTAACAGAGTCTTAGCCCTGGATCTGGAAGCACTTCAGCAGGAAGTTACCTTTAGAATTCTTTGTTCCGGTGATAGGGTTGGTGCTGTAATCGGGAAAGGTGGCAGTATTGTAAAAGCTCTTCACAATGAAATTGGGGCTACTATAAGTGTTGGTCCCGCCGCTTCCGCTATGGTATTGAATTCATTTCGTGATCAACATCCTCGTGTAAGGTGGGCAGCTATTAATGCAATAGGGCAACTGTCTACTGATTTGGGTCCAGATTTGCAAGTTCAATATCATCCGGGGGTGTTGCCAGCCCTAGCTGCTGTGATGGATGATTTTCAAAATCTTCGTGTACAGGCTCATGCTGCTTCAGCTGTGCTCAACTTCACTGAGAATTGCACACCTGATATTTTAACGCCATACTTGGATGGAATAGTTAGCAAACTGCTTGTACTTCTTCAGAATGGTAAACAAATGGTGCAAGAGGGAGCTTTAACTGCTTTGGCATCACTTGTTGATTCATCTCAAGAACACTTTAAGAAATACTATGATGTTGTCATACCGTATTTGAAGGCTATATTGGTAATGCAACTGATAAGTCCATTTGTAGAGGAGGTCAAAGGTATCTGGTCCGACAACCGTTTACGACGCTACTCTCCTGTTCAAACAGCCGTTATCTCTCCACGCATTTTCTCACTCTGTTGATCGATCATGACTTCGTTTCGTTAGAGTCGCGCTGCTTCTTTGGTGTTTGTCATGCAATTTAGTTCTTACTAATAGATTATAACAGTGGCCTCTATTCCCACCGACAATCATTCTGGTGGTGTTCCTTTTCCCACATATGAATCATATTAGTGATGACTTCTTCTTCCGTTGATGGTTATTTTGACGGTGTCTTTTATTTTCATGACTTACTTTATCTTGGCAATTTGTCCCAGGTGCACTGGCCTTGCCTTTCTCTCCTTGAAGCACGCCTCTCTCTCCTTGAAGCAGATTCAAGTTTAAATATTTTGAGTCTCCATTATTATTGGTTTGAAGCTTCCAAATGCAGTTTTTTAGAAGAACGGAGCTTGCTTTGTTCAATTGTCTGCCATGAATTTCTCTCAGGCTGATGATCAATCAGACTATCTGGCTAGGCTATATTTATAGCAATTCTCTCCGACTTCACATGCATCCCTGAGTTGCCTTTCCATCTTTTTTTTATGGAGCAAAACATTGTTTTCTTGTAGCAAGCTAAAGCTTAGTAAGCTTTAGCTTGAGGGGGAGTGTTAGAATATTAGAAAATATCTTATAATATCTATTATATTATATTAGAGTATCTTGAGTTATTTCCTAGGATCAATTTATATTCATAGAGTATCTTAGAATATCTCTCATTATTATTATGATTTGTTGCTAATTTAGGATTTAGTCTATGTTTCTCTATAAATAGAGATTAGTATTGAGTCTTTTGTAATCAAGTCAGCATTAAATTATTATCAATAATATTCAAACCCTTATTATTTTCTCTCCTCCTTTTCTCTAAAATCCCACAACTTCAACAATACTCATTCGCAAGTCATAGATTAAAGAAATCCAATAAGAATATAAGGTGGCAACAACATATGCTTCAAACATAGAGAATGGGAACAACAGTTTTCCAGCATCTCTTTTAGGCTATGAGGGTAGAATAATAGTGTTCCATAGTCTTAATTCTTAAATGTTCTCAGCTTCAAGGGTTTACATTCTTCTCTTTCCCCTAATCGATGGACCATAATATGAGAACATTCTTACTCTAAAATCTTAAAACTAATTATTAATATTACTAGAATTAAAAATTGAGAACACTATTTGAAAATAGAAAATGAAAACTTGAGAATAAAACTGGCATGAAATTCATAAATAGGTGGTGAGGCATTTAAGTTCAAGAAACTTTAGCGATGCTTAAAGGAAAACAAAAGGCCTGAAAAAAAGTGTACCGTCGATCCTTCTGACCAATTCCTTCAATTTAAATACAAGCCTCTGAATTCCAGGTTGAGCAAATGTGTAATGGTCTTGCATTCCATCAAGCAACTTTGACAAGCACCAGTAGCAGTCAGCCTCTATATTATAGATTTTATCCGAAGTTAAATCAGACATGGACCAATTATCTACACCCCCTTCTAAGTATTCTGATAAGAAAACAACTAAAAATGGTGTAACGAGATCATTTATCCCTTGAACATATCCACTTGCAGGATGTCGAATGGCCCTGACAAAATATTGGGAAATTATATAAGTAAAGTCAAATTATTTCTATAAGGGAATATGTAACTATGCCCTTTCCAAGATTCACCAAGAGTATCATTCAGTACCAAACCAAACAGAGTTGACGATTATAATCATATGTACCAGTTTACTTAACAGAGATATGGCAACAGATTCTAACCCAGAGCAATAAGCCGCTGGGTAACTTTTCATATAGTACTAGATTAAGTACAGTATTTAAAAAGACAGTAGAAGGCGTCTTCTAAAACTGGTATAACCTATGATGCATAGATACTCCTGAATGGTTGTCATATCAGTGATGGATACATATCAAGTACAGGTATCTAGTTCAATTGGGTCTTAGCTTGGCTAAGAAAGTCATGCAGCATTACTTCCCAGTATTACGGCATGTTAGCATGTACCACTGTGGTTGTCATATCAGTGATGGATACATATCAAGTACAGGTATCTAGTTCTATTGGGTACACAGTGGTACATGTTAACATGCCCTAATACTGGGAAGTCGTGCTGCATGACTTTCTTAGCCAAGCTAAGACCATCTTTCACCTAAGAAAAACTATCCATAACGAAGAACATCAGACTAAGAATAGTATGGGGCCAAGAAATTGGTAACAATTAACAAAAATATCTTACCATGCATAAAGAATACGTTCCAATGATTTCTGAACTTGTTTTTGCTGGAAGAAAGGAACATCGGGTACAGTTCTTGGACAATCAACGGCAATCTAACAAACATACAACTGCAGCTGTCAAAAAAAATGATACTGATTTTACAAATAATCAAGATAGGAATATATTAGAGCTGAGAGTACCTGGCGAAGCATGTTGACCTCGTCACCTGAACGTTCTGAATCAGGAATATCATAATACTGAGAAATGCAGTCAAGATACTCTAGGCGCTTCCTTCTCAGAACTCCCTCCTTTCTATCTGAATTAGGTGGTTCATATCCCTGTTGTCAGTTTATCTTTAAATTTCCAGGAACACAAAATGTTGTCTGTAAAAAGGTGTGATGGGAGGTCAATTAGTTTGACCCCTTAATTATTCTCTAATATACCAAATACACTTCACTCTTATTTTCAAAAATCTTCGGCATAATCTTGTTACAAAACTTTTATGCGGGTCGCATCAAGGTCTCTTTTGAGAGAATAATTCCATAGCTCAGTCTCAATGAACGAAACTTTTATGTTAAGACATTAGTATATAAACTAAGAATCCACTTATCTTAACAACATAAATGAGTTCAACAGTTCCTAATTATCATGCTTCATATGATTGAGATCTATCATCAGGGCATAAGGTAGAGCAAGAGAAATAGCAGAAGGTCAATAGAGCTTACCAAGAGGAGTCTCCACACTTTAGGACGTTTATGATCCGGAACACCACTCCAAGCTAATTCACGCAATTTGTCTACAAATATGGATGTCAAATTGTCAAGGAGGAACTAGTTTACACTGTTAGGCAAAAATAGGTTTCCAGAAGGTTTAACAGCTTAGTAAAACAAAAACGATAAAATTCAAGCAATATAATATCATGAGCAAGGCTCAATTTCTGTTGCAAATTATTTTGAACCTTGCTGGTAAAAATATCTATAGGCAAAGGCAGCCATAATGCAGGTAGTTAGTCTGAGCAAATGGCCTTACATGCAATTCACATGTTGAAGTTATAAAGTTTTAGATAAAGAAAGAAATAAGGATGTTAAATTCTAATTGGTTTTTATTTCCACAGTCGATGATATGGAAGACTAAGTGTGTGTTTGGATGCACGTTTAGCCAAAAAATTTCATGTCCCAATGCACTTCCCACAGTGAAAATCATAAGCTACAAAACATAGCTTCCACTTCAACATGATTTTTCGCCGTAGTTTTGTTTAATGCCAACGCAGTTCCAAACATATGCTAAGAATTGATCCTTATGTAAAATAATACTAAACTCCTAATCCTAATTAAATAAAGAAATATATCATAAAATATAAATAAATGTTAAAACTAATCTTAAGACATAATTTGAGATACTCTAAGATAAGATCAAGATATTATAACTCATTGTCTAACAACTACAATAATTGAATGTGGCCTTGTAGGAATAACAAGGAAGAAACCATTACATATGAAAATTGAAGTATGAAATTTAAAATACCTAATATAACCACTGTTCCAGAAAGCACCTTAGTGAACTTTGTAACTCTTGCCGTATCTGTAGCTCTAGCGCCCACAGTATACTTGCGGGTGTCTTCAGATAAGTTCTCTCTTTCCACAAAGGAGGTTGATATTTTTAACTTACTAACATTAGGAATACCTACTGGTTTACTTGTACTCTGAACTTCTTCCTGTATTAAGAGTAGAAGTCCCCACTTAGTGAACTAATTTGTCAAACTTACAGAGACATATAAGAAATGATAAAATTAAAAAAATTAAAATCACCTCTACTGCCCCAAGTGTGTGATCACTTGTGCCAGCATCATTGTATGAGAAACTCCTTTTGTAATATGTTGAGGACGCCTTTGAGTTAGAGTTATCGGAAGGTTCTAACCTTCGGCTCAACAATACTTTACCGGGCATGCTACGACCTTTGAGTAACCTTGATGAAAAGGGAACATAAATTGCTATCAATAACTGAACTGAGTGTGCGTGTTTGGTTCTCTGGTAGCGAAATGTAACTTGAATATAATGTGGTGTGAATTATACTTGGGATATATTTATGTAAAAGTGGGTTTAAGAAAAATTAAGGTTAAAAAACACTCTCAGAAGGAAGAGCTCAAAATCTCACTTTTCAAATTAGAATCAATTCTTAAGGGTATGTTTGGGTCGATGGCATAGAGTGGAATGAAGTAGAATAGAATGAAATAAGATGATATCTATTTTTTACTTTGTAGTACCGACACTGCACTAACACTTCTGATCTAAGGCGTGTTTTGGTGTCTGACACCGACACATTGATTACATTCAATTAATTCATTTTCTCAAACTATTACCCGTGTATTCCATTCTATTTCATTATACTCTGCCATTTAACACCAATCCAAACATACCACAAGGAGCTACTCTAGAATATCCAAACATGTAAAAACAAAATTTGACATTCTAAAATAACTTTTGTCTCTTATAAAAAAAGAATCCAAACATATAATAAGCTAAAGACTTCAATTTGTAGCCGAAACTGAATGTATAAAAATTAATAACGGAAAAAAAAAATAGCAACCATAAATTCAATTAATCATGAATCTAATAAAGAAGAGGAGAAGAAATCTCTATTATGCGAATCCAAGAGAACTAAAAAGCTTGGTTGAATAAAATCATCAAATGAAAACGAAATCCCGATAATAATAACAGTAAGAATTGGAATACGCGGATGATGAAGTGAGCAATTGAATTGAAACAGAATAATAAGGGAATGGCGAGATCTGTGTGAATCTGATAAGAGAATTGGAGAAATAGGAGACTCACCCTTGAACGTTTCGGAGGGTCTGGCTGAATCTGGAGTCGAGAGTGGTAGTGTTATTACGTTCATCTTCTTGTTGTTGTTGTTGCGGCTTGTTCATCATACTTGAGATCAATTCAATTTCAATATAATTATTCGCACGTGTTTGATTCGGAAGCTACTTGTGTTTTGCTTCAAGGATAGAAGCAACAGAATTTCCATCTATCACTATTACCGCCAAATTAACATTCTCAATTCCCTTTTTCATTCTTGCCATTTTTTTTCCTTCTCACGAGCCTTTAATTCTTCCTTCTTCTTCCTACTAATTTACTAAACATGATTAATTAGCTTGTCTTTTTTGTTTCATAAATATTTCTTCTTATTAGCTTGTCTCGTTCATTTTGAAACCCAAAAGTTACCAAACTTCTATTTATATTTTTATTAATTAATTATAAATAAGTAGTGGCCAAACTCGCAAATGTTTCTTTTATCTTAGTTTTTTTTTTCTTAAAAAAATAATATTTAATTATTTAAATTGATAGAAACTATATCGATCAAGAACAATATAATTTAAAATCGTTGAAATTAAAAATGATAAATTTATGAAGAAATTAGCATTGAGGTTAATAGTATAAAACGATAAAATGTCTATAATAGTGACAAAGTCTAAAAATATGACAAAATCCAAGTGTCTCGAATACACATGTCTCTACAGTTGTAACGTTAACAATGTTAAAGTCATTGATTGCATCTGAATCTTACTTGATCGAAGTTCATCGCTAAATCTTAATCAAACATCGCACCAAAATGAAAAATCAAACGTCGCACAAAGATATGAAACTCTAAATATATGTGAAAAATACTTATTTAATTAATAAGAGTGTTGAGAAACTAATGGCAGTGTTGTTAGGTTAAAGTGTGAGTGGTTAAGTCTCACATCGCCTATAAATGAGCTAAATCTTAAATATATAAGAGTAGTGACTCATATACATAACGTGTTAAAGTTTTGGATTGAGATGTAATGTCAAAATCTCTTATGAATCCTAAAGCATTTGACTCGCTTTTGTCGCATTGTCGGACTCCCCAACAAAGAGAAAGAAAAAATAGGAAAAGTAGTGTGGAAAATTTGTTTTTGTACCCCCTCAATTGATGGTCTACCCCCCCAAAATGTTAAAAACCCAATTTTGTCCATCCCATTTCACCATTCAGTAAAAAGTAAAAAAAAAATTCTCCCAAAATTTCACTCATCAACGAAAAATCCGGTATGTATATATTGTTTTCAAATTTCCGGTAGTTAAAATATAACTACCGGAAATTTCAAATCTTGTGAAATTTCCGGTAGTTCATTTACTGTACCGGAAATTTTGTCTCCAAATTTCCGGTACGTTATTTGTACTCCCGGAAATTTGTGGGAGTTGAAATTTCCGGTAGTTATGTTCACCGGAAATTTCAAATTTCCGGTAGTGTTGTTCACTGGAAATTTCAAATTTTCGGTAGTTTTTTTTTTTTTTTTTAAATTGTTAGTTTTTAATTTTGTGTTTTGTTGACATAGGTATGGAAAAAAGACAACCAGTTTGTATAGATTTGACTAAAGCATTCACAACCGATCAAATTTTTGAATCACGAGAAGCTGTCGTATCATGGGCAAGAGAGGTTGGTCGTCAAAATCGGGTAGCTGTTATCATAATTCGATCCGATGTAGAGACAGGAATGAGAGGAAGGAAATCTAAATTAATTCTTGGTTGTGATAGAGGTGGAAAATATCAGTCAAATAAAAGTGAGTCAGGTACTTCAACAAAAAGGTGTGGTTGTCCGTTTAAAATTCGATCCAGACCATTGAAAAATGCTGAGGCTGAGGGATGGATTATTAGTTTAGTGTGTGGATTTCACAACCATGAGTTAGTGGTTACTTTTGAGAATAATGCATTTGTGGGGCGCTTAAACGATGAAGATAAGAATCATGTTGACGAACTGACTAAGTACCACGTTGCACCGAGGCATATATTGTCATATTTGAGGGATCGAGATAAGGATAATGTGACTAGTATCTATCAAATTTATAACCGTCGAACCACCTACAGAAAGAATTTGAAAGGACCTAGAACTGATATGCAACATCTGTTGAAGTTACTTGAAGCTGAGAAGTATGCATGTTGGACTAGGACGCACGGAGACTCGAACATTGTGAGGGACATGTTTTGGACGCATCCAGACTCCATAACTTTGTTGAACATGTTCCATTATGTGTTGATCATGGATAGCACCTACAAAACCAACAAGTACAGGTTACCATTGTTTGAAATTGTTGGTGTAACTTCAACTGGGTTGACATTCAATGTTGCATTTGCTTATATGGACAGTGAGCGTCAAGAAAACTTCTGTTGGGCATTGGAGAAGTTAAAACAATTGTTTCTTGCAAACACTTCATTTCCTCAGGTGATTGTCACTGATAGAGAACTTGCCTTGATGAATGCAATTGAAGTTGTATTTCCATCTTCAACAAATTTACTTTGTCAACTTCATATCAATAAAAATGTTGGAGCAAAATGCAAACAATATATACTGAAGAAAGATATGCAAGAACCCATTCTTGATGTGTGGAAGAAAATTGTTTATTGTTCTGAAGAGAAGGAGTATGAGGAAATGTTGCAAATGTTTGAGCAAGCATGTGTCGATAATATTATGTTCTTTGACTACGTCAAAAACACATGGTTGATTCCTCACAAAGAAAGATTTGTTGAAGCATGGACCAATCGAGTATTGCATCTAGGAAATACTACAACCAATAGGTACGTCATTAAAACTTTAATTTTTTTGTTATATTTATACTTATATATGATTAATTTTGTTTATATATGATTAAACATGTATGATTTTTTGGTTATATTTATACTTATATAAAATTTTGTTTATATTTGAATATTAGGGTTGAGTCTGCTCATTGGTCGTTGAAGAAATTTTTGGAACATAGTAAAGGAGATTTCTGTAAGGCATGGTCTGGTATGCATGACATGTTGAAGTTCCAAATTATTAAGATCAAAGGTTCATTTGAGACAAGTAAGGGTCGTAGAGAGCATATACACAATAATCCATTCTTTGAGAATTTGAATTGGGTTGTATCGAAGAACGCTTTAGCTGATATTGATGAAGAGTACAAGAGAGTCAGGTATGTCGGTAACGACAAAGCTGCATGTGGTTGTACAATTAGAAACACTCATGGATTACCGTGTGCATGTGAGTTGGCACGGTACAAGTTGAAAGGTGTTTCAATTCCATTGGAGACTATTCATATACAATGGAGGAAATTAACCATGAATACTGATAAAGAGAAAGAACAGTTGCAAAAGGATTCGGAGTTGGACATTACATGTGAGATGAATGTTATTTGGAAAATATGGAAAACACTAAATGTTGTTGGAAGAAGGGCATTGAAGAGCAAGTTGCGTGAAATTGCATATCCAGAAACAACATCAATGTGTGCCCCACCATCTAAGATCAAAACAAAAGGTGGTGTGAAGAAGAAAAAAGGCAATAAGCCGAATGGATTTGATGTATATCGCGACCCTTCATTTTTTGAACATGTTGATGCATCCCAACAAGTCTCCCAGCAAGCATCCAAACAACTCTCCCAGCAAGCATCCAAACAACTCTCCCAAGCATCCAAACAAGTCTCCCAAGCATCCAAACAAGTCCCTCAGGTTAGAAAATATTTGGATGAATTTCCTGCTCTAATTCATCCATATATTTTAGACGTAGTTAATGTTAAAGCAGATGGAAATTGTGGATATCATGCTATTGCTTGTTTACTTGGCCATAGTGAAGAAGCTTGGAGCATTGTGCGTCGACAGTTGTATTTGGAGATTAAGTCCAAACCTGATTTATATCTTGCATTATTCAAAGAACGTTTACAAGAAGTGACTGACTCTTTACTTGTTGATGAACTGGGAAACCAACCAATGGAAAAGTGGCTGAGCATTCCAGATATGGGTTACGTGATAGCAACAAAATATAATCTCGTGCTTGTGACATTGGCAAAAAGTTTTTCTTTGACTTTTTTCCCATTGACGGGTGCACACAGTGGAGACTTATCACGTGATCGTATTATCAGCATTGGTTTTGTTAATAACAGTCATTGGGTTCAGGTTAAATTGAGTGCAACATGTCCATTACCTCCACTAGCATGGCATTGGAAGGAGCACCGTAGTGATGAGTCTACATCATGGGCTGTAGCATATGCAGGACGTCTACAACATTGGGGTTCATTAGAATTAGAGGGTACATCAGATTATATGTCTTTAGCAGATGATTGACACTTTTGTAACAAGTTTTACGTTAATATATGTTGTTTTCAGTTAATATAAAGTTTTCAATACATGTTATATGTTGTTTTCAGTTAAGCAAATAACACAATTAAGTCTAAACAAAATAACACAATAAATATAAAGTATAAGCAAATAACACAATTAAGTCTAAATAACAAAATAAATGGAACCAAATAAGTATTAAAACTAAATAAATAAAAATAAGTCTAAATATTACAAATATTACAAATACTACTGATAACTGCCTCCTTTAGAGATGTACAAAGCCCTCTCTAATAAAGCACGCATGTCATCATCACCCGGTAGTCTGTCTAAATCTAAACTCTGCTGTATCAGACCACCGACGTGTTGACACCGTGTATACCACTCCCCGCGACTCTCACTAGGACCAGGAACATCACTAGGACCTCCAGCATCAGTATAATCCCCGCCATGACTAGGACCTCCAGCATCTGTATAATCTCCGGCATGACTAGGACCAGCAACATCAGCACCAGCAACATCAGGACCAGCAGCATCTACAGCAACGTGAGGGGTCATCCTAGGATGAGATATCCTATAATACCACCGGATGTACCCCTCAACAGTCTGATGTGGATATGTAGCCCGATGCAATACTGCACGCAGGGCTCGAACAGAGTTCTTGTACATACCCCATTCGACATCCACATCACGTACTACAAGCAAAGGTGGTGTACGAGGGATATGCTGAATATATCCAAACTGTCGGATGCACCTCTCTGGTAAATAAGGCACCATAGTGGCACACCAACGAATATGTCCAGTAAATAACGAAACAGACTGAAACCGTGTGGTAGAGTCCTCATCGTAATTTACTGCCCATATTACATCAGAATCCCTCAAAGCTTCCAACTTCGCTATGTAGTAAGACACGTCCCCGGATGTTTGTTTAGCAGTCCACCGAAACATCCGAGGCATGCAAGACATCGGCTCATTCAATTCCCTTCTACAGATATGAGGAAAGTGCTCATATATCCAAGTCTGTAAATAATAAAAACATACAAATAATTAATAAAACAATAAAAACATACAAATAGTTAATAAAATAATAAAAACATATCAATACAAATAATTAATATAATAGTACCTGAAAAAGGGATAAATATCCACCGATCTGCCTCGTGGCCGGTAGAGTGCTGTCTCGTAGATAGTCATACAACACAACAAGTGTTGCCGGTCCCCATGCCCATCTGCCACATGTCTCGAGATCGTGAAACAGGAACAAATATTTAGCAGATACAAGTGTGAAACTTTTATCTGCTAATATCGTACACCCTACTAAATGTAGTAGGTATGCCCTGGCTGCACAATCATATCGGCCCTCACGCAGCTGTGTAAAAAATATCGACTTCAACCACTCAAAGCTGTATGATGGACCTCTGTTAATCCTAGTCTCTGTCACTGCTTCTTCAACAGTCACTCTTAATAATTCCACAACAGCAGTAATAGCCAGGTCTTCACAGAAATTAGCTGGAGGGGTGAAGAACTCACCACGACATGGGATGCTGAGTAGACCCCTGACATCGTCCAGAGTGATGGTCATCTCACCAAATGGCATGTGAAATGAGTTGGTCTCAGCATGCCATCTTTCAGCAAAAGCAGATATAAGATTACCATCGATCATACTCAGACTACATCGCTGCAGAGGACGTAGTCCGGATATAGTAATCCATCGATCAATCTCAGCAGGTAATATAGCTCTAATATCAATAAATTTTGCCTGCTTCTTTCCATTTGAGACGACTTTAAGGGCGCGTCTATCCTGTTTAATTACAATAAATAACAAACAGACAATTTATTTAAATTTTAATAATGAATATAAAACTTAAATATAACAAATTATACTAAAAATATATTAAAATAAATAAATAAATAACTTAATAAATAATCATAATAATAACTAATTAAAATAATAAATAATATTAACTAATAATAAATATTATTAACTAACCTGCCCATTCCAAATTTTAACTGCTATGTGGTCCTCGTAATTCTTCAAAACAGATAAATCATATGGACCACTGGGAAATAATGGAGCATCAGGCAGCTCCTGATCCTCCTGCTCCTGCAGCTCGTGCTGCTGATCCAGCTCCTGCTCCTGATCAGCAATATAATCATCGTGATACTGATCATGATCCTGATGCTGATCATGATCCTGCAGCTGATCATGATCCTGCTGCGGCTGATCCTCCAGCTGATCCTGCTGCTGCTGATATTCCTGCTGAATATCTATTTCTTCCATACGCCTTCTTCTCTTTTCAACAGCCGCTCTCCTATTAGACTGCGTAGGCGGCCGAACTCGAGAATGTTCACCACTGGTTTTAGCTCCTCTGGTCCTCACTATAAACAATACAATGAAAAAAATTAATCACAAAACACATAAAAAAATAACAAAAATAGAAAAAAAAAAAA
>JBBPBP010009779.1:21902196-21919919 GCA_037974735.1 Cicer chorassanicum
ATTATATGCAGGATAAATTGACCATAACTCTTAATTAATATATTAATTATGAGTTATTTAATTAATTTAAGTATTTTAAAAAAGTTTAATCTTTATTATATACAAAATTCTTAAGTCATTAAACCAAAATATTTCCTCCCTAAACAAGTGAAAATTTAGAATAAAATTTTATTATAATTTGTTGTCTTTTTTAAAATAAAAATTCAATTAATATTAAAATATTTAATTTTGTGTTATCGAATTAAGTATACGATAATGCTTGAGTACTTTGCAAACCTTCAGATTTACGGTCCATCTCATTATTGAATAACTTTTTATTTTTCTTTCAAAACTTATCCATTTTTCATTTTTCTTTAACATTTATCACACAATAATAGCCTCTAAATCAACCGTCTATAAATAAATAAATCCACTCTTTATGCAATTGAGAAATCACATGTACTTACATTTTGTGATTTATTTAATTTGCTAAGTTGTGTCTTTTTATTTTAAATTTTATCAATCTTTTCTTTTCTTGATTTTGTAATTTTCTTTTTTGATTAATCTTCGCTTGATGTTGTAATTTTCTTTTTACCTTTTGCATAATTCAAGTCTCAAGTTTTGGTCATTATATTATGTCTATGTACTAAAATTATTGAAATTCAAGTATGAGTGGTTAGTCTCACATCGATTATGAGTAGTTAGTCTCACTTCGAATGTAGTGATTTTATTATGATTGAGACTTTTTTTTTAAATTTCTCTAATTCTAAAATTTATGTAAAGATGTCTAATTTCTATTTGTTTTATATCTGAAACATTGCTTAACAATATTTTATTCAAATTACATGTTTTATAATCCACAATCCTCTTTTTGTCTTATGTTTCAATGTTATATTGAAAATTGTGTCAAAGAGTACATGAATATGTTATATTGAAATATTGTTATAGGTGTGTTTTATTTTTCATGAAAATAACAACTTTACATTTGATTAGGTGTTTGCATAGCTGTGCAAATGTATGAAACATAGTTTTTATTAAAAGATGTAATTATTTTTCAAATTTATCAAACCTTATACATAGTGTCTGCTAAAAGAAAAACACAACACTCATAAGCAACAATTTATTTGTGCATCACGCGGGTCTAAGTTATGGTAAATACTAATTAAATGATCGATTAATAGGATAAAATATGATTATTTTTGTTATGAAAATGAGTTTTGTGCTTTAAATTATTTTATTCACCAACTTTGTTATGTGTTTGATTTTTTATATACTAAAAATGATATTTATTTGTTTAAGTTGGTATAAATTATATCGATTGATAACGATAAAATTTACATATGCTAAAAAACAAAAATGTTGAATTTACTAACAAACTAACAACACCTAAGTAAATAATATAAAATAGAAAAATATCAACAAATATAACAAAACCTATAAATATGACAAAATTAAAGTGTCTGAAATATCTAAGTCTTAAAAGTTATAATAACGATAATACTAAAATCATTGATTGAATATGCGCGAAATAGAAGTCGATATGTCAATATGAACCCAATGAACGGCGTGACAAGACATGAAATCAAAGAATATCGCGCTAAGACGACAAAATCTTGAAAGAAAAACCAAATACATGTGAAAATAATTTATTTATATAAAAAGAGAAGAATAACAAATGATTTATATGGATTATTTTAGACAAAAAATTGACTTTAAGTACCCTTATTTAATAATAAAAATAAGATAAACGGAACAAGAAGGAGATGATCATGTCACGAGAGGGAGGCGACTAAACTAATACATTGTTTTTTTTTTGTGAAAAAATATGGTAAATAACCATAATACGTTTTAATTAGGTAATTGTGTTATGGTTGATAAATTTAAATTTGAAGAATTATCTTTTATGAAATTGTGTTAGTTTATCTAGTAATTTTTTTTGACATTTTATAAGTGTCAAGTAGTTTTTAGAGTTCGAATCATTCGGTTCAATATAAAAATAAAATTTTACAAAGACTAAATGATAAAATCTAGTTATCCAACTTAGCATATCCAATGATAGAATACTATTTTCAAGTATATAGATGTTTTAAAATATTGGACTAAAGTAGGAGTGTTTGCAGTGCTATTTGAATCAATTGACATAAAAAAAGATCCAATCCAA
Organism: Cicer chorassanicum; assembly: GCA_037974735.1. Lineage (NCBI taxonomy): Eukaryota > Viridiplantae > Streptophyta > Magnoliopsida > Fabales > Fabaceae > Cicer > Cicer chorassanicum. The sequence goes on from JBBPBP010009779.1 coordinate 21,904,337, forward strand.
AAATAAAATGACATGCAATAAAAAAATCCTGATTCGATTACAATCAATTTTATTTAGATCGTTTTATGGATATCTAAATTATAATTGTAAAAAAACTATAGGTTTAATGCAGAATATATAACATACTAATATATTGAAATTTAACATTATAAAATAACAATAATCGATTATATTTAAAAAATAATTTTTTTTAAACAAATACGTATTATTAAAAAAAAAATTAAAATCAACAAATCTATACTATTATTAAAGGAATTAGGTTGATTTGGCGTGATTTATTTTACTACAAATTTTACTTTTAATGATTTTTTTTTAATATTCAATGACATGTTTCACTTTTTAACTTCCACATTACTTATTTTTTGACAACAAATACTAAAAAAATTACGAAAAAATATAATAAAATTTTTAAAATTCTTTATCGCAATAAAAAACTGGATAAAATAATATGATAGTGTCTATTTGAATACTAATAATGAATAAATATAATATATCATACTAATAAAAAATAAAAAAATATTGAAACTTGTAATTTGATACGGTTTTGAAAAATAAACCATTAATCAAATTTGATTCACGGGAGTTTCATAAAATAACATAAAAGAAATCTAATAATATTTTAAGTGATTTTTAAATATTTTTGAATGGACTTGCGGATTTATTTTAGATTTGGATATATGAAAATCCGAGACCATATGCAAGCGGAGAAAAATATATATCGGGTAAAGAACGGGTTACCGGGTCGAATCTTTTTGATGTTACAAAACACAACACTATGTTACCGCCATTGAACCTCTGAAACTGGAACCCAATAAACCCTAAACCTCAACATACACACCAAACACTCCATTCTACCTATTTCCATGGCTGTCAACGATGCTGACCAGTCCCACAAAGCTCACAGGACCCGTCAAGCCGGTCCCAAGAAGAAGAACAAGTCCAAGAAGAAGCACGATGATGAAGCCGAAGATCAGAAAATGCTTAACCCTAAGGCTTTCGCATATTCTTCATCCAAAAAAGTCAAGAGATTGCAATCTCGTTCCGTTGAGAAAGAACAGCGCCGCCTTCATGTTCCAATCATTGATCGTACTTACGGTGAACCTCCTCCATTCGTCATCGTCGTGCAGGGTCCTCCCCAGGTGTGTATTGTATTATCTTCTTTTTTCTTCGAAGTGTGAATTTTTATAATTGGGGTTGAGCTTAATTGATGTTCAATGCTGTGTTTGTTTTTAGGTTGGAAAGTCACTTTTGATTAAGACTTTGATAAAGCATTATACTAAGCAGAATCTGCCTGAAGTTCGCGGTCCAATTACAATTGTATCTGGTTTGTTACTACATTCTCAATTACTCATCAATATGTGTGTTTATATAACTCCAGTAGAATTGGACCTTGTTTGGATAATTAGCTTACTTAAGCTCTTATCATATAAGTGATTATGTGGACTCTATTTCAATTACAAAAAGATAAGAAAAAGTCAAATTGTTTTCATATAAACTATAGATTATTTTCATAAATTATCTTGGAGAACTTGTAGAAATAAGCTGAAAACATGGGACGAAGGTGTCATAAGGTGTTTTTATAAGCTCTTGCCAACAGTCTCACAATTGCTTATGTCAATAGATAAGTTCAAACAAGCCAATTCTAACTGACTGTTGGTTGGGAACTCAGATTAAAATGATAAGGTAATGTTTGATCATGTGTCAGGAAAGCAAAGGCGGCTGCAGTTTGTGGAATGTCCAAATGATATCAATGGCATGATAGATGCAGCTAAGTTTGCTGATCTAGCTCTTCTTCTTATAGATGGAAGTTATGGTTTTGAAATGGTGAGTTCTCAATTATAAACGATAGCTTTGTGATTATGATTTATATTCATGTCACCGTGCTACTTTGATTGCTATTAATTTTCGACTCAGGTTCTTTGTTTTTAAAGATTTTAATTCGGTTGCAGGAAACTTTTGAATTTCTTAATATTTTGCAAGTTCACGGTTTCCCAAAGGTCATGGGGGTTCTTACTCATCTTGATAAATTCAAGGACGTTAAAAAGTTGAGGAAAACAAAAAAACTGCTAAAGAACCGTTTTGCAACTGAAATGTATGCTGGAGCTAAATTGTTTTACTTATCAGGCCTTATTCATGGAAAGTAAGTGGCTGCCATGCATCTATTTTTTCTTTTACGCCTGCTGGTTGATAGTGTTTGCTAATCTCTGGTACAAGTTTTACTTTATAATATTGCCTTTCCTGACTGAACAGGTATGTCAAACGCGAAGTTCACAATCTTGCCAAATTCATATCAGTCATGAAGTTTCATCCTTTATCTTGGCGAACTTCCCATCCCTATGTTTTGGTGGATCGTTTTGAAGATATCACTCCTCCTGAAAAAGTGCATGCAAATAATAAATGTGACCGAAAAGTCACACTTTATGGCTATCTTAGAGGTTGTAATTTGAAAAAGGGCAATAAGGTGTGTTCAACGGTTCTACTATATTTTTGCCTTTATATTAATTAAATTCATTTAAATCTAGAACTTTTGTTGACCGCAACAATAGTACCCTCAAATGATACATGAAATTGTTTTGAGCAACAAGTTGGAGATTGTTTTTCTCATTATCCTTTGTACTAACTTGGACAGATTCATGCTTTATTTTTTTCTTCAATATCATAGCAATCTCCAAGTTCACATTTTGTTTTCCTATTTTAACTTGGACAGATTTATGCTTTCTTTTTTTTTTCTTCTATTGCACTGTATACCCGTTAGTTAATAACAAATTACTGGGAAGATTATCTCACTGTGATCCTAAATCGTAATGTTTGTTTTCCTGAAATTTCATAAGAGTTTTAGATAAATTTAATAAAAATAACTAGTTCATGCTTATGTTTGTAATTGTATAAATAGTGAACAATAAAGTGCATAAATAGAGAGGTGTAACAAACATACAGCACTGGTTCATGCTTAAATTAATTTTTTTTCACATAAGCACTCTAGTGTGTAGTAACCTGTCGGGAAAATATCCCAGAACCCTCAGTGTATATATTATATAAAAGGAATTCAGTTATGACATGGTTTCACACTTCAACTATTTTATCTCAGTGCTGGTTAGAGTTGCATAATTATCTTGGACCATCTGTTTTGAGTGATATGGTGATTAGGTGGTGCTTGAAGTGCCCTGTCCCCGCCAACCACCACAAAAAAAAATTGACATTTGTATTTTGGAAATCAGGTGCACATAGCTGGAGTGGGTGATTACAGTTTAGCTCATGTTACTGGTTTACCTGATCCATGTCCTCTCCCTTCTGCTGCCAAAAAGAAAGGACTGCGTGATAAAGAAAAGTTATTTTATGCTCCCATGTCTGGCATTGGGGATCTTTTGTACGACAAAGATGCTGTGTACATAAATATTAATGATCACTTTGTTCAATTCTCAAAAGTTGATGATGAAAACTCTGCTATGACGACCAAAGGTTACTAAACATTTTCTCTTTTTTCATGTATTTATCCATGTTCATTAGACTAGATCATATGGTGGCAGAATTGTTTATCTTTCATTCACTTTTTCTTTGGGAAAGTGAAATCATATTATGATCATATGGTACCATTTTTTTTTAATATAATAGAACAAATTTAGGTATTTTGCTGTCCTGGATTTTTTTTTCACTCATCTACATTACTTCTTCATTACCTTAATCATTTTAGTGTATTACCATAACATTTTTATGTGGTATCATGCATAAAAAAAATGATGGATTTATTTTGTTTTTCCTATTTTTCCCCACTATTCCTGTGTTTTCTTTTATTAAATTTGGTACTTTTATGCCTTTGACAGGAAAGGACAGGGATGTAGGAGAGGTTTTGGTGAGATCGCTTCAGAATATCCAACTCTCAATCAATGAAAAGCTAGAGAATAGCTCTATCAATCTTTTTGGCCAAAAGCCAAAAGTGTCATCAGAAGCTTTAGGTGATGCACAGGGTACAGACAAAGATGTAGAGCAGGATGGAAAATTAGAAACTTTGGATAAATATCAACCTGTAGATTCGGATGGTTCAGAATCATCTGACCAGGATGAAGCTGGCGATGCAACAGACAGTAAAGCTATAAATAGAGACCACATAAAAGAACAGATTGAGTTTCACAATGGAAGACAAAGGAGAAAGGCAATCTTTGAAAGTGACGCTGATCAAAGTGATCTGATGGTGAGTCTTAAGGTTTTGTATTTCATGTATGGAACCATGTTCCAATCATACATACTTGAATGAGACTAGTTTGTGTTATGACCATTTCCTTTCAATTCAATAAGGAATCTATGTCCGTGTGTACAAAGTTAAAATGCATTGAATTGAATTCACTGACTTGGTGGATAAAATTGTTTTTACTTTTGTGTCATGTGAGACATGTACGTCAGTTTGCATTGAGAATGCTCTAGTGGAAATGTTAATTTCTAGACTGACTTCATTGATAGGATTCGGGAGAAGAGGAAGAGGAAGAGGAAGAGGATGGTTCTGCCAATGATGATGGGGCATCTTCTGATTCAGAATCTTTAAAAGAGGATGAAGATGACAACGATGATGATGATACACATGGTGCTGTTTTTCTCCTTTGATTATTAAGATTCATTTATACTTTCTCTGTTCTTTTCTGGCTATTCAAATGTGTAGTAGTCATGGTCTCAGTACTAGGTCTTGTTATTCAATGATCTGTCCATATGGATAATAAGAGCGTACATGACATATTGTTTGTTCACTTGTTTCTTCCATCTTAGTTGCTGAGACCATGACTCGTTACTGGAGCAGCCTTTATATTGTTTATTGTTTGTGACTTTTTTTTTTCTCTTGTAGAAGATGACATGGGAAATGTTTCAAAGTGGAAGGAGTCGTTGGCAGATAGAACTCTTGCACGGAAACCTCCTAGTTTGATGCAACTCGTGTATGGGGAATCTACTAATAATTCAACCTCTATGAACAAAGGGAATGATAGTAGCGAGGATGAGGAGAATGGAGGTGACTTTTTTATGCCTAAAGAACTGATAAAGGTTCGTAGTCCTTTACTAACTTGCACCATTTGTATGTAATTGCTCTTGTAATTTTTTCAATGTTCCTTACACCTATTAACGACAATTAAACAGCAATATCTGAAAGTTGCATGTCGACAGATTTTAAAAAACACTTTTAAAATTCACTGGCTTTCAGAATATCTGCTTATTTGCTTCATAATTAAAAAGCGCTGTGTTTGTTTGTCTTTTTAAACTATAGCAAAATATCAGAGATGGACTGGATGATAGAATGGTCGATGCCGAAGACTGTTCCAAGTGTGCCCAACTAATGAGTCAGAAATGGGATGAGAAAGATAACGAGGAGATTCGCAACCGTTTTGTGTCTGGAAATTTGGCAAAAGCTGCACTCAGAAATGCACTGCAAAAAGATAATACTGAAGAGGAAAGTGAAGATGTCTTTGGTGACTTTGAAGATTTAGAAGCAGGAGAAACATATGAGCTTTATCAGTCAGAGGATGGTTTTGTGTTAAAAACACATAAAGGAGTTGATTTAGAAGCTGAGCAGCGGAGGCTTAAGAAACTTGCTAAACGTGCAGAATTTGATGCTCAACAATATCCTTTTTTGGCTCTCAGTTTACCTATCTAACTAACATGAATGGCTGCTTTTACTCTCAAAATGTAGTTAAGTGCAATTAATTTTCTAGGTTTCATGTCAAACACAAGTTAAATTTACTAAATTGTCCCTTTTTAATGTCAAACACTTAACTACGGACATTAAATGTTTTAAATTAAAGGATGGGTATATTTAGTGCATATATCACAGCAATTAGTATGATAACAATTGGAATGCGAAACTAATGTTTTTTGTGACTCTGACTCATTACATTAGAAACAAGTTGTTAGGTATGAAATGGCTCTATGTTTTGTAACCTTAATTTTAATCCACATATGGCGATGACCCTGGGACACCAGACGAAGATACTGGCAATGAAAATGAAGCCAAGGTCCATCATGATCAGCCTAAAGAAAGTAACTATTTTGACAAGGTAAAACTTATTTGCGTACATCAAATGTCAATTTCCAAATTTTAGATTGGCTGCCAACTAACTATTGTAATTTTTCAGTTAAAAGAGGAGATTGAGCTTCGAAAACAAATGAATATTGCTGAGCTGAACGATCTTGACGAGGATACCAGATTAGAGGTAGAAGGCTTCCGAACGGGGACATACCTTAGATTGGAGGTTCATGATGTTCCCTGTGAAATGGTTGAACACTTTGATCCTTACCATCCGATATTGGTTGGAGGAGTTGGTTTAGGGGAGGAAAATGTTGGATACATGCAGGTCAGTGGAACTTTTTAAAGCATAGCTCCTTACAAAGTTCAAGTTGAAATAGATGTTAAAAACTTCTTTTATTCTAGAAACCTCTGGATGCCAAGGATGTCTGTGATTCAGGGCAATATCATAAGGGAATTGTGTGGTTGATTCCTAATCAACTGGTTGGGGTTTCTAATTAGCCAGGTTATTTTATGCAATAATCTCAGGGACATGTCAGGATACTTGGTTGCAAAGAATAAAAATGAGTATATGCTGGAATTATGTTAGGAATAGTGCTTGATGGTATTGTTAGGAGTTCCTGATGTATTGTATTAGGTTCCAGTGTTAAAGTCGAAAAGTTTAAGACAACAGTTAAAAACAAAAATCGTAAATGGTGACATGGGCCATCTACATGGATGGACGTTCCCATAATGATGTGTTGTTAGTATATGAAAATTTGACTTCAAAAACAGGCTGTGACTTGTTGTTTAGCAGTTTTCAGTTTAATGCGTCACTGTCATGTTGATTGATTTTTAATATATCTTTTCCCATTCTTTTAAATTTGTCTGTTTTTTCCCTCTTTGTCCTTTATGCTATTTTAAACTTTTTTTTTTGCTTTTTCTTTCTTTCAGGCCAGGTTAAAGCGGCATAGGTGGCACAAGAAAGTCCTGAAGACTAGAGACCCAATTATTGTTTCTGTTGGATGGAGGCGTTACCAGACAACGCCAATTTATGCTATTGAGGATCACAATGGAAGGCATCGTATGCTAAAATACACTCCAGAACACATGCATTGCCTTGCTATGTTTTGGGGCCCTCTTGCACCTCCCAACACTGGAATAGTTGCTGTTCAGAGTTTATCAAACAATCAGGTGAGGCAGCACAATCGTTTCTCTTGTTAAATGGCTTTCCTAAATTCCTATATACAGATCCTCTCAATGTGGATGCTATTTTTTATACTTCTATGGTTTTATGTGTTTTGTTTTCATGTTATAGTTTTGCTTAGTTCCTGAAATGTTGTATATGATTTTAGGCAAATTTTAGGATTACCGCAACTGCAGTTGTACTTGAGTTTAATCATGCTGCAAGAATAGTGAAGAAAATCAAATTGGTTGGTCATCCGTGCAAGATATTCAAGAAAACAGCACTTATCAAGGATATGTTTACTTCAAATCTGGAGGTAGCTCGGTTTGAAGGTGCGGCTATCCGAACAGTCAGTGGGATTAGGGGACAGGTTAAGAAGGTGCGTGACTTGTTACTCACAGAGACAACTGAATACTGAAGATTTTACCCTCTATTTTGTGCTAAGTTATCTTTTAATCTGCAGGTTGCAAAAGAAAAGTTAGGTTACCAGCCGAAAGGGAAGGGTGGGCAACCCATAGAAGGAATTGTTAGGTGCACTTTTGAAGACAAAATTCTAATGAGTGACATTGTTTTTCTGCGAGCATGGACTCAAGTTGAAGTTCCTCAGTTTTATAATCCATTGACAACAGCACTGCAGCCTCGTGACCAGACCTGGAAAGGAATGAGAACTGTTGCAGAATTGAGAAGAGAACACAATCTTCCTATACCTGTAAATGAGGATTCTCTTTACAAGGTATGTTCTGGTTTGATAACATGGATTCATTATTCCCTTCCTGACGCGTTTTAAGACATTTCTTCTCTCTTACCATTGTGTCTCTATCTTATTTTTCTTTTCCTTTCTATTTTGGCAGAAAATTGAAAGGAAACCTAGAAAGTTCAATCCATTGGTAATTCCCAAGTCTATACAGTCAAATCTTCCCTTTGCATCAAAACCTAAGCAAACTCTACCCACGGGAAAAAAGCCGTTGCTGGAACAGAGAAGGCAAAAGGGTGTTGTCACGGAACCTCGCGAGCGTAAAATTCGCGCTCTTGTTCAGCACCTTCAGTTAATGAAAAGCGAAAAGGTACGTGGAAATATCTCTCTTTTTATAGACCTGCATGTGAAAAATTTATGTCATGGAAATGAATTTTGATTCAAGTTGATTCGGTTAATTAATTTCCTGTGATTGATAGTCATATCACTCTGAAAATAAAACAACTTTGCTTAGGGAAGATATCTACTAAACTGAAGTCTTGTGTTTTTTCCCCCCACATTATTCTGTAGCAATAACATTCATATTAAGCAACATTGATATGATGCTTCTCATTTATATATAGAAGCACTGCTATAAGTGACATTCTGTGTTTTCTCTGTGCCTATTGCAGAGTAAAAAGCGGAAGATTAAGGAAGTGGGGAAGAGAAAAGTTCTTGAAGCAGAGAGAGAAAAAGAGGAGCAGTTGTCAAAAAAGCGCCGGAGAGAGGAAAGACGAGACAAATACAGGACACAAGACAAGCTCAATAAAAAAATTAGGAAAGCATAAGTTTGAGTTTATGAAAATTGGTATGATTTTTGTCTTGTCAAGTTTTGGTTACATGCAAATGGATCCACCCACATCTTCAGAAAAAAAAAAGGGAACAGCATTCATGCGATTGGAGTTATTTACGTATTATTATGGAAATCAAATAAGAGCAAGCTTAAAGTATCATCATTCATGGAGATTGTTTTGGACACGGTGGTACTTATTTTTTGGAAAAAAATTGTTCTTCGGAATTATTTATATACGCCTCTGCTAATGGCTACGTTAATTATATTTATTTTGCATGTATAACATTTTTTGGTAGTTAGCTTCGTTGCTCATCCTGAGTTTTTTTTTTCGACTTTGCTTATGTAAAAAGAATTATATCATGTGCGCATGAAATTGTTTTCTATTTTAGCTTTATATATGTGCTTATTTAGTTTCATAAAACTTTTTATAGATGCATTGATTTCTTTTTAAGCATGAAGAAATTCATTCGCTTGCCTCCTACTATGCTAATATGGAAGTTAGTAAAAAAGGATGGAGAAAAAAAAGCATAAGACTCTATACATACCACAGTCCTCAGAGTTATATATGTGTGGGCGTGTGCTCGCACACTCTTATTAATAGTGATTCCATATGAAAATCGTTCTATCTTCTAAAAACGTCCACCCTAAAGAGCTTGACCCTGCTCCAACCTATCTTTGGAAAACTACAATAAACATTTAATACAATGGAAACACATTACACATGCAACATCTTCACTAGAAATGAAATTTTGCATCTATAATAGATTTCTTGTGAAAAGAAAATCCTTCCGCCTTGCATGGTTTTAGAATTTGATGTGATCAACTAACAAAATATTGTTGAAGCAATACTTCAACTGTATCATTGAAGCGATGCATCATTTCATATAATATATGATGAGACATCTGAGTAGAATCAAATCAACTGTTACTAGTTACTATACTTCCATGTATATCACGAACAAGTAACTTCACACAATGTGTGCCAACATCACTCAAAATTTCCACACATTCCTTCAAATCAGAATCATTCACCAACATCACCCATTCCTCCTCATCATCTAGATATTTGAGTGTAAATGAACCATTTTGTAATTTGAACCTTGTTGTAACTTCTTCATATAGTCGAAAACAACCTACAGACGGATCAAACTTGAATCGAATAGTATCTCCTTTATAGTTAGCTTTGACAGCAAATTTCGACTCACTATCAACAGAAACTGATTTCATTTTTGAACGCTTTCGATTCTCAAAGCTTTGTTGAGAGCCTGATGAGCTTCCACGAGCCATTGATCCAGAGGCATTGGATGAATCTGTCATGCTTGAAGAAGTAGGGTGGTTATTTTCTTCCACACCAAGTTCATGTTCAATCAATGAGAATGAACTAGTCTTGTTCAACCCACATTGATCATCCTGTTTTTCAAAAACAGAACCTATAGATGTTTGTTTAGGACAGTCTTGAGTCTTTGTCCAAATCCATGATGTTGGACATGGTTCATCATGCATGGTTATTGATGTTGAATCTTGAATACAATCAACAGAAGAAGCATTTTCTTTCTTCAATCCATCCTCCAACTTAATGGCTGAATTCTCACAAGGTGGTGGAGTTACTGAGATTGGTTCCCGAGTTGTTACAGGCATGAGCGCGAGGTCTTGAGCGAAAAAATTCTCAGGGAACATGAGACTTTTATGTGAACCAATTTGTTGAATGATTGATCCTCCTGCTACAAATCCACCAGTGTTAGGATCATACTTCAGAACTCCTTCAACTCCTTGGACAGAATCAAGAACAGTTTGTATCTTCTTCAACGATCGGTTCACTTTATTTATCTTGCGTGACGGCCATCTTGAAATTCCATGTTGTCTGCATATCCTCTTCAGAGTTGTTGGACATACTGTTTATAGAATATAAAGGTTAAAAACAATTTGGCCTTTGTTAATAAGGTGAGTTAATAATAGTAAGTATAAGGAGATTTTTCAGAAATGTTAATGGTGTCTCACCTCCAATTCTTTTTGCAGCATCTTTCAGACTACCAGAAAAGTATTGTTGGAGAACACTCAAGCTAACATTTTTCTCTACTGCACTTCTCTTTTTCTCAATCTGCTTTCTTGGTGCATTTGTTGCCTATAAGAAAAATCATTACAATGTTCAACAACATGGCTCCAATAGACATTAAAAATCACAACAAAAAGAAATTAAAAGGTTTTTGCTCCACTATTCCACTCCTTTATAACAAATGAAGTGTTGTCATAATAACCTAAAACCAGTGTTATCAATCGCGGATTGCAGAAAATAATGGTTTTTTCAAATTCCATAATACAACAGTGCTACAGTGCGGCTATAGCTGCAATATGACAATATTTTATACTACATAGCATATCTTAAAACGATAGCAATTTCTTCAAATTCTGCTATGCTATAGCACTATAGTGCTGCTATTTAGCAACATTGCTTAAAACAAATGCTTTCTAAAATGAAAGAGTCATTTCATATTAAATTCTAAAAGGGTGAAAGAATAGAAGATCCATTCAAAAAATACCTGACAATGACCTTGAATTCCATTATTTTTTAGGTTAGTTGCATTCAATGACATCTGAAATAAATCCTGGTCACCGGTTGTAAATGCTATCTGAGAGTTTCCCCTAGACAATGAAAAAAAACCTGAGACATTTTCCTTTTGAAACCCATCTTGGGAACCTTGTATCCCTCTTAGTTCAGCTTCTGAAACTGTCCTCAAACTTTTACAAATTCTCCTCATAGTATCTGAGAGATTGTCTAATAAAAGTTGTTGTTCTGAACTTCCTGTCATATTGATAGGAAGAAAGAATTCTAATACATAATCATCATCATTAGTATATGTACTCCTTAGCCTAATTGCAACTGCAGCATTTAAGCTATATTTTCGCGCGTGATGAACAAGTGGATATTCGTTAACATCATAAGCCTTCACATCGGTATAGAAGAATGGATGATTTGATTGTAGAGCTTTTCCTGATATACCTTGTCCTTCCTCAAGATGATGTTCAGCACATGCATGAACAAATCCTCCTACCATTTTATCATTTATATAGCAAGCTGATTCTTCAATACATAGTACACATTTTTCATCAGAACTTGTATGGCCTTCTTTAATTCGGATTCTCTCGGATTCTTCTCCTTTTCCTTCGCTATAACAACATGGAATCCATGTCAATGCTAGCGGCAATCTATGTGCATGACAAACAGCTCTTAACACATCAATTATCTCTGTTAAAGCAGCTCTTTTGTTAATTGATACACACTGCATAAAAAATGGATCTCTAAGAACTTACAAATTCAGATAATAAAACACATATCAGAATTTCATGAATCAGAAAATACCTGAGGAAGAAGTCTTGGAGGCATAATAGTCCTTAAACTCACACGCTGCAAAAAAGTCATGGAAAATACCTTTATCATTACTGCATTTAATTATAAAACAATTTGGAAATATCTTAAACATAAAAAAAGGTTACTTTTCTTAGTAATTGAAGATTACAACCATAATATCAAGCTGAGAGCTAATCTCTCAAACTTTTCAATAAAGAACTTTATTCTCAAGTTGGTATCAGAGTCCGGTTCGATTCAGGTACATGTGGGTTATGTGATAACCTTGTAATAAGACATCCAATCCAAGTATCTAATGAAGATAAGAATAATATAGATATGCCAAAAAAACACACACACACATAACATAAGAATCAGTGACATATGAAAACAAAGAAACATTGAAGTAGATATGCTGGAAGTTTCAAAAGAAAAACCAACCTGAAGTGCATGAGAAACAAATTCTAACTCTTTGTCAAAATTAAGCTTTTCCTTTGTAGTGACAAGTTCTAGTACAGCACTACATGAAACTTCAGAGTGCATGTCAGAAATAGGAAGAGCAATCGATCCGCGAACGTCGTGACTAATCGCATGCTCTAATCTCAAGTACTCAGATTTATGGTAGTAACCCACATTAGAGGTCCATTCAGGAACATGCGAGATAAACACACGACCGGGAAGACCAGGACAATACCCCATTTTCATTTCTGCAGAAAACGTAAACGACCTCGACACTTCACGGTACCCTGCAAGCTTTTGGTCTAGTAAATATGGTTGATCACTTGTGGTTAAGATGAATTCATCACCATACTTAATAGGTACCCAAACTTGTGCTAATATTCCCTCACCAGCTGATTCCTTAAAGAAGGACAAAGCACTCATCATTCTCTCATCAAGTGACCAACTAGGTGACTTTGGTATCAAGTAATTGCACATATCTGATGAGTTATTACTATTAAGTAACTGAAATGAACCATTTTGTTCTTGCTGTGAATCTGAATTATTTGTTTCATTTGAATTATTATTATCTAAGAATTCAAGTTGGTAATTTCCACCATAACTAGTAGAGTTATCCATATCATTGTAATTTCCACCACCAATTTCTGTCATAAAGAATGGACCATTAATGTGTTCCACTAAATTCAATCCATCATGTGGTGAATATGGTATTGATGCAAATGATGAAAACTCATTAACCAAACTATGATCATGATCATTCACTGATGATGAACCATTGCACCAACCAGCATAGGTATCAAAGTTCATAAGCTCAGAGATGCTGTTAAACATATCCTCTGAAGTTGTTGAACTTTTCATTCCAACATCCAATGGTGTCCAAAAGCCAATTCCTTTCTCCGTAGAGGAAAATTGGTCTTCCATTATTAGGTTGGAAAGAAAAAATGAAATTGAAATTCAACCAATGTTAGAGACCCTTTGAACAAAAATTTGTACGAAAAATTCCTTCCCAATTTTCCAGCATCCAGAAGTCCTGCAAAATTAACACTGTATATATGCACACTCTCAACATAGCGCAGAAATTTATGGAAAAGAAAATCAAACACACTAAGTTTAACCTTGTAATGAAAAATAATATTTTGGTCACAGAAAAAAAATGAAAATCTCAACTAGAAAAGGAAAATTAAACTCGCTCCTCCTAAGAGGAAAATTTGTATGGGAAAGTTTTTTAGGATAACAAACTGAATTCTAAGATGAACATTATGAATCTAACAAATTCACATAGCATTATGAATCTAACCATTAGAGTTAATTGATCTCAAAGCATTTTGTTTAGCTAATTAAATCCATAAACATTTTTAATATGAAATTCACTTCCATGTATTATTGAAAATCCACAAACCAACCACTGAGAACCAATGAACCACCTTAAAGCTATCAATTAAAGCTTAATTTTTTTTTTAATCTACAAACATGCACAACTTTGTAACAAAAATAAATTCAGCTCAAAAGAAGTTTGAAACAACATAACACACAAAACAAACAACCAACTGAGTTCATTAACAAACAAATTTAAATAAAAAATAAAATAAAATAAATTAAGTTTAACAAAAACCTGAAAGCTTGAACCCGAGCTCCATATAGCAAGTTCCTTCACTGAAACAATGTACCATAAAAATCAAAGATTTGCAAACTCTATCAATAATTTTTTTTTTTTGACAAGAGTAAGTCCCAGTTGTTGTATTGCACCAAACTTGAGAATCAACAAAACTAAAGATTTTCACAGAACCTTAACAAAAGGAAAAAGTAGGAATTGTGTTGCTCCTACAACTACAACCTACGAAGCACCGACCTCAAAATTATCTAAAATAAAGACAAAAAAAAGTTAAGATAGTTTCTATAAAAAGAAAGATATTAAGAATGAAAGTGGGATTTGTGTACAGCACTTTCACATAAACCGGTTGCTAAAAATAGAAAGTTGTTATCATGGTCGACCCGCCACACCATAGCCTCACCTTTTAGTGTTAACCTTAATAATTATCTTGTCACTCTTTATAATAAGTGGACACAATAATATAACACATATTTAAATTAAATAAAAAAATGTATTAATTAATGTGGCTGTCGAATGTGTGCTAATTAATTAATATATATTGCAATGGAAGTACCAAACCACCTGGATTCTAATAGAATCTAGTGGCTAGACAATGATATTTTATAAATAAAATAAAGTAGGCGTGTAATTATTTTTTAAATTATGGTATTTTTTTTTCACTTTAAATGTCAATAAAATATTTGAGATAAACGTGACACATTAAGGATGTTGATAACGATCATTTGATAATGATTTGATGGTGGAAATGATATGCTTTTTCATTATTTCTTTTAATCTTATTATTATAACCTTAAAGCTGTCTCCTTGTGCTTATGTTTTACCATCCGTACATTATCGTCATATATTTATTGTTGATGATGATATAAGGGATACATGTTTATATCGTTAGATTTTACAATTTAATTTCATTTTCATTAAAATAGAATTATTCGGCGTTTAAGCAATTATCGATTTTGTCGGGGAATCTGTTGAGTACATAAGCTGAGTACTATTAATTCATTCAATCGAATTTCTTTTTATGCAAGAATTAAAGATCGAATAATTTTTTATCGCTTGTTTAAAGTGTTGGAATCTTTTACCACTTTAATTATATGTTAATTTATATAGATTAATTTGTTTAACTAGTTAACAAAATATTTTTTCTTAAAAACATTTTGGTCCCATTTTTCACTTATTTATGATTTTAGTTTTCCAATTTCTAAATCTGAAAATGCAGCCTCCTAATTTCTAAAATTTCAGATTTTTTCAAAGGATTGGATTTGATGTTTATTTGTGCTAATTTATTAAGTTGAACGATGATCTAACAAATTTTTGAGTGATATGACAATGCATATTATTTAGAAATATATTTTTTAGGATTTTAAATTTTTTATTTTAAGTTTTATTTTTTAAGCTAGATGTACTTAGATATTTAGAAAATAAAATAATATGATTTAATTTACAAATCCATTGTCACATAAATGTGTGACTTGTCAAC
>JBBPBP010009779.1:21930609-21980939 GCA_037974735.1 Cicer chorassanicum
CGGAATGCAATATAAGTAAAATTAATCTATATTTTTTTAGAATGAAATATAATCAAAATTCAACATTTTTTAGATAGTATTTTCAAAATATTTTTTATGTAATTTAATTTTTTATATTTTTAACGATTCAAATTTATTTATCATAGAAGATAATTTAGACATTAAATTTTAATTTTTAATAAAATTATATGATTAAATATAATTAACTACATTTTCAAAATAAACGTAATTTGATTTATTTTCGTTTATAATTTATTTCGTAGGGAGTTATATTTAAGGGATTGTCCCACACGTGTAAGAGTTTTTTACACGATATTTTTGTTAAACAAATTGAACAAGTTATTAAAAGTATTAATAGACTACAAGAAAATTCTTAATTTAGGAGTCTAATTTTTGGAAGAAAATGAGTGGTGTTAAACTATACCACTTTTTTGGGTAAAACTTCTTTCAGCATGTATTTCATGCAAACTTTTATGCTCAAGATTGTTCACTAGTTGTTTTTGATGACATAGTGGTTTCAGATATGCATATATGTCGTTGCAATACACGAGCTTTTCAATCCAAATTAACTTGTAGTCTTATAACAAATTAATTAAGGTTCTTTCCTCATAACCAACTCATTAGTTCTTTGTGATTTTCTATTGCATTGCACATGAAGCAATAAACAATTTTATATATTCATATATATAGAACCATATACACGCAATTTGTTGACAAATATATATATATATATGAAGATATCTTTTGGTTATTTATCAGATTATTATAATGACCATCCCCAACAATCCACGTGGCGTAACATTTAGTATTGTGATTATATTATTACTTCTCCCAGAAATTGTAGCACAAGTAATCTCTCCTAGTGATTCTGCCACAGGTGATGTTTCACATTTTTATATACAATATGATTTAGAAAGGCTAGTTTTCTTATTTAATATGATTTAGTAAGGGTGTGATTTACTAGTACAGTAACTAAAATGTGTTCGTATTCCTTTATTTGATGCAGATAATGTGTCACAACCTATTACACAACAAGACCATACAATTAGAGTAGATCCTTTAAATAATTTCAAAAAATACAGAGGAGGGTTTAACATCACCAATAAGCATTATTGGAGTGTAAGTGTCTCTGCCTCTTTGTTTATGAATAAGTTTTTAATTCAAAATAATATTTTTAGAGTTTAATTATCAATGTACTGTCAGTGTAAAAAGTTTTATACCGTTAAAACATCACAATCGTTCATAAACATGAATTTAGAGATAATTATAATAAAAGTTTAATATCTCTAATGATCTAGCGGTTGTGATTGACCGACAATATTAAAACATTTTACACTGAAAGACTATATGAATTAATTTTTTTTAACATAACTTTAATGTCTATAGTCAGTTGTCTTCACAGGAATATATGGATATGCAATTGGGATATTCTGGCTTCTCTGTGGAGTTCTTTTTATAACAATCAACCTTTGTTGCCAATGTGATGAAGGAAGATGGAACAAGAAAATCCTTCTTTGTAATTTCAAGGATTATGTTTCACCAATTCATATGGCTATAATACTCATGCTATTAGCTATGTAAGTTTAGTTCTAAGCTATGCTATGTGACCTACTCCTAGTTTTCACTTGAACTTATAATAGTCCTCATACAAGAAAATAAATAGCATATTGTCAATAATTATAAGTGATTTAGGATAAGTGATTTATGTAATATGGATTATTCTTGTTTTTTTTCAGAGTTACAAGTGGGTTAATTCTTGCAAGCAGTGCAAAATTCAATAATCAAGCAAGAACTTCAGTTAATATTATAATTAAGACAGCAAATGATGCAGCAGAAATAATACACAATGCAACAAGAGCATTAAAAGACATTCAAGAAGACTTGGTCGAAGCTAGTGTTGGTGTTGAGGCTTCTGGAAATCTATACTCTACAGCTGATAAATTTGATGCTACAGCTGAAAATATCATAAAGGAAGCTAGAAAAAATAGACACCTTATTAACAAGGCTTTCAAAGTAGTGTAAGACTTTTTTTTTTTAGTCTTTATTTTCTTCCTAAAAAGCTTGAAATGAAAAAATTACATGGAAATGAAGGTATGCTTTTAATTTCAGGCTTGTAATAACCATTGTGATCATAAGCTTAAACTTGATTGCAGCAACAACTTTGTCAGGTATGTCTAATTGGTCAATAAAAGGGAGTGTGCTTTAGCATCTATGACTTGTAACCGAATTTCAGTGAAGTTGAATCGATCAGAAGTACCCTAGTTTAAATCCTAGCAAGAACAATCATTGATCTGACTTTCCTTATCTCACGGTCGAACTCTGAATTATCAGACCCTTTCCTCTGGAAACCGGCTGGTTAAAAACAAATAACATATGTAACTTGTAGTTGTACCATCACATACCATTCCAAATTTCTATATGAACTTCTATTTGTGAAATAGGCATGATTCTAATAAAATGTTGGAATTTTGTGTCAAACAGTTTCTGGACTATTGAAGTTTTGGAGGGTACTTTACTTGTAAGAAAGCTAAATTGTATTTGTGTTAATTTAATTCCCTGACATTTTCTTTCATGATTTTGTTCTCTCCCCTATTTTTTTCACAGGCTTATGGTAATATGTTGGTTGATGATAGTGATATGCTGGCTACTTTTTGGAGTGTATTTATTTTTGGAAAAGTAAACCAAGTTCTTTCTAATTTATTTATTTTTATGTCAAGCATGAAAGAAATTGAAGTTCAATTACTAAATAAGAGTTATCCTATTTTGTAGTTTTTCTAATGATGCATGCACATCTCTATTCAACTTTGAAGAAAATCCTTATAATAACAGCCTAAGCTACATCATCCCTTGTGATGAATTACTCTCAGCAAAATCATTCACATCAGAAATTGGTGGAGGGATCTACAACCTAGTCAATGAGGTGATATTTTTTGCTTAATCTCAAACACCAAGTCATATAATATAACCAATGTTTCCTTGCTACTATTGTTGTATTTTTCATTTGTGTTGGTGCCTAGTCCAGCTCAGCACTGACGTTTCAGATTGAAGGTGTGTCTGGTATCTGACACCGACACATGTTATTTTATTAATGTCAATTTCTGTGTTTGGTATCATGTGCGAAAGGAGTTTAAAATCCATATTTCCACATTTCGTGTTATTAGTGAAGAATGATATAAGATTGTCCTTTGGTGAATCTGCAGGTGAATTCAAACATATCAAATCTGCAAGGAACATTTCCAAATCTTGTTTATTTATGCAATCCTTTCACAGCACCACCTCAATATTTATACCAGCCAGAGAATTGTCCACCTAGTAGCATTCAAATAGGAGATATCCCAAAGGTTTGTCACATATAACAAGAAAAATTATGAAGCCAATATGAATATCACTTTTGCATTTATATGTATGATTTGGACAAACCAACACTATATATTACTTCATTGATCCTGTTTTAAAGGTATTAAAGCCTTATACTTGTTTCGACGGCGGCGGCGAAAAATGTAGCAATCAGGAATTCATATCCTCAAGTGAATATGAGGTAGTTGAATCATACACAAGTTCAATTCAGAATCTATTAAATGTGTATCCTGGTATGGAACAGTTGATAGGATGTGAGTTAGTAAAAGATGCATTATCTCAAGTCCTTCTCAAACACTGCAAGCCTTTGAGGAAATTGGCTAAGATAGCATGGGTAGCAATGGTGCTTCTTGAAATAATCTTGATGTTTTTGGTTGTGTTATGGATGAGAGTAAAGGCTCGTCATGAGCATAGTTATCATGTTTCACATGGTCATGGTCAGTTACAACCACGCTCAGGGTTGACCTAAAGATAAAGCTAGTAATAAGCCCTCGCTTTAGGTCGACAAACATATATAGATTCATTTATTTTTAGATTTTTATAAATAAAATAGTCACATATATAGAAAAAAAAATATATTGAAACTTGTTTTAAACCTCGCTTATCATTTAGAATTATTGGACCGGCCCGGCATAAGAATTGAGAGCATTGTAAAAATCATTCAATCATAGTACATTTAGTGTAGAAGAACTTAGAAGATATAAAGCAAGGAACATGTATTGGAATTTTGAAGGCAATATACAAGTACCTTCCAACACAATCTTGTATAGGAATGAGGTGCAGACTACTTGTACATACAGAATTGAGTTTTCTTTATTTTTTAAGAAAGGCTAGACTGTGGAGTTCAAAACATCATATGTACAATTTTCTAAATATCAGATCATGACAATTTAGATAGTTGTAGTTGCCTTTTCTAATTTTTGTTTTAATTTAATGAGTACTTATATCTTGTACTAAGTTATCACCATGTGTAGGCAAAGGAAAGAGTAGAGATATACAGTATAATTTATAATGTAGATTGTAATATAGGCAAATTCTAAGTGATAAATGGTTTAGGGTTATTTATTTTTTCATAATCACTCTTTTAAATCATTATTTTTTTTCTCTTTTTATTTAAATAAGTGATTTAGACGTAGATTTAATTTTTCTTTTTTGTTTTGTTCATCATCTTAGTGTAACGTCTTGTATTGTTGTTGTGTCTATTTGATTTAAATTGACAGATAGACTTTGATTTATCACAAATTCAACAATGATTTTAATATCGCCAACGTTATAGATCCATTGCAAATTAACATAAATTTTGTCTTTTATTTTTGTGTTTATTGATTTTTTAGTGGATTTTTATTAGGAAAAAGTATTTCTTTATTGCCTCAGATTTCTATTAATTATATATTTCATTTCTTTCATGTATTCTCATCTCTATTTCTCTATGTTTCTTTAATATTTTTACATCTATCTTTATTTCTTCTGTCTATCTCTTTTTTTCCAGCTCTATTTCCCTAGCACAAGTTAAAATTATTATTTTTCACTTTTTGATTCTACAAAAATATATTGCTACCTTTTTTACTCTTAACACAAATGCCTTCAAGACTCTAAAAGAGGATTAAATAGGATCATCTAACATAAAAATTGGTGAAAGTTTACCGATGAAAACAAGTAGAAAATTGCTTACTCAAAAAGCGTGTCAAACGATTTGTACAAAAACTAGTTAATTGTTTGAGGTATGAAACTCAATTCAACCGCACTTCAACTAATTAAACAATACAAGAATTAATGGCGATCACAATCTTGTTATAATGATTAACATGAATATTAATTTTATCTTATTTAACAAGTTATATATACATTTGTATTTTATATGTAAACACTCCATCCAATCTCAATTATAAGTAAAAATGAGTTAAAAAATTGATGTATTTAATCTTTATTTTGTACTAAATACATCAACTTTTGTTAATTAATATTTGCTTATATTTGATATCAGAGTAATATATAATATGTTATATGTAAATATTTTTTAGTTTAATGTGAATTTTTCAAATGACATCAATTTTTAGTTTTCACTGCAAGGTGTGTACAAGTTAATGCATATTGTGATAATGACCATCAAAATATAAATGAGTTGATATTACATTTTAAGGATTATTTATGTCTTTTATAGTTTACCGTTCTTTTCTTTCACTTTCTCTTATACCAACCAATAAAAAAATCCTCTCACTTTTTACTCTCTTTCTTTCCTCAAACTATCTTTTCTTTTCACTTTATTAACCTTTAATTTTCTTCTCTAAACAAAATAGGGTTATAGAATTATATTAGGTGTATTATTAAAACAATGGGGGTGTAAATAGGTTTTTACCCAAACTATCCATTCATAAACCGGCCCAAGATATGAAGATAAAAAGGCCGGGCTGAGATAAGGATAATACCGTCTTTTCGCAGTTTAGGGTTCTTTTCGATTTAGTTTATGAACCCTAAATTCTCAACTTTGAAGGTTGAGCGTGCCGTTTGATATTCGGGAGGAAATTGTCGCGAAACCAACAATGGTATTTTCTCTATCTCCATTGATTCTTTGTACCGTCTTTGTTCATCCGTTTCGATTCGCATTTTTTATAGGAAAATGGAATGGCCGTAGCATTATTCTATTTTGATTTTTAATGTGTTTTGTTCATGATTAGCTTACATTATTTGGTTTTCAGTTGCAATTAGATGTTAAACTATTAGGGTTATTTGAAGAATGAAACTGAATCAATGGTGCTTAGTGTAACATTGATCTGAGTTAGTGATAGGAAAAAGGTGTAGCAGCAAATTTTCTTGTCTGGGTGATTTAGGGGATGTAGGGGTTTGAATTTCAAATTTCGTTGATAGTTAAAGGGAATGAAAATGCTTTATTTTGATCTAGCACCGACACTTCAGATCGTAGGCATGTCTGTTCGGTCCAACACTAGGCCGATTTCAATCACTTCTATTTTCTTTAATTATGTTTTGATTGTCCTGTTTTTTTTTTTGTTTTTTTTGTTTTTCTTTATGAATTTGAATTTCTATGTTGTGCTTTGAAAGATGATTCACTGACCTCAACTTTTTATCAACTTGTTGCGTTCTTTGAAATGCAGCCTAAGCAAATTCACGAGATTAAAGACTTCCTCCTAACAGCCCGGAGGAAGGATGCACGCTCCGTGAAAATCAAGAGGAGTAAAGATGTGGTCAAGTTCAAGGTCCGATGCTCCAAGTATTTGTACACACTTTGTGTGTTTGATGTTGAGAAAGCTGATAAGTTGAAGCAATCACTTCCTCCAGGTTAATAATTATTGAGAATCGTAATTGGTTATATGTTATGGTTGCCTTATATTCCCCATTAATATGCAAGCAATTTAGAATTTAAGTGCAGCGAGTAAATTGCATAGATCATTTAGAGAAATGTTTCATTTCACAAAAGTAGCGAAGCCTGTGATTAGCTATTTTGCGCACCATATCTGCTTGGTTTCTGTCAAATGCGAGTTAACTATTTCTTATTCCTTTTAAATTATGAAACACCAGAATGCAGTACTTTTGTGATAGAAAATTTTAGTACTCATATTGCTCAATCATTTATTTTTTATCAATGGCTTTAGTTTGGAAGCTTAAAGGTGTAATAATTCTTTAAAATGGGAATCTATCATGTAGATAAAAGTATAGCATCATGGCCAAATAAACATGGGGAAAATATTGCATGCCTCTTCCATTTCATATTCTCAAATCTCAACTGGGTTTCTGTTAATTTTCTCTCATGGTTGTGAACTTGTGAATTTATCAGCAAGATGTGGAAATTTGAGTTTAGGCCATCCTATTGACATTTACTATTAACTTTTGCAGGTTTGAATGTGCAAGACCTGTAACTCTCTTCGGTAAAATGTGGTACTCAAGATCAAGTTTTGCTCGAGTCGTGCTTTACAAATATATTTTTGTCTTTTTGTTTTGTTATGGATTCTTTACATACGATTCTCATTATGAATGATCCAACTCTGTTTTCTTGTCTTAATGCAGTTTCACCATTATTTATATAATCCATTGAACCTCAATTCTTATATTGAAATCTTTCCAAATGTTTCTTCAATCTGTTTTTGAGTAAGCCATTAGGGTGTTACTGAAGGTTGTTTATTCATTAAATACAATGAGCAGAAAGCTTTATGTATAAAAACCATTTAAGCCCTCTTAGGCTGCTGCCAATATTTTCTCTTCTTGCAGCCAGCAGAAGAGCTTTGCCTAATTACAATACCAATCCACACCTACAAAAATGCACCATTGTTTGTTTTTATGTGGTCATTACACCATGTCCTAGCTTCCGTGCAACATTGTACCATTTATTATAAGAATGGTGTATTGCCTTGCATTAGTGTTTGGTTGCATGGCTAAATTTCGTCCATCAACCCATCCCTTATTTGATTAACCAATCGTTCGAAGACATACCTTTAAGAGCATAATTTGTAGTTATCAACGATCATCACCACGATAATGAGCATCAGAAACTTGCTAAATATTTTATTCATCTTCCATTGAATTACTTTATAACTTAGCAACCAATCTATTTCTGCAATCTATTTGTTTTATCGAGTTATCATATGGAGGACAATAAAGTTATTTCTCATAAGTTTAATCGTTAATTTATTTTCAGCGATCAAACATTATAATGTTCTTGTTACTTGGATAATTCTCCATTAAGTCAGTGTCTTTAAATAATTATCCCTTTAATTGAGGAGTATGCTATGGAAGTAATCCACCAGAAGTTAAGTACTCACTAACTTTGTAGAGTACTTTTTTGGGATTATAAATATTTTGAAAAGATCATTCATCAATTCTATTAAACTGTTAAGTTGGTTCTTATATTGGGTGCGTTTGTTTTTTTGTAGGGTTTGAAGGGTGTTTGTTTTAGATTTTTTTAATAGATTTTTTTA
This sequence comes from Cicer chorassanicum, assembly GCA_037974735.1. NCBI lineage: Eukaryota > Viridiplantae > Streptophyta > Magnoliopsida > Fabales > Fabaceae > Cicer > Cicer chorassanicum. The sequence continues at coordinate 21,938,895 of JBBPBP010009779.1, forward strand.
AAATAATTTTGTTAAAAAAATTATTTGTTGGCTAAAAATGAAAAGCTAGCTTCTCGCATTTGCCTTATGCGATATATGAGAGAGAAAAATTAAACAGTAAATGCAATTAAAAAATACGGAACTTACCTCATTAACTAGAGAAAATGATGCAATTATCCCTATCTTATTTTGACAATCCCAAATTATCCTTCGTTCATTAGTTGAGTTTTTCTCTTTCACGTAGTGACCATTTTATCTCTGACGTTGGTTTTCATCCAAAATGGTCATTGTAGTTTACAAAAAATCATTTTTGTATATACAAACAGGTTAAAAATTATTTTTTTTAAAAAAATCATTTTTATAATAGTAAACAAACGGGAGTTAAAAAAATCATTTTTTAAAAAATCTCTAAAAAATAATCTCTAAATTATTTAAAACAAAAATCATTTTTATTTAAGCTCAAACAAATGCACCCATTAAGTCACTTACCATCAATTATCTCTTTTATTTAAATAATTTATTATCAATCTATTCCTTATATTTAACTATTTAATATAAATTTATTATTTAACATATTTTCACATGATTAATTTAAATAGACATTTTTAAAATATTTATAATTTCATGGATCTATTTAAAAGTGTCATACACTTAAAATAAGGGGGGTACGCGGGTTAGGTTGGATCAATTTTTACAAAATCCGATATTCGAACTGATTTGTATTTTTTTCATTTAACCTGAACCGATCTGATCAAGAATGAATTGGGTTGGGCATGTTTTTTATTTTACGGAAGAAACATAAGTAGCAACAATAACAATTTAATTGAATGAAAATATATTTAATATTTGAATGTCTCAAAAAACATAAAATTTCAATCACATCATTCACCACATTTTAGTTTACTAAGTTACCACAATTTTTTAATAGTAGTGCTTCGTTTGTCTATTTTTAGAGTACTTATTATTTTTAAATAAAATACTAAGAAAAATTGTTTGATAGATTTAAATGTAAACAAATTTAAACTAGATTTATCATATTTAATATTATTTTTTTAGAAATATTAATCGATTGATATTAAATACTATGATGTGGAAGAGAGAAGATTGATGGCAAATAATTTTAAAAAAAAAACATAACTAGTCATTGGGTCTACGGGTCGATGAATTCAAATTGTTGAAATAAAAATCGAATTGAGTTGGATTGAGTGATCGAGTTGGCGAGTCGACCTGCACCCATATACATCCCTACTTAAGATATAACAACTGATATCATAGTACATGACTTTTCTTTTTGTTACTATAGTACTATGACTTGTAAATTTACAAATGTCTCATTTCTCGTTCTCTTTAAGTGTAAATTTTACACTTAGGTAAAAGTGTCAAATAGAATCATTAAATAGCTAATCAATTGCTAACACTAACCTGATCTAAAGGCCAGCTCCCACTAGCTTTTTGAAAAAGAGTTGTGAGATAAAGTCACTTGTTAGTTTGAGAGAAATTAAAGTGATAAGGAGATGATAGATGAACTCTATCGCTTAAAAAAAATTAATAACTATTTTCTTTAATTTATTTATAAGAGAAAATAATAAAATAACGTCAAAATTATTAAATTGTTTTAATTTTTATAATCTTTTATTGAAAATTGCGGTACATTGAATATCCACTAATAATATTAATAAAAAAAACATATTAAATAAAGGTATAAGAGTAACCTAAACAATAAATACACCTTAAGACTTTTTATTATATATAGAACTAAGAAGTTACTCAAAAAAATTATCTTATATATAAGAATGGAAGAAATAATATTTATCGTTAAATAAAAGATATATTTATTTGCTAAACACCAAAGGCTTATGAACATCCACAATTAGAGCTACTTTTTGTTGAATGAAGAAATATCTCATAAATCATGGGTTTATTCAAACATCTTTTATCACATTGGACTATAAACAACCACAAAATCACAAAAGTGAGTTGAATATTATATTTTCATTTAAAATCATAAGACATTGTGTATATATAGATTTTTTCACTTATATAGGCTTAATATTCACTTTTCTCTCCAATGTTAAACTCTTACTCACACTTGAAATACCAATAGTCACCTCCTCAAACGTGAATTCATCTGACTATGTTTTCTTGAAGTGAAAGCTTTTTCATCAATATGTACTTACACTGCCGTTTGCACCACATCAACTAGACACGTCGTCTGACCACCATTGTTAAAAAAACTTTCGATGCAACGAGTTCATCACATCAAATCATTAGCTTTGATACCATTGTAGGGTCATGAAGGGATCCGAATAATCATCACGTTGGAATAAGAGCAATTACACAAATGAGTTGAACACTACATTTTCACTAAAAACCTTAAATTATTTAGTATATGAATCTTCATGTTTATATAGTATTCAACATCAATTTTTTCATCAAATATAAAACTTTTACTCACATTTAATATATCAACCATTTTGATTTATCTTTCAAAAAGACAACTATTAATGTAAATAATTCATGAAACATGAGGGAGACACAACTATAAAGATTATTATGCATAATACTTCCTCCATTCTAAAATATAAAAAAAAAATTGATGGATTCCTAATTATGTTACAATTAAGTACCATCATTTCTATGCCACATCAATATTAATCAACAATCATGTTTATCATAGTATATTTGACACATCTCAAACAAGAACAATATGTTATACTCCAAATATAACACATTCAAGTTCTCATACATGATCTTAGCAAACACAATTCAATTATGTAACTCTAATTGAATCAATATGACTCTTAGCTACGATTCTGCCCTCAATCAATATCAAGCTCATGGAGAGGATTTTACGAGGTAGTTTAATTTTCAAAATCTTTAACGTGAAATATATTATTTGAGTAATAGATTTTGAAAATTTTTAAAATAAAAAAAATTTTATTAAATATTTAATCACGAATTTATTTAATTCTGTTATTGAACATAAATCATTAATATACTTTTAAATATAAGAGAAAACGAATTAAATATTAAAAAGTAAATAAATAAATATATTTAATTTAAATTTTAAATTAAATATATCAATTTTTATTAATACAATTTTCTTTTATATTGAAGAGTAAAAGAAGTAATTTATCGCATCACATCAAAACATTGTATACTGCTTATGCCTTATGGCCTTCCAAGTTCCTCTCCACCACCATTGACCAGCAGCAAAAAATGATCACTTGTTTTGTTTTTTTTTTGTTTTTGTTTTTTTAATTTATTTATCATCATTGCAGGATGAATGAACTGTTTCCACCATATACTTCAAGATTGATCGTCCCTACCAAAGTGACAATTTATTTTTATAGAATAAAATAATGAATAATAACTGTTAAATAAAAAAATACTTCTATATTATTTATTAATGATTGAGATATTTTATATCTTAAATAAATATAAATAAAATAATGTGTCTTTCTTTCTTTTAGCCGACACACCATTACCTTGTACTTAACACCAGCATTACCCTGCACATGCACCTTGCATTCACTCCTATCTAGATCATAAAAAATAAAAATAAAACACATAATTTTTTTGAACTTATAAAAAAATGTCCACCTTACTTATAATTCAAAATAAAAAAAATAAAAAACATGATCAATAACTATAACTCTGCACAGATTCTCCTTGTGTCCACCTCAGTAATTGTCACTTCTCAGCTGAGGTTCATAGTTTATACTAACCACAGCTTTTCTCTGTATGTTTGAAGAATGCAACCAAAGAGAGTGGGTCATGTTTCAGGTTCCTCATTTTTTATGTGCATGTGTGTTTAGATGTGCTTGTCAGACACTGACAGCTCTTTACTTATCAATCATGCAATAACATTGCTGCCAACCATTTATACACCTCTTTACCAATTTTCTTTTTAAATATTTTCTTTTTTAATTATTAATAACAATTTTGTAGCATACAATAGAATCGTTTAGCTAAATTAATTATTTATATGTCGTTAATTCAATTATAAAAATGAATATTTTTAAAGTTGAAAATAAAGATTTTAAAAAAACAATTTATACTATTATAAGTGTTTAATTCAAAAATTTGATGAAAGGACTTAGGCTAAGGAATTTTATAAAGTTAAACTAAAAGACTCACATGTTTTTATCATACCTTATTTTGCATACATGTAGTAAAACTCTAATAATCATTGAAGTACCAACTCCAAAGCATTTCCAAAAGTGAAATTATTTTCCCTTTTGTAGACTTCATATAATTGTCAATGGCTCCATGATTATCATAGTCTAGCTTGTTCTTTTAGGATGGTTGGAGGATTCTCTTTCTGATATCCTAGCTGTACAACACACTAATACAAACCAAACTATAAAATAAAATCTCTTCATTCTCTGCTAGAAAAATTCTTTTTTTATAACTGATCATTGTCTTATTTGCTGTTCTTTTCTTCCCATTAAAATTTGCTACCAAAACTAACTTTTCTTTTTCAAAGTGTCACATTTTTTCCACTGCATAATTTTCTTTCTATTTGGACACCTTACAAAAATCATCAAGTTCAAACTTTGCTGCATAATTTTAATCTCTGCAATTGTGAAATCCTCCATAGAAAACACATTTATCTCTTCAATCTAGATTTGGTATTCCATCATTTTCTAGGAAAAGAAAGAAAAAGTCTTCATTTTTCATTGGTCAACTAGGTCTTGAAGGGAAGGGCTAAAAAAAGTTTTTTTTTTATTATCTTCAAAACCCCATTTGGGTATTGGAAGAATAATGCATTGTTCAACTGGTTCCTGAGGAAAAGGATAAAAAAGCTTTTTTTTTTCTTTCCTTCTTGTAACTACCAATAGTCCGAGCTCGAATTGATACAATCTTTAATCAGACTTTACTTTATTTCTGGAACAGACTCCAGATTATCTGAACTTCTTTCTCCTAGAAACCGGAGAGTTAAGACAAAAATATATTGAAGCAAATCAACAAAAAATGGCAAATCTAGTTCCTGGGGTGCTACTCAAACTAATGCAGCATATGAACACAGACATAAAAGTTGGTGGTGAGCATAGGTCATCACTGTTACAAGTAGTAAGCATTGTTCCAGCACTAGCAGGTGGAGATTTGTTTCAAAATCAAGGCTTTTATCTCAAGGTTTCTGATTCATCACATTCCACCTATGTCTCTCTCCCTGATGAACATGATGATCTTATCCTAAGTGACAAGATTCAATTAGGCCAGTTTGTTTTTGTCGATCGGTTCGAAGCTGCTTCGCCTGTTCCTATTCTTCATGGTGTTAGGCCTGTTCCTGGAAGACATGCTTGTGTTGGAAATCCTGAAGACATTGTTGCAACTCACTCACTTGGTTTTCTTAACAATGCTGCTGAGGTTGTTAAGGTTAAGGTTGAGAAGAATAATAGTGTTTGTTCAGGTTTTAAGTCTCCAAGGAAAGTGTTGGAGAAAGCAAGATCATTGAATGTTGATGAAGAACAATCAGATAAGAAATCAATGGTTTTTGCTAGATGTAAATCACAGACAGCAAAAGCTTGTGTTGATGTTTTGAAGAAGGAAAAATTAACAAGATTGAAGTCATTGAATTCAAGGTCTATTATTGTTCCTTCTTCACCTACTAGTTGTTATTCTTTGCCTAATTCTTTTGAGAAATTTTCTAATGGTGTTAAGCAACAAGATAATATCAACGGTGTTCGCGGCGTTAGTCCTGTTGGGAAGAGAGTTGCAGTTGGAAATTCAATCAGAAATTTGGTTCAAGGAATTGAGTTTGGTGCTAAGGCTCTGAGAAAAAGCTGGGAAGGGAACATGGAAATTAAGAATAATAAAGATACATCCAAATTAAGGGTTTCAAAGAGTGATCCTAAGCTTGAAGTTCGTAGCACAGTTAAGTTTGATTCATAGCTTGTTGGATTTGATTTCATGTCCTTTCTTTTCTTTTTTAAGTATATTTGATTGATGATTGAATACTATGCTGAATTGGTGGTGTGTTTATGAGAAATATATGATTAATTACTTTTAGTGGATGATTAATGAATATAACTAACAAAATATCGCAATTCGTGAACATCGTTAATCACAGTTTTCAGATGTATATTTGAACAAGTCATGGTTAATAGATATTATCTATATTTGAAGACCTCAAAATCGTGATTAATTATGTTCAATGGATGGTTAATGAGTTGCAGCACTTTGTTATATTAATTAACCATCCATGGAAAGTAATTAACTATGTATTTTGACTGTGTTAATCAACCACATTGTTGTCAAAATATTATTTTTGTATTTCATATCTGTATGTCCATTACCTTTGTCTTTTGAGTCGATGAAACAATTATGTTTTCTTCTTTCACTTTATGGTGTTGCAGACTCCTAGGAAAAGTACATCAAGTGAGAAGTTTCCCTCTAAAGATGAAAGCAAGACACAAGCACAAACCAAGTCCTCCAAGGAAGAGAACAAGATTCAAACATCTACAAAGAAACTTATTGCTGATGGAACTATGGAAGAGCAAGAAAAGTCAAGTAAGAAAAGGAATTCTTTTGGAAAGAAATCATCAGAAGCTGGATTTCCTGGAAACTTAGTCAAGGTTTCTCCAAATAGTAAAAAAGTGACAGAATCAAGTGTTCAATGGACTTCACTCCCTTCATCTATTGCAAAGCTTGGAAGGGTATATTTATCGCTTTATAACTCTTTATTTGTTAAGTTTTAACTTACTTGACTTTTATCTGTGTCATTAGTCTGTTGTTGCTTCCGGCGCTCACAACTGAGTGTTGAAATTTTCACAGGAAGTTCTATGAATGTTTTGTTATATTCTTATTTTATTTTTTTCACATATTGGCAGGAAGTAATGAAGCACAGAGATGCAGCACAAATGGCAGCAACTGAGGCTATACAAGAGGCTGCTGCTTCTGAGAGTTTGCTGCAATGTCTTAGGTATGAATATATTCATGTGAATTGTATTTACTTAATTTAGATCAGAACTTCAGATTTTTCTGTTTCTCAATCTGATTGAGATTTTGAAACCAACACATGTGATTACATGCAATCACTTGTATTTTCTTAAATTATTATTAATATCGTGTCTGGTGTTTATGTCTATGTTTTATAAGCCGCCACACAAGCTATTTCTGACACTATTTGGTATATTCCTTGCAGTGTATATGCAGAGCTAAGTAATTCTGCTAAGGAACATAATCCGCAGCCTGCGATAGAGCAGTTTTTAGCTCTTCACACGAGCCTGAATAGCGCGCGAGCGATTGCAGACTCCCTTTCTAAAACCATTCCAGATGATTCATCTCCAGATAATGAAAGAATGATAACAGAAGAAGCACTAAAACTCAAAACAGATAGACAAAAGCTTGCAACTTCATGGGTCCAAGCTGCCTTATCCACCAATCTATCATCCTTTTCTGTTTATAAGAGAGAACCTCTATCGTCCACTCTTCTAGCTTCAAGTACAAGTAATAATTCTCAAAATCAAAAGAATGTTAACGGAAGTAAACCAGTGTTAGTCCTAGAAAATTCAAGAGAAGATGTTTCATCAAAATCTAATGGAAAAACCCGGCTGGCATCAGCAGGTAATTCGAAACAAGGCTTACAAGAACGAACTCCACGCAAACAAAGCGATCGGTTATCAAACGTGCAAAAGCAAGTAGTGGAACCTCTTCCGGAATGGATAAAAGGAAATGGACTTGAAGAGGCGGTTAATTTAGGCGAGACGCTGCAAGTGCGGTCGCGAGAGTGGTTTTTGTTGTTTGTAGAGAAATTCTTGGAGAGTGATGGAGACATTGGTTTGTCAAACAATGGTGAAATAGCAGGCATGCTGAGTCAACTAAAAAGTGTAAATGATTGGTTAGATGAGATAGGATCAAACGAGGGTGAATGGTGGCAGATACCAGCCGAGACAATTGACAGGCTTAGGAAGAAGATATATGAATATCTTCTTACACATGTTGAATCTGCTGCTGCTGCACTTACTGCTGGATCACAATCACAATCACAATCACAATCAACAGAGATTAAATCCAAAAGGTGATATATCAATACATGATCATGAGTACATAGCTTAGATTATTATGGTGGCTATTAGCAAATTTGGTCACCAAAAAAATTGTTCAAGGACACACCATAAAATCAAAATCAAAATCTCTTATATTGTGCTTTTTAAGTAAGCAATTTTGGTCTCTATGAAAATGTGAAAAAATGAAATGACACAACAAAATAAATATTTAAAATTGTTCCTGTATAGAAGAAACACATAATGGATCACCTGATAATAGAAACATTTTCTCTGTTTATTGTTCCTACGATAATGAACACTTTCTCTTATCACGTAGTTGTATTTGTTTCTTGATGACTACTTCATACTGACCTTTTACTCTCATCATCTCATCTCGTCGTCGTATTTACCTGGGATAAATAAAATAAAATAAATGTTAATTAATTATATTGATTACTTAAATTAAGCAAACAATTTACTTAAAAATTAATCATTTAATTGTATCAATACAATAAATGAAATTATGTTATATTATCAAATAAATAAAAGCTTAAATTTCTTTTTCATTAGGATTTAATTATACATTTTCTTCGATAAAAATTTGTTTACGACGTAGAACAATCATATTGTTTAATTATTAGAAACATTTTGACTTTTATCTTTACTATTTTTAAAATTACATACATAATTGATTATAATTTACTAACAAGATAAAAAAATTTACATCGACACTACTTGAAAATTAAACTTTTTTCAAGTAAAGAGTAGAAGAGTGTTAATGTCATACTCTCTTACCTACATTTTCTAACACATTTTTTTTATTGATTAAAATTCAGAAGAGCTTCACCAATTATGTGGGTGTCATATGAATATAGGGCTCATATGAATTTTAACCAATAAAAAAAGTATATTATAAAGTATTTGTTAAAAAATATTTATTAAAAGACGTGTTGATACTATTATTCTAAAGATTAATTTTATACTTTTGCGTATATATACATACATAAATAATTATTAATTATTGATCAAATAATGAATGGTTAAAATTAAGATTAAAAGTCATACGATTTTTTTAATTAATCATGTATCATTTAAATAATTTTTAACCATTACCATCGATTTATAACATTTCACACTCTCATTTTAATACTCAACTTACTTGATATATCTCATGTATATGTGTACTTGATATATCTCATGTATATGTAGGGAGGGATTTGAATTGAGTACATTTACTCATTCGATTGAGATCATATATTTAAATATCCATAAATTTAATTTAATTTACATATGTAAACGATCTATGTAAATATAAGTCATTTAATTTTAATTCCCATAAACAAAATTATTTTGATTTGACCCTACAATTTCAAATTAATTTTAATTTGACTCTTTATTAGAATTTTTCGTTGAAGTTGACAAAATTTGATGGTATGACATTCAAACATTTGATGACATGAATTATAATAAGGTGACTCATATATTCTATCTTTTCAAATAAATTTATTTTTAACTTTTTCACAAACACCTGACAATATTCATCCCTTCAATTCAATACTCATAAATTCATGACATTCAATCCAACAAAACCAGATAAATAAATAAAAAGTCTCAACGTGCCCGAAGCTTTGATGGCGACCATTTCATCTTTTTCCTCTTTATGGAACATCAAACCAAATCTAAAATGAATTATTTTTCCTCTTTATGGAACATCACACCAAATCTAAAATGAATTGAAGGAGAATTAGATATAAATCCCTAACTTCCCTTTTATTAGAGTCTCTCGTCTCCCAGCACAAACATCGAGTCAAATTACAAATTATGCACATTGTTGTTATCAAAGTTACTAAAAAAAAAAAAAATAAACACATCCTATAATGAAAAAGAAAATCCCTCCCAAAAAGAGCAATAAATTACATAGTCAAAAGAAAAATAAGAAAAAAAATTATAAAATCCAATGAAAAACTAGAGAGACTCAATAAATAATTTGATTAAAGAAATTATAAGAAAAAGAAAGCGAGTAGAATTTGTACTAAAGAGAGTCAACAAATTATCGAATTTTGTCCACCTCAATAAAAAATAATTAATGATAGACTAAATTAAAAATAATTTAAAATTACAAAATCAAATTAATTTTTTTTTATATAGAGTAAATTCGAAATAACAACTATTTAAATAAACTTTTTTCATATTTTAAGTCATTTAATTTATAAAAAAAAAATTAAAAAAACAACATGAGATTTGGAGCATCCAAGGATAGTCTCACTTAGATGATGATATTCTAGAAAGTACTTAGTATTCTTAAATTAAACATTTAAAGTTGACGCTCCACTGTCTGTGAATGAAGAATGATGGGAAACACAATTATTCATCTCTTGCTTTTCCTTCTACTAACTTTTCCCTCTTCCTTTGCCGAGCTCTTTTTTGAAGAGAGATTCCAAGGTAAACTTTAACCATTTTCGTCAACTTCAACCTCACATCATGATTTTCCGTTTCAGTTTGTTGATTCCATAGTAACAGAAGCTAGCTTTCTAACATTGGTTTTCTGAAACAAAAGATGGATGGAAAAGTCGTTGGGTGTTGTCTGATTGGAAAAGAAGTGAAGGAAAAGCAGGTACCTTTAAATACACTGCTGGAAAATGGCCTGGAGATCCTGATGACAAAGGTACTCATTCATGCACTACATTACTTCATTTAATGTGCCATTCAATCACTAAATATAATACATTTTAGTTCTTCAAATTATAATCTTAAAATTTGCCAAAACAAATTTAGTTGCTTAAATTGAACATCATGTCATTTTCTTTTCCAAATTTAACACTTCTCTTAATGTAGCAAGAGACTATTCAAGTTAATATGTAGGTCTTTCATTAGCTTTGATGGATATTTACAAAAAAAAATATTTTAATGGAGGGACTAAATTGATTGACAATCTTTAATTTAAGGGACTGATTTTCTGTTTGGTAAATTTGGGGGAGTATTAGCTCGACTCTTACAATTTCGAGGATTGAAATGTTGATTTACTTGGCATTGAATTGATCCATGTAATTAGTGATTTTAGTTATAGTGTTATAAGGTTGATTATCACTAGTGTTCTACAATTCTTGCAGGTATTCAGACATATAATGATGCCAAGCATTTTTCCATATCTGCAAAGATACCAGAGTTGACCAATAAGAACAGAACCCTGGTGGTTCAGTATTCTATTAAATTTGAGCAGGATATTGAGTGTGGCGGTGGTTACATCAAACTTCTATCTGGTTATGTAAATCAGAAAAAGTTTGGCGGTGATACTCCTTATAGGTATGTCGATTTCTTATTATGTGTATTTTCCTTCTTTTGCGAATTAGAAATTCTTTGACTAGGTGTTTTAGTTGTGAAATGATCCATTTTCAAGAGTATGTGGAGGTTAGCTCATCATTATTGATGATCAAAATGATAAGTTTTATGCTTGTACATTTTATGCCTCTATTTTTTTTTCACCGCTCCCCTCAATGATCATGTAATGTGTGAGTTATCCAACAAAAGGCTATTTCAAAGAGGAACCTATCTGCTTTTATAGGAACACATTAGTCGTTAGTATGTTATGTTAGTAGCCAGAGTTTGAACCCTAGCCGGCCTTCTCAGACTCCTTCAAGTGTCCCAGTTCAACCACTAGAGCTACGCCTTGGGGACGAGAAACCTATCTGCTAATATGGTCAAGGAAACAACAACAACCATGCCTTTTTTCCACTAGGCGGAGTTGGTTATATAGATCACTTGACATCACAAAGTCCTGTCATTTATCAATTATAAAGATAAACCATTTACTATTAAATTTCTCTCAACAGTTCGACCTATAATTTTCCCTACAGTCTTTCTCTATCTCTAGCTATTGTGCTTTCTTCAATCGAGTTAACGTTCCTTTTCAGTGCTTTAACATGATAAAAAAGATATGAGCTTTTATAGACTTGAATTGTATACCATTATAAATGTCGATTCTCTTTCTTTATTATAAGAAAACTGCAAATCATTTAATGTGGAAGGAAATCTTCACCTCACTGTCCTAGTTGTTCTATCACTGTATGAGCAGTGCCAACTGATTGGTTTTGTTTAATGCAGTTTGATGTTTGGACCGGATCTATGTGGCACACAGACAAAGAAGCTCCATGTTATATTGTCATACCAAGGGCAGAATTATCCTATTAGAAAGGACCTGCAGTGCGAAACTGACAAATTAACTCATTTCTATACGTTCATTCTAAGGCCTGATGCCTCCTATAGTGTCCTTGTCGATAATCGAGAAAGAGATTCTGGAAGCATGTACACAGATTGGGACATCCTTCCTCCAAGAAAAATCAAGGATGTCAATGCGAAAAAGGTAATACTTCTGAATTAGTTTTAGTAGATTGGCATGTATTTATGTTTTCCTTATTTGAATATGTATTATTTGAATGTTACAATGCTGAGCTTCAAATGCAATGTTATGAGTTATTGCAGTTTGGATCTCAAAGGCCACGTGTTCAAAAACAACTCAAACAAACATTATATGAGTCTTGAAATGAGATAGGAGATGTTTTGGTTCTTTTTGTTTATCTTTTTTCATGCAAAACCTTTTAGTTTCTCTATTGCAGCCAGCAGATTGGGATGATAGAGAGTACATTGAGGATTCTAATGATGTCAAACCAGAGGTACTTGTTGTCCCCCTTCACACAACTGTTCCCATGGTAACTTATAATTTGTCATCAAGATTGTCGGACACGTTCCCCTTTGCCTTTTTATTGTTTGCATGTCCATGAAAGACCATAATGACAACCACTTTTAAGAATTTCTACCGTTGAATGGATAACTTTCATGTCCATATGAACATAGCTGCAACTAACCAGCCTTCAGCAATATGTTTTTTGTTTTTGTATGCAAGGTGTTCTATTTTCAACAAAAATCTATAAAATTAGAAACCTGGTTAGAAGCACTTTTCATTAATAATTATTTTAAGTTTAGTCAGGGGTCATAAATGGTATCGAACTTTTGTAGGGGTTAATAGAAAGTAAATTACAGAACATCAAATCGACAAAAAAAAAATCCCCAAATGCGTTTTAATGGCTGACCTCCGCTTGAAGGTTTCTCTTACACATAACATCATCGTGAATTTTATTTGGTATGTTGGAAGTTCTGAGGAGTATCCGGATTACTCGCCAGTCCTTCAGTGTCATGAGTCAAAGCCGGATCACGTCTTTAGTCTAGATTAGAGTTTATAGTTTAATTAAGTCTCATTTGAAGGTTGTTTAAAAGTTGCAAATATTTTAGTATTCTAAGTTATTTCAAAAGTTTACAAAAGAATTTCTATTTATTTGTAAACCCTTACAAAATTTAAAACAAAAATTTCAGTTTCATTCGCATTATTTACAAAAACTTTCTCAAGATTCTTAGTTAAGTTTTAGGTGTTACATTTTTGTTTTCATGTGTGCAAGTCTAATTGTCTCAATGTTGCAGGGATATGACTCAATTCCGGCTGAAATTCCTGATCCAAAAGCCAAGAAGGTTTGGTTGTTTACCACATGTTTAGATAAATTTTAAAATATAGTAAACAAATACATGTATTTGGATAGTAAGATTACAACTATTGACACGAGACTGAATTTAGCACAGGCTTACGAAAGCTATTTGCCTTTTTCTCTTGTTTTTTATATTTTGTTTGACTAGCCTGTTGACTGGGATGATGAAGATGATGGACTATGGAAGTCCCCCAAAATTCCTAATCCAGCATACAGAGGAACGTGGAAACGAAAGGTTCTTCAAACTGTGCATGTCAAAACTTAAAAGTTGAATTCATATTCATATGCCTTGGTTTCTAATTGTGGAAAATTGTTGAATCCCAGAAAATCAAGAACCCCAACTACAAGGGAAAGTGGAAGACTCCATGGATTGATAACCCAGGTAGATTGTTTTATAAGCAGGTGATATCGGTCATTAGAGTTTGTGTCTTGCCCCTGAAAATTATGAATCTCTAATGACAAATTTTTCTTTCTGTTTCCTGCAGAATTTGAGGATGATCCTGATCTTTATGTGCTGAAACCAATAAAGTATGTCGGCATTGAAGTGTGGCAGGTGTGTATATTTGTGTTGATACATTTCAAAATATTTAGCTATTAGTGAATATTTGAAGCACCCTTTCATTATAATTTGAATTTTCAGGTGAAAGCTGGTTCGATTTATGACAACATCTTAATTTGTGATGACCCACAATATGCGAAGCAAGTTGTGGAAGAATTTTTGGTTAATAATAGAGAGGTGAGCCATTTCTTTCAGACTTTGTATATCTGTTATGTCGTTCGTACCAACCATCATAGTATTTGCATTCTCATTATGTGTAAAATCTTAGGCTGAAAAAGAAGCTTTTGAAGAAGCGGAAAAAGAAAGAAGGGCTCGGGAAGAAGAGGTAATGGATCAAAGCCTAATACCTAAATGCTTCGGCTCTATTATGATATATGCAGTAATCATGTGTTTTTAAAGGGGCGTCTTTTGATGTTATGACCATGCAGGAGGCACAAAGAGCAAGAGAAGAGGGCGAAAAGAGAAGGAGAGAGAGGGACCGCAATTATGGAGATAGGAGGCGCCGTAGAAGGGTAAGTTTTTTCTCAGGTTGTACTCAAAAATTCTTCTGGGTGTATTTGTGGTTATTATGCTGACTTAGTTTGTAGTAAAGTTTTGGCCTTATTTTTACTAGTTTGTATGGTAGGAATCATAGTAGTGTGAGGGCAGGGGACAACTCATGATAGACTTTTTGTTGTCCTTGTTTCTTAACCTTTGGTTAAACTCTTTCCTCTGAACGAATTGAATCATTTCATTCACACAACCACATAGGATGGATCATGTTCTTACTTTGGTTTTTGGATTCGATTTATCTAAGTCAAAATGTGGATTGTTCGATCAATGATTTGACAGTCCAAATCATGTGATTGTGTTAAATACATGATTATCTAACTACATGGAGTCAAGATTCAATGATTGACTTAATAAACCAACGGCTATTTGAGTTGTTTAATTAATCTTGAATTCTCCGTCCACTTCATGTAATTTTGTTTGGTCTTTAATTCAATTGAGTTTTTGACCACTTATTCTATGTGCTATGAAATCTGATTTAAGGACTTTGTTTTGCAGCCGGATCCCCACGAATACCTGGATGATTATGGTCATGTAAGCCTAAGACCCTACTATTTTTTACTACTAAATATTTACTTCAGTTTCTGATTACGAGTTATTGCTTTCTGTTGTTCCTGTGTTAGATAGATAATGAGTCCAAAATAACTTCTACTATTTTTAAATAAGTTTCCATAAATATTTTAAAAATATAAAGTTTATTTATTTTTTAAATCTATAACAAACCGGTCAATAAGTGAGCTGGAGTTGTTAACAATGAGGTGGGTTTGACAATTTGCCCATAACTCCTTGTTAGTCCATTTGAAAATCAACCTTTTCCATATGCAGCAAAATATATGACCATGATATTTGCATAAGAAAGACCCCACTTGGTTACACAAAGTCACAAACAACAAAAGTACCGGTAAATACAAAAAAATTCAGCTGTCTCAAACATAGGCAAAAGGGTGTTAAAATCTTAAATTTTAAATTAGTTGAAAGTTATTTTTGGAATGATATCATTAAATAGATTAAAATTAATGATGATTTGTTTAGCTGAATTATCAAAATTGATGACCGTCTTTATATTTAAGAAGGAAGAGAATAAGGTGTAGCGGACCCACAAAGTTCATTAGTAAAGTCTTATTTGTTCAGCACCTTAAATAATGAAAAAGGACAAAATATACAATTATTGAACATAAACTGTGCAATGAAGCATGATGACTAGAAAATTATTGATGTGCTAAAATATGTGTAATTACAAATAAGTTCATAAAAATTTCAGCAATTTCTTAGATGTAAGCATAAAATATTGATCTAACTAGATGTGCATTTTCATGGTGTAACAGGATGAGCTTTGAAATGGGCAATGTGAGGGGTAGTTGGAATCTGCATAATTGTAGCAATCTTCAATTTAATGCCACCTTCGAAGTTTGAAATTTTTAGTGTGTTGTGAACTTTAGGACCAAAGCATCAATTGCAATGACCATACCGAGCCGTACTGTACCAAAACTCAATACAAATCAGCATCAGTCATTATGTCAACTTTATTACTTTTGCATTGTTAGATTAGCTGCTACTGCATTTTGCATTTTGAAAAATGAAACTAAGCTTAAACTACCATATACTACTATAAACAAAAGGGGATTGCGAATATGATACACGTGGAAGAATTAAAAAGAAATTTTTTTTGGGAAAAATAATTTTGAATTTTTCTAGGAATTGGAATGCATAATTTTTGAGATAAAATTTCTAGTTTTAATTTTTTAAAGACGTGTTAATATTTGTCTAATAAAAATAACTAATTTTTTATTTATTAAAAATTAATTAAATGTAATTAATCGTATTAATCTCATTAAAAATATAAGTGAAATTTCATAAGTGTCTTTAATAGAAAATTGTTTTATGAGAATAAAAGAGTTGGTGAAAATAAAATAAAGTTAACATTAATTGAAGGGTATTTTAAAGATAGATGTCATTAAATAGAGAAAATATATTTTGTGCGGGAAAGAAGGAGAATTTTTTATATTTCAGATTAGAGAGAATGAAAAAAAAAAATTACTATCAAAATCTTAATATAATAATTAATATTAATACTAACTAGTATATTTGTAATTGATTTCATTTTGTTACCGAAATGTTAATGTTTTTCTATTTTTTGGTGGATGTTTCCTTACCAGCTATAAATGTAACAATAATTAGTTTCATTATTGAGTGTGGTAGGGTGTTGCTGTTGGCACTGGGTTAGATCGCACATTTCGGTTGGAGTTGTAGAATGATTAGTGTTTTTGTTTACGAAGAACGCTATGAGACGTATACTACTTATTTTGTTGCATGTGTAGCTTTTCGGTTTGTATCGTAAAAATCATCCAATCAATTTAATACTAAAATCAATTCAACAATTTCATTTAAATTTAAATATATTTAAAATAAGATATTATTAGTATATATAATTTATATTTCTGTTTATAATATATTTATAATTTATTATTTATTTTAAAAATTTGATATGTTTTTATATTATAATTTAATTTTATATATAGAGCGAATACAAATTTAGAATATTAAAATATGATATTTCTCACCAAAAAAAAAAGTCCTTGGTACAAAATATACCATATACTATCTCTATATCTAAATATAAGTTCTATCGCAAATTTTACTATTATTATGTAAATGTAATTAATGTGTTTGTTTTGTTTAGAAAAATGACTAAAATATCCTTTGTATATTGATATATTCAATAACGATTTTCATATTTATAGACAAATTAGTAGTATTAATTAAATTTATGTTTGAAAAAAATAATAAATGTATCTAATAAACTAAAAATGACTTATATTAAGAGACAAACTTGTCGTTATAAATAGGAACAAAAGTAGTATAATTATGCTTTTGTAAATACACAAACAAGTAAAAGTCTTTAAGTTTTAGCTCAACGATAAATGTCGATATTATAAGGTTGAACGTCTTGTTTCAAATTCGAATATAAAATCTAACATAAGTTAATTACACTGAAATTTAATTTACTTTTTAAAATAAAATAAAAATACACAAATAAGAAAATAAATCATAAATCAAAATCGATAAAAAAATTGAATCGATTTTAATTTTAAATCAAACCGATTGAATGACCGATCAAATTACAAAAATGGAAAGATTATATCGGATGGTTTTACTAACCCACTGTGTTTATTTTTAGGCAAATAGTAATAGTTTTAACGACGTGTGTTAAGAAACTAAATATATCAACATTGTTTTGAAAGTTATATTCAATTCAAGTGTTAACGATAACATCCTTTATAACGAGACTTGAGGAGCGATTACAAGTTTACAAATGTTGTAAGGACAGAGGGGTCTACAAAGAAAGTCAAAACAATCGTAAATATCAAGGAAAGGAAAAAGGGACACGAATTGAAAATAGTTTTGTTTAAATCATTGATTTATTATTGTTGAGCTACCAAATTATTATGTCATTTAGATCCTAAAAACATACCAAATCGGCATACGACGGCATCACATATTCACATGTAGTTGGCCGGCTCTCTATGAATTGATTATTTTTTTACAGACCCTTTATGAAATAATGAATTATAAAAACAAACTATCGTAAAATTTTAGATACTACATTTAGATATATAAATAAATAAAATTATGTTTTATTTTTAAAATAAATAAAATATTTTTTTATGTGAATATGTCTAAATATTATTTATTTATGTTTATGATTGAACAATTATTTCTCATGAAATATATACTACTTTTATTTGTTGCGTGCATAGATTTTTAGTGTGATTATATTTTTTTAGTAACTCACTATTTATGTACAATGTTAAAGAATAAAAATAAAATACAGCATTTTCAATTTTAAAACGTTGAATATATAATTTTAAATATCATATTTTCATTTTTAGTTTCTTCTTATAAAAAAATATAAATGCTTTTAGTATTTCTGTTATCAAAATATGGATGAGAACTACTAATAGTAATAAAGTCGTCGGTGCCACGTGTTAGCCACATTCATTTGTAGTGCAACACGGTCACTTTTCATCAATCATTATAACACAAACATGCTCTCCAATCTCCATTACAATCTCCCACATCCATGTGAAAATTATATTTTTTTTTGTTCAATCATGTGAAAATTAGATTAAATATTTTTTCAATCTTAAATATATTTTTTAAATTTAAATATATTTTTTCTCTCTTTATTTTGGCTAAGATAAACATATAATCTCTTCGTTTTTAAAATCAATTTTTTAGACATTTATTAATTAATTTTTGTGATTTTTTTATCTTTATTATTTTTGATTATGTGATAATCTCATTAATGATATGACACTTAGATAATATTTGTGAGTTGGATAAAATATTTTAAATATTATTTTTATTGTAATTAATTTTATTATTTATTTTACTTATATATTAAAAATAAATTTTAAATATTATAATTTGTAAATAAAATAAATTTATTTTTAATATTTTAACTATAAATATTAAAAATGTATTAAATTTAAATATTAAAAATAAAATAAATAAATTTAAATATTTTTTATAAATATTTTAAAATTTTAAATTACTAAAAAAAGTTAAATCAAATAAATAAATTTTAAATATTTCATTCAAATATTTTAAATTTTTATATAAATATTTTACTGTATAAATAAAATAAAATAAATAAGTTTGATATATAAATAAAATTAATTACAATAATAATGACATTAAAAATATTTTATTCAACTCACCAATGTCATCTAATGTCATTAATAAGTGTCATATCATCAAAACGATGGAGATCAAATAAATCCCAATAGTTAGTTAATATGAGACCAAAAAACCAGTTTTATAAATAAGATGTCTAAAATTTTATTTTGGACAAAATGGAGACCAAAAATTTATTTAAGCCTACTTTTTAATTAAAAATAGAGCCATGTCCCAAAAAACAAAGTTAAAAGTCTCTAAAAAAAGTAATTAAATATTCTATCGGCCAACACAACAAGGGAAAAGAAATCGAGAATTGCATAAAAAATACGGTATGTCTGAGAAGATTAAATATTGAACTTAGCAAAAATATATGCAACTTCATTGACTTCGCGATAGATATGATATACCTTAAAGTAATTCAACTCTACAAGCATTTCCTTTATACGAGTAACAATAGCATAACATAAATATTTTATTAGAGTAATTATTTATGGTTAAATATACCCTACTTGAGAGTCTAATCTGATATTAATATTTTTGAACACTCTAAAAAAGGTTAGCTTCAAACCATTATAGATAGTCTAAAGTTTTGTCATTGAGATCGTACACCTCCAAAGACATAAAAGTAGTTAAAGATGAAATCACAAGTGTCATCACGAACTATTCTCCACAAGCTATCGTTCCATTCAAGTTTTGGATTGCACCATCTCCATTGAGAGTCACTCAGCAATCCTCTAGGTAATGTCAAACAAACCAACGCTGAGTGGGAGTCAACACACTTGAAAGACGAGCATGTATTAATTGAGTATTCAATTTAGAAGTCGCTTGGTACTTGACTTTGGTGACTATGCCACATGCAATGAGAACAAAATTGGAGTATCAAATCGTCACGAGCCTTTCACACATTGTCCAACATCGCAACAAGTAAGATACTCCAGTATAGGCCGTTGTTCGTAAATACACTGCTCAAGTTATCCAATAGCCATCTATTTATATATGCAAAAAAAAAAAAAAAAACTGAGTAGTTGTATAAACATGAAACATAAAATCAAACCTCTTATACAAGTTGACAATTACACAAAATATGAAGGATAGAATCGCTAGTATTGGGACACACTGGACATAGGTCACTACTGATCACATGACGGCGAATCCGTTGGAGGTTTGCAAGTAAACAACCACATACAACTTTTCACATAAAACATCTCAAATGTTCAAAATCCGACTACTTTCAAACCCATTGAAATCATTTTTCACCACTTTATTATCCAAGTAATTTATTGAATAACATGTTCCTGTAGAAGAAACTAACTCATCTAAATCCCCATTCCAAATAACCAAATCCTCACCTGCAAAAGAACGAGGCAGAGACATAACAAAAATGAGTTAAAGAGCCTCAATTGAAATCAATGATGTAATAGAGTGTAAGTTTCACATACCCCTTCATCAACAAAGTTCACTATATTTTTTCATATATCAATATTTAGAATTTAGCCCTTAGTGGTATCAAGCAAAATAAACATAAATTACACATTATTCATATACAAACATAAAAAGACTTGTAAACGAAATCTACTGAAATTTCACGTCTAAATATTTATAATTGAGTCCAACGTACTACATGACTAATTAAAATTTTAGACTTAAATGCATTTTGGTCATTTATTTTATCTAAAACAAGATTTTAGTCTCTTATACCTAAATTTAAGATTTTAGTCCCCATATTTCACATTTTTTTTTTCTATTATTCAATTCAAAACATTTTTTTTATTATTATCATATTCATTAATAATTAGAAATTATTTGGACCAAAAACAGGAGACTATAAAATTCCATTACAAATTATTTTTAAATTTTCATCGATCAAATATAAATTTATTCTTCTAAACTCCTAAATATAACAAATCATAAAATAAACTCCTAAAACTCCAAATTTTAAAAAAAGAATGAAGGGAAGTGTATCTAATTAAAAATGAAAAATTAATATGGTGATGGTGAAGGAGGAGAAAGGTGGTGGGTAAGCAAAATCGTTTTCACAAGGGAACAGGTAAAGTAAAGAGAGTTGAGTGTGCCAACGTAACCACAACATAAATGCAACTTCTTCTCTCTCTCTCTCTCTCTCTCTCTCTCTCTCTCTCTCTCTTCATTCTGCACTGCAGATGCAAATGCTCTCGAACCAACATCTTTTATCTGCTTTTTCTCTCTTTCAAATTAACTATTTTCTTTTCTTTTGAATTCGTCTTTCAAATTGTGCAAAATTAAACCCTCATATTCAATTATGGGTTGTGTAAAATCGGCTCAGTTTGGTATGGAACAAGAACAGAAATTCAATTGCTAAGATTTTTCACTTTTTCTTTTTAACTTTTATTAAGCGCGTTTTTTCGCTTTTAATTGTTTCATCTGATCCTCTCTATCCATCTTTCACCACATTCGATGAGCGATATTAAGGTAATATTTTTCATTTGATTCTGTTGGAAATTGTTTCACTTCACCCCGGAGAATATAAGATCTTTGAAAGATATATCCAAAAAAAAATTGTTTTTTTCTTTCTTTAATTCTTTAGGGACTTACATCACTTTTATATGATGATAATCAAGGTTAGTGATTATGCAGAAAATTGATGTGAAATACTAGTACTAGTAGTGACATCAGAACCTTGATGTTGGGGCAACTATTATGAATTCAACAGTTTTTTAAAACCTTGATGAGAATGTCATGTTCATTATTAGATTTGATATGGTGAAATTTTTTCTTGTCAAATGTTTTGGTTGTAGATCTTTTACACGGTCTGCAACTTTATTTAAATTAGGGTCATGCTTAACAATACAAAAGTAGAAATTTTGTATTAGAAAAAACTAATTTTGAGTTTTCAAAAGTTGAATACTCAATTTCCAGTGTATTTTTTAATGTAATAATCTATTTTTAGATGGGCACTTGTTAGTATTTCCCTTTAAATTAAGCTTGAAATAATCATGGGAAATTCAATCTCATTTTTTTTCGCCCTACTATTCATGATGATTTTAACCCTTTTATCAACCTTGATGCTCTGCTACATTAGTGTGACAGAGCAAGGATCTTTATAAAAGAGTTAACATCGTCTTGAAATGCAGGGAGAAAAATGATGAGAATGAATTTACTATGATGATTTCAAGCTTGATGGAAGCAAGGTGAGGAAGTGGTGGGCTATTTGGAATAAGTGGCAGTTTACTCTTGTTGATTTAGAAGTATTTAAAATGTTATATATTTGTTATTGTAATCTGGAATATCATTAAGGGTTGTTAAATGTGAGTGTTGTCTTTATTTTATTAGGGTTGTTAAATGTGGTTTTTCTCTCCATGTACTGTGGTTTTCCTTGTTTGAATTCCCCATTACATTTGCTTTGTCTGAAGAATTGACTGTTGGGTATGATTTGGAAATGAATTAAATTTAATCTCTGTTGTTCAGGGAAGAAGTGGGTTTTGTGTGGTTCCAGATGTGAGACAAATTTGCTTTAGAAAAGGTATTCTATATGGATTTATGCGAATCTTTTCTATACCATTGAAAACACTGCGTGGAGCTAGTCGGTCGCTGAGGGTAGATCAATTTTGCAGTGTAGTGAGTATTTCTTCGTCATTAATGATTGAATTGGTGAGCAACTCTATTATGCCTTCTTAAGATTTTCATGTTGCAATTAGATCTTTATTCAGTCACTAAAACTAATACCCCAATATCCTAATCTGTGCTATATTGTGTCATTTTTCTTCAATTTTCAGGTTCCATGCCTAAGGGACAATTATGCATATCTTTTATATGATGTGGATACAGGGACTGTGGGTGTTGTTGATCCTTCTGAAGCTGCGCCAATCATAGATGCTTTGACCAAGAAAAATCTAAATTTGACATACATACTGAATACACACCACCACAATGATCACACTGATGGAAATGCAGAGTTGAAAGAAAGGTACGGGGCAAAGGTATGATATATTTTTATCTTCTGCTCTTCATTTTATGTTTGATTGATGTTTAAGTGTGCTTTCAGCAAAAATGATCTGAGTATAAAAATATAGTTTGTGTTTGAATAAGAATCAGGTTCTCCTTGTAAAGAGCAGATCTAAAGTGAGGTTTACATTTGTCGATTTGTAACTATTCCTATGTTGTGTTATAGGTAATTGGTTCTGATTTAGACAAGGAAAGAATTCCTGGTATTGATATCTATTTGAGTGATGGAGATAAGTGGATGTTTGCTGGTCATGAGGTGCATATAATGGCCACTCCCGGTGTCACACGAGGTCAGATTCATGGTCTATGTGCATTTGTACTTCTTCTTAATTTTGGACGTTTTTTTATAAATATTTTAGTTGATAAGAGATCAGCTCA
The DNA here is from genome assembly GCA_037974735.1 of Cicer chorassanicum. Classification (NCBI taxonomy): domain Eukaryota; kingdom Viridiplantae; phylum Streptophyta; class Magnoliopsida; order Fabales; family Fabaceae; genus Cicer; species Cicer chorassanicum. The sequence continues at coordinate 21,962,549 of JBBPBP010009779.1, forward strand.
ATTTAACTTGTTTGGCACTTTGGCTCTTTTAGTCTCCTGCACTTTACTTACCAATATAATATATTTCTATATTCTTTTCTAACTGATGTGCCCGTGCCAATACTATGCCCAAGACATTTAGGGCTTGTTTGATTGATGACTTATTTTGTCAATACTATGATGTAGGACTTTCTATGTAAGATTTTTGGGTATTTGGTAGTTCACTTGTGTTGTGTTAGGCTATACAATTTGGGTTATTCCTGTGTACGATTTTTTTATTACCTCAACCTGCCGGTCCTCACTTTCCCTATATGATAATCCTCACTTTCACCATATACTAATTGTTGCAGGCCATATTAGCTTCTACTTTCCTGGATCTGGGGCAATTTTTACTGGAGACACCTTGTTCAGCTTATCATGTGGCAAGCTCTATGAAGGAACCCCGGAGCAGGTTGATTTGGATTGTATATAGTTTTTCATCTTATTTTCAGGTTATAGATTTCTATCTTCAGTGACAGCTGACAAGTCATTGCATCTTGCAAATATTTCTTTCTTTTTTGCATCTCTTGATTTATCCCTTCTCCAGAAGTTCTAAAATCTTGAAATACATGCACAAAAGGACTTGAGCCACAGTTATTTAATTTGCAATTGAATGAGAACTGTATGATATTTGAAACTTGAATTATTTACAAGTAATTCATAACTGGTAAATCTTAAACTCCTCTACCAAATATGGTACAATTATTTGACTTATTACTGGAAAGGTCCTGTCTGAATTGAGATTACCCATGTTTTTATTTGTTAGTTGTAGATTATAGATGAAAATATTTCGATAGATAAATTCCCTATGTATGGGGTCTTAGTGTAAGAACATTTGAATTGAATTATTGGAATATTGAGATTGGGCAACACTAATTAAATTTATACTGATGCACCTTTTCTTACTATGTTCGTATCAGAAATTACTATAACACTTAACATTATTTTAGTAGTTAGATACTTTTTTCTCTCCATATTTTCAATTTTGAATATTAGGTGCGCATTTCTGAATTTGTTGCTGATGTGCAATGTGGTAATGAATGCCAGCTATTTCTTCCATGGTGTCAAGGCAGATACTTGATTCTCTTGTAATGAACTTTATTTTCAATTATTGAGAATTTATTCCATGTTGCAGATGCTGTCTTCTCTTAAAAAGATCATGTCGTTGGCAGATGATACAAGTATATATTGTGGTCATGAATATACATTGGTTAGTTTTTTATAATTTTATCTTTTATGTTTCCTGCTTTATTTCTAAGCCTAGGAGCTATAACCTTGACTTTGGTTCTTTGAAATTTGGCAGAATAATTCAAAGTTTGCATTGTCCATAGAGCCTGAAAACAAGGAACTTCAATCCTATGCTTCACATGTAGCTCACCTTAGAAATAAAGGCTTGCCCACGGTAATTTTGCGATCTAAGCGTTTATTAAGCTTACATACGTGTTGTTATTAATCGGGATTCCCTACAGTAAAATATTACTAAGTCACTGCATTTAAATTAGTACTGTTGGGTTAAGACCAGACGATTCATGTTTCCACTTTGATTAATTGGATTCAAAATGCAAACTCGAAATGTGAGCTGACTGTTCTGGATTCTACAGGTCTCATTTCTTGTGTGTATTAGCTGTGATTCTTTGAGTGCAGGGAATCAAAATCTATTAGTTATTGATGTGTTTGAATCTTCTGCATTCTGCTTTTAACAAACTATTGCTGTTTCCCAGGTTCCAACTACACTTAAGATGGAAAAAGCTTGCAATCCATTCCTTCGCACCTGGAGCACAGAAATCCGGCAAAAACTAAAAGTTGCAGCCACTGCAGAAGATGCAGAAGCCTTGAGTGTTATTCGACAAGCAGAGGATACTTTTTAGATTTTTTTTTCAATATAAATTTTCATCTCTACAGATATGTATTGTGTATAGATTAGGTTTTGAAGCCATCAACATTTAGTTGTCGGTGTCTTAATATAATTTTTCAACTCTCTTGAGTTCATCTGGAGTTATTGATATAAATTAAATCAAATTTTGTTGGCACGTTGGGTAAAAAATAAATATGATGCATTGAAGTTGTTCATCATTGACTTTGGTTTTGTGTATGCATGTATGTTCAGAATGCTTAGTGCTTTAGATAGATAGTTAAATTGTGGTCCATTTTCAGTGTTTTCAAATGACTAGTTTGTACAGAATAAAGAGCATTAGCTGTAGTTTTGTCATTGATTAGGTTGATAGGAAGTGATTTATCATCATCATTCTCCCCTAATGATCATTTTTTAATCCTACTTCTTGGCTACAAAATCACTTAAGCTTTTGCTATTGATAGCATATTATCATAGGGATCAAATCATCAAAGATGAAAGCAATAAAACTGATTACGTATTCAAGCATGGATTCAGCTTTTTTGGTATCCAAGTGGCTGTTGGCCCTTTGGAATAATATATCATGGGTAAGTTTGGTTTCACGGAAATATTGACGAAATCAGTGATTTTGCACAATAATTTACGGTAATTTTTTCAATGTAAAACTAAACATATACTATTCTTCCTTGCTTGAGGACGTGAGTTGAGTAACTTTAGAGGAAGAAATTGATGTGAATTGTGAAGTGCAACTCTTTAGTTGGAATTAAGTATGGTGCATTGTAAGTTTTCACAAATTTATTAGTTGATAGATGGATTCACCTAAACACGAAACAGTAGTAGGTTGGGCATCCCCCTCGCCACCGAACACAACTTTCATGACATGACATAATTGCTTTTTAAGTGCTCATCTTTATGTGTACATAATTATAGATATGTCACCTATGCATGTTATCTCAATATCTTTTGTTACCGTATAAGTATATGTTTATCTCAATCTCATTTCTACAATTTAAAAATACACACAAATAAAAGGATACTACTGTATTTGATAGCATTTACATTTTGAGGTCCAAGAGTTATTTCCCACAATTAATTTGGTTAACCACTTCCAATCTGGTGCAGTTTGATTTTTGTCTTAATGTACACGTCCTGTCATAGGAATCAGAAAAGCACATAAAATGTGCAAGGTGGTGACAACTTGGTAGGTCCCTACTCCCCCACCATCAAATGTTACATGATCATCATCATTCCAGTTTGAGTAACTTTCACCTTATTGGTATTTTGTTTATTATTCCTTTAATATATATAGATACAAAATATTTAATATAATTCAATTCAATTTTCAAGATTTAATTCCTTTAATATTTAATATAATTCAATTTTGTATATTCCAGTTTGAGGCAATATACATTTTCAAGTCACTTAATTTAATTTTAGATAATAATTCAATTTTTTCAATTGATAATTTATTTAATTTTAAGTAATTTGATCATTTATATTTTAAAATGTAAACAATGTATTTTATTTTTTTACATAAATTCAAAAAATTATGATCATCGTCTTCAAACAAAATCCATAAAATTAATTATCATCTTCAACAAAATTAAAATTTTCATCAAATTCATAACTCAAATTTTAAAATAAACTCATATATCCATCTTTAGTAACAACAACAACATCAAATAAAGAACTCAAATTTTAAGATTTAGGTTATGAATTTGATTTGTAAAAAAATAGAAAGAATAAGAAAATATTGTCTTGGTGATTTATGATTAATCTTAAAGTGTGTGGTCATTATATGATGAATTTGATGATGTTGGTGTTAGAGATAAAATTGTGAGTTTATTTGAATATTTGAGTTACGAATTTGATAAATATATGATTTTTTTTCTTCTAAATTGATAATAAATTTATGGATTTTGTTTGAAGATAGTGATTAATATTTTGAATTTAAGAAGAAAAAAAATATTATCGACATTTTAAGATTTAAAAAATCAATAATTGTTTAAAATTAAATCAATGACTAAATCATAATTAAAAATATAAATAACTGAATTGTCGTATAAAATTAAGTTAACATACTGCAGAAGACATTTTATCTATATAATAATAATAATAATAATAATAATAATAATAATAATAATAATAATAATAATAATAATAATAATAATAATTGATTTGAGTGAAAGTCAACTCATATATCATAAAATTTAGAATCAAAGTCTTAAGATCAAGTTTTGATGATGAAGAAACATGGTTGAGAGGAAAGATCCTGATTATAAGAAAGAAATATATAACAATAACGTAATGTAATGGTAGTTGATCCCATGCAGATTTAAATTAAGTATAGTATGATTGTACGCATCACACAAATCTCAATTGTTTTACATGTACATGTGATTGCGTGTGACTACACACAAACACTAGTCCGTGTGTAGCATGAGCATCAACATTAGAGTCATCGTCATAAATCATAATCATATAGTTAGCACTCGCTCTTCCATTGTCCAAAAAGATTCCAGCCAGGGGTCCCACTCTCACTGCGACTAATTTCCATTACACACCACACTCCAGAGTAACACTTTCCGCGCCAAAGAAAAGAACCCAACACAGTAACGATTCTTCTTCAAGTAACCGCTCCTTTTCTTTCCTTTTCTCTTTTTCTTTTTTTGCTGTTCTCTTCTCTTATTAGACTAACATTGCTCGTCAATAATAAATTGAGTATACGAAACGACATTAATCTTCATCGTTTCGCAGTCGCAGCAATGGCGGTTGACGATCGGTTCACAGATTTAAACCCTAAAACGTGTGTCGTTTTAGGCGGCAGAGGATTCCTAGGAAGATCGTTAGTCTTGAAGCTTTTAAAACTCGGTAACTGGATCGTCCGAGTTGCCGATTCAACTCACTCCCTTCAACTTCACAACTCCGAGTCTCTCCTCTCCGAAGCTCTCTCTTCTTCTCGCGCCTCTTACTTCCATCTCGACCTTACCGATAAACACCGCATCGTCAAAGGTTTGCGTTCAATTCAATCCCTTCCGTTATCGTTGCAATTTTCTTTCAATTTTTCTAATGAAATCAAAAATACACTGTTAAAGAAACATAACGGCGTCTTGTGCAGTTCTAGAAGGTTCTTCCGTCGTTTTTTATATGGATGTTGATGGTTCCAATAATAGCAATGATTTCTACAGTTGCTATAAGCTTATAGTTCAAGGTACTCTTTCATTTGCTCTCATTGATAATTGCTTTCATTTCATTTTCATTTTTTTCATAATGTAATTAGAAGAGAACATGTACTACGAGTGTAAATTAGTTTTACATTGATTGAAATATTTTGCTGTTATTTTTTAAAATAGAGTTATGATGCAGGGTTATGTGGTAATATGATGAATTCTCGTTGGGTTGGATTGGATGTTGGTGTAAAACTATTTTAGGTCATCTCATGTAATTTGATATTTGATTCAGGTGCGAAGAATGTGATTGGTGCTTGCAGAGAATGTAAAGTGAAACGCTTAATATACAACAGTTCTGCAGATGTTGTAGTTGATAGTCTGCATAATGGAGATAAATCAATGGCATATCCGTGGAAAGTGAGGTTTTGTTTACAGAGCTTTTTTAAAAAATATTGGATTTGATGTTTTTCATTTACAAGTGAATAAGTCTTTTTAAAAGGGGGATATGAATTGCAGGTTGATAACATGCTAATTGACCTTAAGGCTCAAGCAGAAGCTTTGATTTTGAATGCTAATGACATTGATGGAGTGTTGACATGCTCACTTCGTCCTAGTAATGTATTTGGTCCTGGTGACTCAGAGTTTGTGCCACATTTTCTAAAGTTAGCAAGATATGGTTTCGCTAAGGTGCTTACTTTGTACTAGCTTGGTTTTTTTGGTTAATAGGTGTAAGTTCGTAATCCATTTGTTAAATGTAGGGGAAATGTTGTTCTTAATAGTGATGTAAGCTTAACAAGAACTGAAACAACAAGCTTTTCAGTCCTCGTCTTAAGGTTGAAATTAACTTATATCCGCCTTGTTAAACATTTGAAAAGAGATTGTTGGTTTACTATATGTTACCTTTGTTTTTAGTTTCCTCTCTCAAAGGATCATGAAAAATGGACATAGTGCCTGTTTTTAAGCACTTTTGGAGGAGCTAAAGATTTTAGGTTCTGAAGAAAGCACAAAATAAGTTGTTTTCTGTTCTTTCATTTCCGTTCTTCTAAAAGCTAAAATTTTAATTTTCATGAAAAATCATTTCTTCATACCAACTGAATACTTGTGTGTGGACTTTTCTGAATTTCAACTTCACTAAAATAGGAAACTTGATTGATATTTCTTTGTGATACCTTTTCGACTGAATTCTGTACTTGAAATGTCTGATCTTAAACCCATTTCATACGCATAGTAAACATAATTTCATACATACTCTTGTACTTGAGGCAATCTCTGAAAACCACAATCATGGATCCTCCTTGATTAGCAGTGATCATTGGATCTGCTATAAATACTATTGAGCTATACATTGAAGCTGAGTTCAAAATTTCCTAGTAGTTTACATGTGGCATGTGATTTACATTGGTTAGCATTCCTGACTATTAATACTGAATGTCAAGTTTTTTATTGAGTAACAATTTCTCATTTCAGTTTATTATAGGGACTGGTGATAATCTGGCAGACTTCACTTTTTATGAGAATGTTACTCATGCCCATATCTGTGCAGAAGAAGCCTTAAATTTCCAAACAGTTTCTGTAGCTGGAAAGGTGTATATATTGAATGCCAATGAGGTTGTATTATGTGCTTTATTTGATATTTAAGCATAACAAATGTTTTACTGCTTTATCTGCAGGCATTTTTTATCACGAATCTTGAGCCTATGAAGTTCTGGGAATTTCTCTCACTTTTATTGGAAGGTCTCGGATATCAAAGGTAAAAAAGTTAGCCACTTGTTTTCATATTGTTGACACATAGTTATGTCTGGTTGACATGATCGTGTGATATAGCATGTGGGATTTATTTTTTTGCTCATTCGTTGGAAAGGTATAGCCACAGGCTATATCAAATTTGCTTTTTCATGTCAATATAGGAGATGTCATACCATCTTGACTCTAATTTTTGAAAAACTAGGTCATTTATGTTGTTTCCTTTGTCACACGAAACATAGTTACCTTGTGGTGTTTTATTTTTTGTGTGCGTCTCTTTTTAATGTGATTTTCTTTTATATTTTTGCTCCTTCGGCTTGCTACTTCATTCATTGCAGGAGGCAGGCAACAACCATATTTCTTGCTTTTTTATATTACTAGTTTTCACCTCTTATGCTGTTAACCAAGATATAGAAATACTTCCTTTAATTGCAGGCCATTCATCAAACTTCCTGCCAATTTAGTGCAATACCTTCTCTCAGTTTTAAAGTGGTTACATGAAAAGTTGGGACCCAGATGCTTCAATTATCCTTTATTAGTTCATTTTTTTCAGTTAGCTTTGCACACCCGAACTTTCAACTGTGCAGCTGCTCAAAAAGATATTGGATACTCACCGATAGTCTCCCTTGAGGTTTAAATCTTGTTTATTTTAAATTGTTACTTGTGATATATTCTGTATTCTCGTTCTTTCTCGTTTGAACTATTAGTTTCCACTGATTATATGGGGTATACATGCAACAAGCTCAATGATAAAATATTAATCTAATTATTGATGACTAATTCAATGAAAAATAATTGTTTCCTTTTTCACACTGTTCAGACACCAGACTTCCACATACATTCAACTAGTCTCAAGAATTAGGGTAAAAATATATTTTATTGAATTGAAATATGCTAACAATACATATATAAGATTACTATACAACCAAATCCCTATTAGTACTCTTATACAACCAAATCTCTATAATTGAGGGATATTTTTAATAATAAAACAGAAACAAATTTTGACACCCCCCTCAAGCTGGTGAATAGGTGTTCTCCGTTCCCAACTTGGATACAATTCTTCAAAGTTGGTGTTATTTAGCCTTTTAGTTAGAAGATCTACAAGGTTGCCTTGGGAGGAGATAGGTGTTATCCCCCACAAGCTGGTGAATAGGAGTTCTCTGTTCCCAACTTGGATACAATTCTTTCAAAGTTGCTACTATTTAGCCCTTTAGTTAGAAGATCTGCAAGGTTGCCTTGGGAGGAGATATGTGGAGTGCAAATTAGACCACTATCAAGTAGTTCTTTGATGAAATGTCTGTCAAATTCAATATGCTTGGTTCTGTCATGCTGCACTGGATTATGTGATATGCTAATAGCAGATTTATTATCACAATAAAGTTTCATTGGTTCATCCCAATTTATCTTCAGGTCCTCCAAAATGATCTTCAACCATAGTAACTCGCATATCCCTTGTGTCATTGTCCTAAATTTTGCTTCAGCACTAGATTTGGATACCACACGTTTCTTACTCTTCCAAGTCACAAGATTCTCACATAGGAAAGTGCAATATTATGTGGTTGACCTTTTATCTACAATTGGCCCTACATAGTCAACATCAGTATATGCTTCAAAATCCACATTTCCATTTCACGTGAACAAAATTCCTCTTCCTAGGGTTCATTTCAAATATTGCACAATTCTTAGTGCAGCTTGCAAGTGTACCTCTATTGGTTGGTGCATGACTTGACTGACTAGGCTTACAGCGAAGGTAACATCAAGTCTATTATGTGACAAATATACGAGTCTTCCAACTAATCTTTGGTTCATTCCTTGTCAACTGCAATGTCTTCTTTTGCATTTCCCAACTTTATATTTGGATCTATTGGTGTACTCGTTGGCTTGCATGGTGTTTTACTTGTTTCTTGCAGAAGATCTGTGATGTATTTTTGTTGTGATATGAAAATCCCTTTCTTAGAGCAAGCCACTTCGATTCCCAAGAAATACTTTCATTTTCCCAAGGTTTAAAAAATTCCTTGGCTAGGTGTTTTCCATCTTTCTTAGAATCAATTTCAGTCTCAACATTGTTATTTCCTTTATTTCCATCTTTTTCAAAATCAATTTCAGTCTCAATTTCTGGTTTAAGAGTCAACTCAGGAAGTAGAAGAGACTCATCTTCCTTACTTGTATTCTTCCCCTGAAGATGAATTTGAGCAAAGTAACTTTCTTGTTCATGGAAGGTGACATTGCGGGAGACAAAATTTATGAGATGGTGGATAATAGAATTTGTAACCCTTTTGAGTGGAAGAGTTCCTGATAAAGACACATTTTAAGGCTCTAGGATCAAGTTTTCCTCTACCATCACTATGGATATGGACGAACGACACACCTAAATATTCGAGGGGTAAGGTTACTGGAAGTGGACATATCAGGATAAAATGAGGACAGAGCCTCCATAGGAGTTTTGGAGGCAAGGACACTAGAAGGTAAACGATTTATGAGATACAATGCAGTTAATACTGCCTCTCCCCAAAATTTCTTGGAAACTTTATTTTGAAATAACATCGCTCGAGTTTGATCTAACAATTGCCCTTTTTTCCTCTCAACAATCCCATTTTGTTAGGTGTTTTAACACATGAAGACTCATAAATAATGCCCTCCTTTTGACAGAAAGAATTAAGTTTGTGATTAAAGTAATCTTTGGCATTATCGGACCTAATCCTTTTATTAGTCACTCCAAATTGGTTTTTTATCACGGAGAAGAACTATACAAACATAGAACTGACTTTAGATTTTTGTTTGAGTAAGTAAACCCAAGTAGCCTGACTACAGTCATCAATAAAAGTTACAAACCAACGAGCACTTGATATATTTGGAACATTAGAGGGACCCTATACATTAGTATGAACTAAACGAAATGGAGAAGTACTCATTTGTGTTTAGCAAGCTCACACACCTCACAGTGAAGACTTTCTACCTCTAATTTCTTGAAGAGGGAAGGAAGCGACTGTTTTATGACTCTAAATGAAGGATGAACAAGGTGGTAGTGGTACAAAATGACCTTGTTCCTGTTGGTCTTTATTGATTTAGAAAAAAAAGAGTAGATTTAGAGGAAGATTTTGATTATCCAAGTAATAAAGACCATTCCATTCTCTAGCATCACAAATTGTCCTCCTCGAAGATTTGTTATAAAAAAATTAAATGATAGGTCTTGTGTTAGTTTTTGTATGAAAATTAAGCTAGTGGACAATTTAGGAATATGAAGGACATTTCTTAGAGTTATGGATGAGCTTATTTGGACATCTCCTTGACTTGTTACAGTTATAAGGGTACCATATGCTGTGGATATTTTCTTGTTGCTAGGGCAAGGTGAATAAGTGGAGAAGTGTGTAGGTAAAAATGTCATTTGGTAAGTGGCTCCGGAATCCAATATTGGTTATAGGGTGTATTTGAAGCATTAAGGCCAAAAGAAAATTGAAACTTACCGAGAGGAAGTGTACTTGTATATACCAGAGAACTAGTACATGTTGGTTTCTCCAACTTACTAAGAAATAATCTCATCTTCTCTACTTCATCTTCATCGAGTTGAGTCAATCCACTTTTTCTTTCTTTAGCTGTCATAACCGTAAAAGCAGAAGACAAACGATATTAGAGACGAAAAATTGATCTATCATACAAAACAAACTTCAAACGTCTAAAAAATATCCACAAACTGTAAGTGTGTTATAATGCCGCAATAACAATAATGGCCAAAGTCTGCAATAGAAAAGCCCGAGAAAAAACTGTGTGAGCTTCAAATGACCCACAAACAATAGTGCTTCGATTGGAAAGTGAACATCCAAAACGGAACTAGAAACAAATGATCTACAATCTGGTTGAAAACAAAGGTCTATATGGCGGCATGTGGTGCACACGTGCTGGAGATGACGTGAGTGAGCGTCACGCGCCGAACTGGAAGGCACGCGTGAATGGGCTGTTGACAACGGCCCTTTGGCTTCCAGCCAATCTTAATGGAGGTGAGTCTTGTGGTGGGCGGTGGTGTGAAGTGGGCGGTCAAAGGTGGTCAAACAAACGTGAACAGTTACGGCGTGAATAGTGAACACACTATGGCAGCATAAAAGAAACCACAATGAAGGCGGCAAGTTTATGCGGAAGCAAGACTCCCAAAGACCAAGAGCTCTGAAGTCATCTCAAGAATTAGGGTAAAAATATATTATAACAATCAATAATTCAATTATGCTTCCAAAGTATTCATCAAGTGGTTTATAAATGCTGGAAACAATATAAATGATTAACCAGTTGCAGTCACTTTCTTTTCCTTCATATATTTTACTTTACAACTGTTCCAAACAGAATGATTTATTTTTTGGCAGCATCTATCTATGGTACACAAATTCTTATTATTAAGATTTTCTTTTATATTTACTGATTGGATAATACAGGAAGGTGTCACATTAACCATAGACTCATTCTCTCATTTAGCTAGAGATGCTTCCATTTCAAGATGCTGTGGGAGTGTTGATCGGTCAAAAGCAGATATGCTGCTTGGCAGTGGAAAAGGTTGGAATGTAATGCTTTCTTGAGTTACAATGTTTATATCTACACCAATGAAGTTTCGTTTTCTTAAATTAATTTGATAACAACTTTTGCTGGAATTAATGTTGAAGTTGTGTTAGATAAAAGGAGGAGAGAAAATAATAAGAGTTTGAATATGATTGATAATAGTTTTATGCTGACATGATTACAAAAGACTCAATACTAATCTCTATTTATAGAGAAACATAGACTCAATCCTAAATCAGGAACAAATCATAATAATAATGAGAGATATTCTAAGATATCTCTATGATTATAAATTGATCTTAGGAAATAACTCAACTCAAGATACTTTAATATAATATAATAGATGTTATAAAATATTTTCTAATATTCTAACACTCCACCTCAAGCTAAAGCTTAGTAAGCTTTAGCTTGATACAAGAAAACAATGTATTGTTTCGCAAAAGAATAAAAGTGGATGGAAAGGCAACTCAGGAATGCAGGTGAAGTCGGAAATAATTGCTATAAATATAGTCTAGCCAGATAGCCGAATTGATCATCAGCTTGAGAGAAATTCATGGCAAGCAATTGAACAAAGCAAAGTCCGTCCTTCTAAATAAATGCATTTGGAAGTTTCAAACCAATAATATTGAAGGCTCATATTAAACTTGAATTTTCTTCAAGGAGAGAGAGGCATGCATCAGGGAGAGAAAGGTAAGGCCAGTACATCTGGGACAAAGATGGGGCCACTATATATGGGACAAATTGTCAAGTTGTATGCATGTGACTCGAAAGAAAAAACTTAAAACAGATCTGGAACCAGGAAGGAAAACCCAATCTAGACGACTGAAACACTATGCCGGAAGGTGGACAGACGCGTCTGAGCTCGAGGTTGTTGGCGGCGGCGCGTGGAATGAACACGGCAGATCTTTGAGGCACATGAGCGTGTGTGGAGCAACTTTTGGCCTAAAAAATCTGGATTGTGTAGATTGGGAGTTTCCGCACACAATGGAAGTGGTGGTGTCGGAAAACTTGCTAGAAAACTTTTCCAGCAGCGACGGCAGGCAGCAGCAGACTGCGGATCTTGATTACAAAAGACTCAATACAATCTCTATTTATAGAGAAACATAGACTCACTCCTAAATCTGGAACAAATCATAATAATAACGAGAGATATCTCTATGATTATAAATTGATCATAGGAAATAACTCAAGATACTCTAATATAATATAATAGATATTATAAGATAATTTCAAATATTCTAACAGTTAGTTATATCTTACTGCATGGATTTGTGGTATCTTGTTTGTATACAGCAAGTTTATCCTGACACAAGTTTAAGGGCACCGCCAACAACAGTAAATGTCTTGCTTGTAGACTTGTTGGGGATATCTGCATTTTTTGTTTACTTAAGAGTGTGCTTGGCTCAGTTGCATGTTTTTTGAATGAGATCTTCCATACACTTGTATTGGTACAAGATAAATATAAGAATGAGGGAATATAAACATCTCATTTTGACCCATATTAAAAAAGAAAATTAACTATCCTCCTTTAGTATGAAAGTGAACTGAAAATGATTTTTCACACCCTTGTTCTTCCACCTTTGACCACTCACCAAGGACTGAAAATAAAAATCTTTTCCATCCCACTCTATTGTCCCTCCCCTCCCTAGTTTCTGTATCCCCTTCCAAATATACCCTCAATTGTATCAGCGATGAACTTTTCCCTTGTCAGTGTGTCTTTTAGTCAAACCTGAACTCACAAAATTGATGGGCAAATGGACCCTTCTTTTATCATTATAAAATCACATAGGTAGAATACAATTTGACTGTACATATTATGTGGATGAAATTTAATATTTGGTGGCATATTTGTTAACTAATCTGAATCAATGCACTTAAGTATCAGTTTGCCATGCCAAATGATGAAATAATGTCCTGCTTTATTGTTACAGTGGCCGACATTTTGTTGTGGAGAGACGAGAAGGCATCCTTCACATGTTTCCTAGGGCTGTTTTTTTTGTTTTATTGGTTTTTCCTTTCTGGAAACACTTTTATATCATCTTCTGCCAGGCTTTTGCTGCTTGTCACTTTACTTCTATGTGGACATGGTTTTCTGCCATCAAAGCTGTACGTGTCTGCTCATATAGACTTCTACTTCATATTTCTGTATTTTTAACAAATTTAGGGAACTTTGTCTTCTGGACACTGTATAGCACTATAGCACACTTTTTTCAATGAAAAGCCAGTTGTTCTGTTATTCATCAGTTGGTTGTCTCTCTGTTTTCATCCTGCTGGTTACATCTTCGGCACAACTAGATTTAATAGTAGTTATTTATGGCTTATTTATTTTGTAAAATTATTTCAAGTGATATAGTCTACTTCCTAGCCACAAAGGCTACTTATATCTCACCTCTAGTTAGTGTCTCTACTTATATCTCCGTCATATTTCTACATTTAATGAACCTTTGAAAATTGTTTTGGGAATTTTGGCTCATAGGCTCGTATCTTCTTATAACTACAGAGGTCACCGAAAAATCTTTCAAATGACTAACTGTATGACTCTTGCGGCAGCTTTGGTTTCCCTATACAGAAGGTGCCTGTGTCTAATTTCAAGATCTCTAATACAGCGGTGAAAGATTCAGTTGCAATAACCGTACATCTATGGAACAAGGGGTTTCAAGATATAAAGGGACTTGCCCAAGGCGATGATTGGTCTGTATTTTTCAAGGTAAAAGATGTAGTCACGTCTTAATGATTTTTTTTAAATGTCTCTTCCTTTCCTATTCTAATTAAATTTGTCATATTTTCTTTTAAATATATGATGTAGACATGGGATTGCATGCCATCCCTTAATGGGGTATGAGAGGTTTAGGGAAGAAATAATAAAAGTGGGATATATGATGAGCGATGTTATGGAAAGGAATAGAGTGATAGAAAGTGAGAAGGGATGTAAAGAGATATGTAAGAGAAAGGACTAGAGTAAGAGATTGTTTGAGAAATCACCATTTTTCTTCTCTGGCTTAGTGTGTGAATGGAAACTTCTGTTTGTAGGCTGTCACAGCATGGTGACTGAGAAACTCCATTTTCTAGCTTCTTAAAGTCACGATAAAATAATATTGGGACTTGAGAACGAGGATTTCAACTTGAATAAACATGCTGATACTTGGCTTTGTTTAAATGCCACAAAGAGAAAGAAAATAGAAGGAAATAAAATAAAGACACTGCAAAACAGAGAAAATATAATAGTCTTCTATTGTTTGGATAAAGAAAAACAAGAAAAAATAAATTAAACATTATTTCCCGTTTTATTGGTTGGTAAGGAAGAAAATATATTAACTTTTATATCCTTTAATATATAATCTAATGGTGGTTAGATGCGTACATATTTCATGTTAACAAAACTCTATCTCATTCTTTATGGAACAAAAAAATGCCATGGATCACATCATGTCTTTCATTTCTGCAAACTAACTTTCTCTCCACTCTTCTTTCCCTCCTCCAGTTTCTCTCAAAAACAAAGGCAGGCTTAGAGAGGCAGTGTAGAAAGATTGAATGATTTATACCCGAATAAATTTTTACAGTGATTTAGATTCTAGGATTCTTTCCCTTCACATGGCATATCTAAAACATTGCAGGTTGCAGTTTTTCTTTACCTTCTCAAGCTGGTCCTGTCAAAGTTGTTGACAACATTGATAGGCATAGGTATGGAATTGTTGTTTGCAGTTGCAGAACTTTAATGGTTTCCTGCTTTCATGTTTACCCTGACTGAACTTTTTATGCAGGTCTGGTCTTTGCATTTATGGTGTTCTTTGTTTATGAGCAATATGAATCAGAAATTGATGGATTATTAGATGTTCTAATCACTTGTTTGAAGGAGTTCATGATATATTTGATAAGAATTTTACCTGTTTCTGCATCGCGGCTTCTGCATTATCATGATAACTTTCAGAGTTACCAAGGACCAGCATTGGGGAAAGATATGAGATAGCCAAGGAGGTTTCAGCTTAGCTCTGCGATCTTGGACATCAAATAGGCTATTGGGAATGCCCTCTCTCCTTCGTTCTATCTTCTGTAATCACAATTGAACTAGTGAGTTAGGCTGAAGATGTTGCTGTTCGAAATTATTGCGGTACTGTGTTTTAATGGGCGAGTTATTAACAAATATAAGGATTGATGATTCATTGACATCAATGGTCATGCAGAAGGAACATGCAATTCTCTGTTGCCAGAATAACATCTTGAGTCTGCGTTTATGATATATGTATCATGTATGTAATGTAATCATTTCTTTATATAGTTGTATAAAATTGCTTTTAGTTTTGAGTATATTTTTTGCCTTTATAAAATGTGCAATTTCATTTGTTTTGGACCTACTTGTGCTCTTATATACAAATAGTCTCAACCGATAGAGTCCTCTGTCAAGTAACGAGGTGGTTAAGAGAAGTTTGTCCGATCATTGTAATGTCGCATAACAACATACCATGAAGAGATGGCAAATTCCCCTTTTCTTTAGACCCTCCCTGATGTACCCTATCACTCTTCCCCTTCATCTTCACTTATGTGAAGAGAAAAGAGAAAACATTTGGTCATCGTTGATTTGTTAAGGAAAAAGTTGTAAATTATAGCTCTAGCTAGCCACAAGTTACACTCTGGATTGTGCTTCCACTTGTAGAGGGCAAGACCCTCATTTTCCCCATCATTGTTCTGTCCTTAATTCCTTCTTCCTTTCATGTGTCTTTACCTCTGATTGTCCCTTCTTCATGCCAGTTTCCTATTCCTGCTTTTTAGGTATGTTCTATACACTCACTTTATCTACTACTTATTTTTTGATTGTGAATTAGACTCCCTCGATCGATTTCAACTTGTGAGTTAGCTTGGAGCTTCTGAAAGGGATTGCTTGCTTATAAAAGCAATGGCTATAGTATATACAACTTGCAGTGATTTTGATGCTTGATGCATTCAACGGTCTTACTAGATTTCCATGATAAGGTTCAAATTTCCGTCTTTTGTGTAAGTAATGTACGAGATAACCTATTGGCTTCGCGGTTTCTATAATGGGTAGATACCAGAGTAATTAAAGATTTTATAATTAGAAAGTTGCAATATGTTATAGGACATTGTTAATATGGTATTGTCATGGATCGATATAAGTTCCTTTTCCTATGTGAGAACCATACATTCCTAGCTCTTTATAGTTTGATAGTTTTTGAATGTGAGCTCCAGAAAAACTACTGCTTACATGTAATATACTATAGCAATAGGTTGTGAAATTGTAAGATTCTCATAATGATACTTTTTGGCAATTATTGTGAACAATAGTTTCTTTGCTAGGATTCGTCCATCCTTTCTTTTGCCTTCTCTCCATCTCTCTTTGTTTTGTTTCCTTATCTCCGTGAACTTTAAATTAAAATTGAATCGATTGATGGTCATTTGCGAAAAAAGAATGTGGATAAATATGTGATTGAAATTTAATTTTTATCTTTCTTGCAATAAATGTAAATGTCGAAATCTATGATTTTGTGAAGGGAATGTGAGAAAAGATACAAAGTGAAAGAAGATGACCCATGTAGATTTAAAAAAAAAAAAGGTGCAATTTATTTGGAACAGTGAAGGCGGACAATCTGACGTGACTTTTATTAAAATAAAATAATGAGTTAGTCCTCCGGGATTCAATGATAAGCAAAAAAAAATTTATTATTTTTTCACTTATCAAAGATAGTAATTTAATACATTTAAATATCTAAATTTTTTGTAAAAAAACATATTCATCAACCCATCTCTAATTATAATGGATACCTCCTCACAATATTAAAGAATAGGAAAATTATATTTACTTCCTTTGAGGTGATCTTAAATGACACTAACACCCTTTCTAATTTTGAAAAAACAATCATCTCCCTTATACTCACTAAAAAAACTGTATCAAACATTGTTTTGTCACGCTTACATCTATTCATGTCATTTAACATATGACACAATTAGAATTTTTCGTTTTAATTTGTAAAGGTATGACAATACATCTGGTATTTGCAATATTGAAAGGTATGGTTATGTTCTTAGTAGCATAATCGGAGTGTATATTCTAGTATCTGTTTGATAAATGACGGATAAAATTGAAAGAGTGACAAAGAATGTTATGCATAATTTTTTTAGTGAATATAGGGGTGGGTGTTTTTCTAACACTAGATGGAATATTAGTATAATTTAAGGTAATTTCAAAGGAGATAAATACAATTTACTTTTAAACAATTAATTTGAGGATGCTTTTGAAATAATAATAGCATTATAGGTGCATACATTAATCGACATTTGTTTGTATTGAGTCCAACATTTTTATTTATAATTGTATTTTTATTTATAATTTTGTTTAGGGGTTGAAAATTATAATTTCAATGTCCACGTTAAGCACCAAAACAATCATAGACCATCTTTAACGAATTGGACGAAAAACTTCAATAAATATCAACAGTGTGCAAATAAGACTCAAAAAATTTGAGTTGCGGGGCACTTTATATCTCTATCAACAGGTAAGTTATCATACGAATATTATTAAAAGATTAAATAATCATTTTTGTTCATAAATGTTTATGTGTTGTCGTTATAATATTTAAATTTATTAAAATTATAAAAACATTTTAAAATGTATCTTTTAGCTAAATACCACCCGTAGTCCCTTAACTTAATTTCAGTTAACGATTTAGTTATTTATCTTTTTTTTCTTCCCGATTTGGTCCTTTATGTTTTTAATTAATTTCAGCGTTACCCTTTAAGTGGGGTTTCGTTAAGAAAATGTTAAAAAAATTCTTTATCTATGTTTAGAAAAAGTTATCTTTTATGTTTTGGAAATATTTCAAGAAAATATTCAAAGTTTGTTATAAGTTTGATAGTAGAATTGATTCGTTAAAACTGAAGCTATTGTTATTTATACTCTGTAAAAATTACTTCAGATCAGTGGCAATCGTTCTTATAGGTTTGATGAACATATGCAATAATTTTGATGAGGGATTTTTGAACTTTTTCTTATCGGAATCTCACTTAAAGGGTAACGCTGAAATTATTTAAATACATAAAGGACCAAATCGAA
>JBBPBP010009779.1:21998930-22025291 GCA_037974735.1 Cicer chorassanicum
TTTTTTAATTTTCATTATCTGTTTTCACTTTCAATTTCATAATTGTCATATAGTTTTCAGTTTTAAGCCAAAAAACCTTATATTGTAACTTAATTCTGTTGCTTTTCAAATCTTCATGGTGGCAGTATTTTGTGCTAGAACTTAAGCTTCAAGATTTCAATCCTGTACCACAAATGTAGCTTTCACAGAAAATAATTTCCCTCATAATGTCATACTTATGATGCATTTGATGAAGAAACAACATAACTTCCTTTTTCTTCTAGATTATAACAACAACAATCATAGCCTTTTTCCACTAGGTGGAGTTGGCTACATCGATAAATGATGCCATAATGTCCTTCTTCTACCTAATTTCCTTTATTTTTTTATATATTCATTCATGGCCACCTCAAGATATGAATTTCTTTTCAACAGTTTAACTGCTTAATTCAGAGTAGGAGCTGTCAAAATTATGAACTGGTAGTGCCTTTGAATAGCATGATGCAAAGTTACAATTTGCTTTTAGTAGTATCATGTTGTTTTGAACTTTTGATTGTAACATGTTTGTTTCTCTTTTATATTCCTCATGTGGACTCTTTTAACCAAATATGCTGTTATTTACAGGCAAAGCCATGTAAACAGCTTTGGGTGGGTGGTATTAGCCCAGCTGTTACAAAGGAAGACTTGGAAGCTGACTTTCGTAAATTTGGTAAAATTGAGGATTACAAGTTCTTCAGAGACAGAAATACTGCGTGTGTTGAATTTTTCAATTTGGACGATGCTACCCAGGCAATGAAAATTATGAACGGAAAACGCATTGGTGGGGAAAATATTCGTGTTGACTTCCTCAGGTCAAATGCTACAAAAAAAGTAAGTTTTACTTTAGAATGTTGGTTTTGTTTCTTGTTCTTCCCCTTCCTTATATTATTCTGTGACTTATTATACTACTACATACATCCTGATGTCTTGGTAGTATCTATAATATCAATTAGGTTATTGGGGTGTTGTTCTTTAAAAATGAGAGACTGGAATGGTATTTCTTGCATTATAAATAATTCATATTTGAGCGAACTACCTTTTTGTGAAGCTTTTCACATTCTAAAATGGACTTTGGTTCCTTTTATTGTAAGGTTTGTCTAATTTCGTCGGTAGTGTTTTGGATGAGTTATATTAGTTTCATTCCAATTACTTTTGCATTAATGTTTTCTAGAAATTGGTGGATTCCGTGATAGGTACAAATTCAAAATATTGAAAAAAAATGATGTTCATTGAGAGAAATCTCTACTACACTCAGGCATTTGAGAGACCTAGAATTTTCCTTCCAAAATTTCTATTCCAGTACTCAAGACAAGCCTCTCCAATCTTCCCTCCCTTTTATTTGTAACCTATCATCTTCTCTCACCCTCTAACGAAGTCCCTAACACTATTCTACTAACCAATAGGGTTACCTAACATTGTGTTGTTTCTTTTCATCTAAGTTTTGCTCTTCTACATGTCTTTCTGATGTATATAATATTTTTCTGATTTCTGTAGGATCAATTGCTTGATTATGGGCAGTTTCAAGGAAAAAGCTTGGGGCCTACTGATTCCTATTCTGGGCAGAAAAGACCACTGGTGAGAATACTGTGCAATGTACATCTAATTGGCTGTGTGCACCATTAGTCCTAAACATCAGTTTGTCATTGCCTTGTTGGATGTAATGTGTTGGCATTTGGAAGGCAATGCACTGTTAAAACCTGCATTGCCTACTTGTATAATGGTTAATGTTTTATTTGTGCTGGTATCATCACTTTTATTAGTTTTACTTATGAATACTTGTTCTTGTGTCAACAGAATTCACAAACTCTATTGGGGAGGAAGGGCGATGGTCAGCCCAGTAATGTTTTGTGGATCGGTTATCCTCCCAATGTTCAGATTGATGAGCAAATGCTCCACAATGCTATGATTCTATTCGGTGAAATTGAGAGAATCAAGAGTTTTCCTTCAAGGCATTATTCATTTGTTGAATTTAGAAGTGTTGATGAAGCCCGACGTGCAAAAGAGGGCCTTCAAGGACGCCTTTTCAATGATTCTCGCATAACAATTAATTATTCAAGCGGTGACATGGGACATAGCAAAGATTACCCTGGCTTTTATCCTGGAAGTAATGGGCCAAGACCTGATTTATTCCTAAATGAGAATCCATATCGACCATTACAGATGGATTTATTCGGTCATAATCGTCCTATGGTTCCAAATAATTTTCCTGGACAGCTGTCTACTGGCAGTATTGTTGGTTCAAACATGCCAATGCGGCCGTTTGGTCCTCAAGGTGGTCCTGAATCTGTTGTTTCTGGCCCTGACTTTAACGAGATCAATACACTACACAAATTTCAGGATGGTAGCTCAACGAATAAGATGGCTCCAAACTGGAAAAGGCCATCTCCTCCTGCACCAGGGTTGCTTTCTTCTCCTGCACCGGGTGTTAGGCTTCCTGCAAGATCAGCCTCTGGTGCTTGGGATGTACTTGACGTAAACCATATTCCAAGAGATTCTAAACGGTCTAGGATGGATGGTGCATCACCTAATGATGATGCTCCATTTCCTTTAAGAAATAAAGATGATCGTAGGTTAGCTCTCGAACAAACATATGGGATGGGTCCAGCTATGGATGGAGGTGGTTCTGGTCCATATCATGGAAGGGGTATACTTGGTCCAGGAAGCACAAGGATTCCAGGTGGAGTACATGCTTCTGTCCAACCCGATGATATTGATCATATATGGCGCGGACTTATTGCAAAAGGAGGAACACCTGTTTGTCGTGCTAGATGCATCCCTGTAGGAAAAGGGATTGGGACAGAGCTGTGAGTATAATTTTATCTGTTCTTAATGTATCAGCTTTAATTTTGTAAATTTGAAAGAGGACTTTTCTAAGGGAATATGTAGGTTTTATGAATTTTATTTGTTTGTGCTTCATGCTGTCTTTTCTAGTATAAATTTTTTCTTCATTGTACCATTAGGGAGAATGCTGTTCTTGTTGCTCCTAAAAAACTATTCTTCAACTTTTTCTGTTTTTCCTTATATGTTTGGTAAATAAGGCAATTAACTAGATCTTTTTGTATTTTCTTACATATAAACAATTGTACCTTGATTTTTGCAAATGAGCCCATTTACTTTTTCCTTGAAAACTGTCTCGCCATAGCAGTCAAAAGGTATACCTGTCTTCGTGGTCTTGTTTAGAGACTATTAAAATTTGTTTTATTCATTTACTGCAGCCCTGAAGTTGTTGATTGCTCAGCTAGGACGGGATTGGATATACTCGCAAAACACTACGCAGATGCAATTGGCTTTGACATTGTTTTCTTTCTGCCTGATAGCGAAGATGATTTTGCTTCATACACAGAATTCCTACGCTACCTTGGTGCAAAAAACCGTGCTGGTGTTGCCAAGTTTATTGACAATACAACTTTATTCTTGGTACCTCCTTCTGATTTCCTGACAAAAGTTTTGAAAGTCACTGGACCTGAACGTTTATATGGTGTGGTTCTCAAGTTTCCACCAGTGCCTAGTGGTGCGCCCATGCACCAATCACCGCATTTGCCCATGCCTTCAACTCAATATATGCAGCAGATTCCTCCTTCACAGGCTGAATATGATATGAATCCTGCTAAGGAGGAACAGGTTTTGCCCATGGATTACAACAGAATGTTGCACGATGATTCTAAGCTTCCTGCTAAACAAGTATATCCACAACCAGGTGGGCCTCCTTCAATTCAGTCTGCAGCTCCAGATTATGCTTCTAATGCTGCTTCTGGGTCTCAAGCTGGAGTTGCATTAACACCTGAGCTTATTGCGACTTTAGCTTCTTTTCTTCCTACAAATGTGCAATCATCTGCTACTGATGGTGCCAAGTCAGCTGTAGGCTCCTCAAATTCGAAGCCTCCATTTCCTCCTGTGGTATCTAATGATGGAAACCAATCTCAATTATGGAAACAGGATCATCAAATTGCAGATCAATCCATTCATCCACCTCAGCAGTTAAGGAGTATGTATAACATTCACAATGCTCATTATCAGCCTTATCCACCAGCATCAGCTCCTGGCCACACTGCTCAAGTTTTCTCTGGCAGTTCTCATATTCAAGACAATGTTGTTAGCCAGCAACAGCAAGGTGTGAATTCATCTAGACACATGCCTAATTTCGTGACACCTACTCAAAGTGGACAGGTAGCTGCATCCTCCCATTTCAGTCATCAGTATCAGGTCGAAGTTCCTTCCAATACTCAAAAAGGCTTTGGTGTGGTGCCAGGAAGTGACCCCTCTGCTTTATACAACTCCCAGTCTTTCCAGCAACCTAATAATAACTCCCAGCCTTTCCAGCAACCTAGTAATAACACTCAGCCTTTCCAGCAACCTAATAATCCTCAGCATCAACCTGTCATGCCATATACAGCGGACCAAATGAACTCCAATCCTCCCATTCAGCAGCATCCTGCCTATGGAGGTCAAGGCAACCCAGAAATGGAGGCTGATAAGAACCAGCGATACCAGTCAACTTTACAGTTTGCTGCCAATCTTCTACTCCAAATACAGCAGCAGCAAACTCAAGGAGGACATGGGCCAGGAATTCAACAATGAGAACTGTTTTCTGTAAGTAACCTCCCATAACTAATTCTTTTGCATGGGTGAAGTCCTTTATATATCATCCCTGCTATTCACTTATCTAAGATGAATTTTTTAACATATAGAAGTTCTGACCATATTTATATTCTTCTCCCAAATACATTGGTTTCATCTTTTTACTTATAATTTTCCCAAATTAATATTTCTACATTACTTTCCTTGGTAAACCTGACCCAGTTTCAAATTTTAAAACATTAATTCTGTACCAACCCCTCTTGTATTCATACAAGTATATATTTGTACCCCTCTTGTATTCATACAAATATATACTTGTATTTCAGTTCTGATGTAGTGTAGCAAATACCCATTCGAAGTGCACATTCTGCTTATTTAATTTGTGCTGTCAGAAATTCTTTTCAATATCATCTTATTATCCTATTTGTGGTTGATTTAAATTTGTTAGGCTTTAAGTTTCATCACATGCTCTGTTCATTTTATTTATGTACGCCATATTGTCTCTTTGTTTTTATAATGGTTGTAGTTTACCTTCTCGGTTGAATTTGTTCATAGATAACAGTATTGTGACATAAACCTTGGCATATTGATTCTTGAACTCAGCTCTACTGCACATGCATGATAATATAGCTTTTGCTTCTAAGTTTTGTATCCCATTATTTTAACTTTAGGCTGTGATCTCTCCTCTTTTTTTCTTTCTCTTCGGAATGTAGTTTTTAGGGTTGGAAATCCATCACCCTCTTAACTGATATTACTGAGGTGTACTTTCCACTATGTAAGGATCTTAAATGTGCTTCTAAATATTATGTGAAGATAACTTGCTGTGATTAAATTTGTATATTTTAAGTTGCCATTGTTTACTACCTTCCCATCTTACCATAACCAGAGATTGGTTGACCGAACCAACCAACAAATTTGGTTCCACATTCCATTGTGGCTTCCCACTATTTTTTCTATATTTCCTTTGTCATTATCATTACTCCAATATTGGGAATTCAAATTATAAATTCTACTGAGGGATTTGAAAGGTGTAATAATCTGAAAATTATAACCCCAAGATCTTAATACCCACTGAAATTTATAGCAACCGTGAATCTAGTCCTAATGAGTTTTCCAACTGATGTCCATTTTGAAATTACTGACGGAAAGCTTAGTCCTAACCACTTTGTACATTCCTACAATATTCACGTGGTTAGTCTCAGCCTCTTACCTCCTAATATAAAGGCCAACTTAAGTTAACAAGACTAGTGCCTATCCTTAGGAAAAGTCAGCCCCATGGAAATTACTTGTTTGCTTTTCATAAAAATGCTTTAAAAATGTTAGGAACTTAATCAGATTTGTTGCAAACATTGAATTATATGCGCTCATATTTCAATCAATCCTGATGATGGCTTTGGTTGGAAGTTATTACAGCTGAAAATTCAACAAGATGATAATAATAATCAACTACTGTAAAATGTTGAGTACAATTTAGGTAAAATTGCTTTACATCATTGATGAGGCTTTCCCTGTGAAAAATAACAGAGCCAGTTTTTCAGACTTAATAAAACTTAGAAAATAAGAGTACTAGATTTTTAATACTCCATTGATTGGGAGTATTCGTGCACAACTACTTTCATTCTATTCAGAACGAATTTAACACAGGAATGTAATAAGCGTGTTTTTTGGAAAGAAAATAACTAGGATGCAGTATTGTAGATATTGTTGGTAATATTTTTCAATCACAGCATGCCACGAAGCTATATACTTTATATAATATTTTTTGTTTGTTTTTGTTCTATAGACGGAGTGATTAACATGATTATCAGATCTTGAATTCGAACTTAGGACATGATATTTAGCCTGACAATATTGATATTTGTCAGTTGAGTTAGATATTACAGACTATTTTATAGACTATTTTACATAATCCTTTACAGTAAATTTATATTAAAAAAATGATGTTAAGTAATTAATAGATAGTGTCCATCCACAGAATTGCACTTGAAGTTCTTTATTCCTGCTGGGTAATCGTTCCGAACGCTTAAAGTTCTTATATCCAAAGACGTTTCAATAACTAGAATTAGGTGACGCAGTGTTAAATGCTGAAATTTAGTTTAAAAATCATGTAATAAATTAACCTGCTATCATTGTTTTGTGAAGAATATTTTTGGACTTCAATTCTTTCTCGCATCTAAGCTCTCGTCATTCATTAAGGACGTTCTATTTGGCTGTATATGTGAATCAATCACGTGTCGTGCTCAATTTGAAAGGGTGCATAAGACATACGCATGCTTAAAAATTCTGGTTCGGTATCTATGCAAACCAGTATATGTTAAGTCCCTGATAAATTAAGAACTTCATTCAATGGTTGATGTCATACTTTTGTTTGTCGTCCGTCCGCGTTGATTTCAGAATTCCCAACGGTTTTTGTAAGTAAAAAAGTAATGAATGACGTGGATTCCGTAATCTCTATAAAATTAGTAAACCTATTCATGGGGTAAAATCTCGATTTATAATAGCTGTAGTCGTTTTAACATAATTTTTTTTTTTAATTTGCGAAATCATCATATCCTAATCTTGACGTTTATTTTGTACCCTTTATGGACGCGTAGGTAATGGCTGTGGTTAGACAGACGCACATGTACGCTCTGCTCGCAACAAAGGTGCTGTCAATTTGACAAATTCCGCAGGGATTTGTGTAAATTATTTATTAATCAGAAAAGGGTCTTTAGTCTCTTCCTTCCTAACAAATATTCTATCTACAAACAAACTACAAATTTGTAAGGTTGGGGATTTTGATTTTTGTTTCTGTTCAATGTGTATAACTTTATTCCATCTCAAACGTGTAATGACGTGCGAAAAAGAATTATAACCGACTGCGGATTTTTTTTGTTAGTAAGGGTGCGTTTGTATTTCTGTTAACTTTTTCTTTTGGGTTAGGTTGTTAACATTGGAAGAAAAAAAAAATAGTTTTGTTTGTTTTTCTTTTTTTTGTTATGGTAAAGAGTTTTGTTTGTTTTGTTTGGTTATGGTAGAGAGTTTTGTTTGTTATAGTATATTTAAATGAGTAACGGACGTTAAATTAAAATTTGAAAGCAATATATCTCTAACGGGTAATGGAAATGGAAGAAAAGGACAAGTGGTTCCTTTTTCTTAACGCTCTTTGTTAAACTCCACGGAAGTGATTAGAACACATAAAAAGCGTGGAAACATGCTAGGCCCTTGTCTACAATGGCTTTTTTGTTCTTTCTTTTTAAAGACTATTTAGCTGAGTCAGACTATACTTAGATATGACAATTACCTGCCAATTTTGAGATATTTCACGCGATCTCTCTGTTGCGCTGTTGGATTGATCCACCAGTTGAGGAAACATTAATATAGTAATATATTTTTAATTTTACACACATTATAAATTATAATAGTCAAATTATTAAAAATCTTTAATTTTAATCATGATTACTTTAAAAGTTACTTGAATGAGTTAATGTGATGCGTCAACATTATGTATAAACTAAACACTAAAATTAACACATAAATATATATTAAATTTGTAAATTTTTAAAATATTTTTTTAGTTTAATGAATTATCGGTATCAAACACATAGAATTGTAAATTGAATGTTATTTAATATATATTAAATGCATTAATTTTTAAATTTTTTTAGTTTAATGTTTTATCGGTATTAAACACTTTTATGTCAACCTCCAACGAAAACTCATAGAATTATAAATTGAATGTTATTTAAATTTTTTTCAAACATATTAAAAGAATATAAAATTAAGTAAAATTACGTAATTATTTTATTAAATTGTCTTTATTATTTATTGATAAGTTTCTAATATCATAAATGTTAAGTGAAATTAATATTTTAGAAATAATAGTAATAATTAAAATTATATTGAAAATTAAAAATATCATTCATTGAACAACATAAGGAGACAAAACGTAAACTAACTTTACAACAACAATTTAAAAATAATCACAAATGTCATATTGTTATTAGATATGATTATAAATAGATTAACATCAACACTCAACTATTTTGAAATCAATTATATGATAGAAAAGAAGAGTAATTTTTTATTGAGTACACGATCATTTCAATTTGGACCTTAAAATTGTATCAAATTTAAGAAATTAAATTATTCTATCAAATTGTTTAAATTGGTCTCTCAACTTATTTAAAGTCAGTCAAAATATTCTTTTAACTTTCTAACTTGGAGACAAAAAAACTCCATAAAATAATTGACATAAAAGTCATTTTATATTTCCATTCAATAACAGTGTAAACTTAAAATTAATTTATAGTGTATCTCCGTTGAAGTCATCTTAGTCTTTCATTTTTTATCATTAAAAAATAAAAATAAAACGTTAAATGAGAATCGGTTCTCCCAATTTGTGTATGGTAGAAGGAGAAGAGCAAAGCAGAGAGAATTTGTGAGTAAGAGAGACATTTGATTGATTTTGGTAGCAGAGAGAGAGCGATCGAGAAAGATGGATTTGGAATCGGTGGGAGGTTTAGCGATTCAAATGATTATGGAAAAGCTTAACCCCGAAGACATTGCGAGAGTTTCTTGTGTCAACAACAGGTTTAGGTCTTTCACTTCCGATGACACTCTTTGGTTCAAAATCTGTTCCCGTGAACTTCATCTCACTCAACCCCTTGATCATCTCGGAAACCCTCTCCCTTCCTTCAAGGTAACACTTTCGTTTATGGTTATTATAATAATAATTTCTGTTTTTGTTTTCAAATTGCAATATTTATTCTTTGTGCTGTGTAGGCAGCTTATGAAACTTGGAGAGAAGCTTTTGTTATGTATCCTTGGTCTCTTGTTAAGCGTGTAAAAAGGTGCTGGGACAGAATAAACGATTGGTTGACCAATCATTTTCCAGAAGCGAAAGCAACTCTTTGTAAAGGTGCTTCAGAAGCTGAGATTCAAGAGTTGGAGGATTTATTAAATGTCAAATTGCCTCTTCCTACAAGGCTCATTTACCGTTTTCATAATGGACAAGAAATTTCAAGATTAGATCCCGATACCAACACATTTGGTAGTTCTTTGGGAATAATTGGTGGCTACACCTTTTATGATCATTTAGTCAATGTTTATTTATTACCTATAAGTCAGGTAATCCTAGAAACTCAGCAAATTGCACACATCTTGGAGTTTTTGAGACGATCCAAGTGTGTTCTTGTGGCTGCTTCATCCATGTACACTGAGAAGTTGTTTTTCCTCAACTGTACCAATGGTCAATTATATGTTGGAACCAGAAATCTTCTTAGTCATAGAGACATGATCCCATCTGTACCCATTAATCTGATTAATTTGCATTGTGAATTGGATAGCGAACGGATACAGGATGCCATGCTATTGTGGTTAGAAGAACATGGCCGCCGTTTACAATGTGGCGATATCAAATTACATGGCGAAGGAGATGACAAAAGCATTAATCTTTTCCCAGAAGAATCCCCTCTTTGTTCAACTGCTGTAACCAATGGTGTGCAGGTAGGATAGTGTATATTATCTGTTATGCTTGCTCTATTAGCTTTGTTTATTTGGTGCAGTTTTCTTTGTCATATTGGGTTGCATGGGATATATATTGTCAACTTGTCATGTCATATAAAACTTGGCATGTTATACTATATGCCTCCTAGACGTTTTAGGATTTATATCATATCAAAGTCTACGAGATCTGCTTCTAAAAGCTTTGTTGTTTTGGTCTTTAGGCATAGAGGAGAGAACAGTTGGTGATTTTTGCTCATTGGCATTGCACGGGATATTCCAATTCACTTGTCTATTCTTATGATCACTGGATAGTTTTCTGAGTATTGCTTATTTCTTGTGATTGTTTTTCATGTCTGAAAACTTACAGAGTGTTTCTTATTTCTTAAGGTTCGCGCCTCTGCAATCGTTATCCCTGAGTTGGTTGATCTTCAAAGTGACCTTGAGAAGTACTTTTTTGCTTATTCAATTCGCCTGTCCTTACAACCTCAAGGATGTGTGATCAATGGAATGTCCCACAGCTCCTGCCAGCTTTATAAGAGGCGCTGGATCATCCGTGCTAATGATATTGTAGTAGCTGATGTCAATGGAGAAGCTGTTATAGGAAGGGTATAATTTGTTTTTTCCTTTTTATATTGTACTGTCCATTTAATAAACTTGCATTCTTGTCTAATACATGCTTGACTTTTGGAGTACAAGATATTTTTTAATTGCATCTGTTAAAATATATAAAATAGAGTATCATTTTTTAATTGCAAGCAGATGAGTATTCCTCAAGTCCAACCTTGCAAGCCTCATAAACGTTGTACTGATTTGGTGGTTCTAGTTTCCAGAAAGAGTGAAGGTCTATTATTTGTAGTTTTGGAAGTGTGTCTTAGAACTTATAACTTTTATAAGAAAACTGTCTCGATCTTTCTGAATGCAAGTATTTGTAGTTGAATGAAGTGGTCAACTACTGAGTTTTTACTTCTATAAATGTCCTTGCAGTACCCACTTTTGCGTCCTGGTGATAAAGAATTTGTTTATCAGAGTTGCACATCTCTACCATCATCATCAGGTTCCATTGAAGGTTCCTTTACCTTTGTACCTGGAAGGTATGCTTTTCTTTTATTATTATTGTTATTTGTATTCACACATGATTTTGTTTAAATGTCTTTGCAGTACCCAGTTTTGTGGGATGAAATTAAAGTTTCACTATATTCAAAATCACAGATAGATGTTGTTTAGGGACTTCAGAAAGCTAAGTTAAGTAAAGGATAAAACTTAGGTGCATTTCCTTAGTTACTTTTCGTATGGTTCTTAACTTAACCAACCATGATTTATGTGAAGAACCATACGAAAAACACTTAAGAAAATGCACCCAGGTTTTTTCCTTAAGTCAATTGGTTATGAATGATTATTTGGATAGGGAAACATGAGACTGTCCAAACTTTGAGGTCTGTACCGTAATGGTGTGTTTTCCGGTTTACTATAGTATCAATAAATCCAACCTTTTTTTTTCCATTGGTTTATGGGTGAGACATTAGCTTGGCGATGAATGTAGTGGATTCAATTTAAACCAATGTAATTTTTGGGATATGCCCACTATTCAAACCTTAATCTTTCCAAGGATGGCATAGGGTGTGGATACCGTGCAAGCATCAAAACTCATGCATTTAAAACTAAATAAGTTCATTTGTTATCGCTAATTAGCTAATGTGTCTTGTTTGTCTGATTTCAGATTGGCAGACCCAAAAGGAGATCCATTCCTAGCTACAGTTGCAAGCTTCCCTCTCCAGCTTCCAGACTATATTTTCTGATTTGCTTCTTTATGGGATTCAGCTATCCCTAATGGTAATTGCAGCTCTGGGATATTGTTTTGGTGCACCATGTTACTTCGTATGAGTTGCTTGGTTGTCGTGAGTTGAAGTTGTAGGGTAGTAATACTGGATTTCTCACATTCTTGGTTTGTCTCCAAACTTTCTTGAAATAAATTTAAAACTTATCTAAAGGCAATGCATACACACATTAATAGTAGTATTATGGGAATGTAATCTAATGTTAATGTAAAACATATGTCATTGAATTTGATGAACTTGGCATAGGCTTTGTAAATATGCAGTAGTACGGACGAAATTGTGCTTATTGGCTTTTTGATCAGTGTTTCGTAGACTTAGAATGGGTTTGATATGATGTATACATAGCAGAAGCGCAGCAGAATAATATAAGACAAACATGAAGCCAATATTTTTATCGGTTATAGTCTGTTTAGTATATAGCTTTCTGACATCTGGCAAGACATTGCTTGATCACAGCGGCGTGACCACAAGACAACCCATTAGTACCAACCACCAACTTTTTTTTGTCACTATCTTCACCCTTTAACATTAGCAGAAGGTGAAACAATGCAGCATTGTCGTTGTCCACTCTCACTGTTGAGAGCAACATGAAGCCAATCCTTGTTATGTTCCATGCTTTGGCTCTAGAAACATGTGAACCCTCCTTGAAGTTGAAACTCAATTCCCACACCACAGCTTTTACACTCGATGTTAGTCTCTTTTTTTCTCTCCTACCTATTTGGTAATTGGTACCAATGCTTATTTTAAGCATCCCATTGGAGATGGTCCTAAAGTTATCGGACTTGAATGTAATACCATAATGTAATATCATAAGTTAATTGTCTAGAATATAATTTAAGCATTAGCATAATTCGACAAAAGAGATGGTTAGTACAAATCTCGATACAAAGTCATGAAAATGTATTAATACACATACTAATCCTTTAAAGAAAAAACAAAAAAAATATGGAGTACATAACACATCCATAGCTCAAAATAATTCCCTAGAAATTTTTAGCAAGCTATTGCATAAATTGATATGCTTCATTTCTCCAACTCTTGATCTAAGTCTTTTTACCTGTAAAACATTTAAATAACGTGGAATGAGATTACATCTCAATGGGTCACAAGGAATGAAACCAAATCAATTAGCATTCTAAATCAAAGATATAATTTATCTTCTGAGTTTCTCTTCTATGTATAGTTTTGACTCTTTCTAAGTATTTAAACCATTGGATGTGAGTAATCTAATGACTTAAACTCTACTTAACAAACATGTCATAAAGACTACATTAGTTTTACTAATGTCCTCTTCTTGTTAATAACTTTATTTTGGTAAGATTTGACATAATTACGTCCGTAAGTGGTGCCCCACTTACCCTCGTTTACCCGTCGTATATAGACGGAGAGTTCATCTGGCTAGGATGAATCATATACTTCTCACCTTAATCAAATATCTAGTAATTATATATAACAATCCACACACACACACATATATCTATAACATCATCTATTAATAAATATATTAAAGACTTCCTCCACACACTCAACCTTGAAAATTCTTATGGTAACATAACTATTAAGTCAACTTTATCATACTAATCATATAATGTAAAATGAAATTCAAGATAACATGCTTAAGATAGATTTTTCCCAAAACATCCCCAAATTTATGTTATAACAACGCAAAACTGAGTTTGACTACAGAGAATTGATATGAACTTATAAGCATCATAATTGAGCACTCTTTGGAAAGCTTATGATGTCTACTTTATAGATAAAATTTTATTTTATTTTAATTAAGTCCCTAATTCTTGCAAATTATCAAAATAATACACAATGACAGAAAAAACTGAACAACAACTCTTGGTCTAACTTGTAACCCATTTTAAAGCATCAATACTCATCAAATATTACAAATTTTGTACTCAATTTGAAGGTAATTGAGTCTAGTTTTCAGAAAACTAAAAATCATTCTGAACTAAGGTCTGTAGAAAAAGTTATGACCAAAACATCACACATATGTCCTGCGAATTTTAAGTTAACAACATTCTTTCAATCACACTAATTTCCTAACAATCTTTGCAAACAATAATGCTACAAAATGTGAATAAATCAGTAATGAACACATCAAAACAACATTACAAATTTCAATTTACTCAAATTAATTTGTCACAATAGTGAAACTCAAGGTTTGTAATTTCAAAGACATCAAAACAGCATTACAAATTTCAATTTACTCAAATTAATTTGTCACAATAGTGAAACTCAAGGTTTTTAATTTCAAACACATCAAAACAGCATCACAAATTTCATGTCATCAAGGAACTTCACATGCATAAATCATTTTAACCATCTATTTCAAAACCCCTAACCAAGAATAAAATAACAAATATTCATTTCTTCATTTAAAACCCTTAAACCCCAAATCCCTAACATATGTAACATATTATCTGATACATGCATGAATGGGAGATAGAAAAAGGGAAACCCACCTCTTGATTTGCAAAAGAATGGAGAAGACGATGGTTCTCTCGAGTCTTTCTACCTTGGCTTCTAGCAAAAATTGCACTTCTCCTTTCTCTTGTCTTGTTTTCTCTTTTTTTTTTCTCCTTCTCTCACTCTTTCTTCTTCTCTATCTTACCATTTTTTTTCTCTCTCTCTTTGTTTCTTTTTCTGTTTTGGTCAATCTCTCCTCCCCCTTCTTTTTTTTCTTTCTTTTTATGTTTTGTTTTTTGTTTCCCCCTTTGTTTACTACTTTTCCCCTTTCTATTATTATTATTATTATTATTATTATTATTATTATTATTATTATTATTATTATTATTATTATTAACATAAAAATTACTATCAATTATTTATGCTAAAGAGGGATGTTACAT
This sequence comes from Cicer chorassanicum, assembly GCA_037974735.1. NCBI lineage: Eukaryota > Viridiplantae > Streptophyta > Magnoliopsida > Fabales > Fabaceae > Cicer > Cicer chorassanicum. The sequence continues at coordinate 22,013,710 of JBBPBP010009779.1, forward strand.
TGAAGGTTTATCTTTTGACTCAATGATTTGAAGGTTATCAGTCTTTTTATGTTTTTGTAACAGTTCAACTCAAAGTTTACCATTTCCATTGGATTCTTAAAATATACTTTTTAACCAAAATTTCTTTAAAATGCATATGCAAATATCTAAATAATAATTAAAAAAAATCAAAAAATCTACTAGTTAGATTTACACTCCTTAAATATTAAGAAGTAGAGAATCTCAATTTTTTTTTTTTTTGAAATGCGATGAATTCCAATTTCGAATTCAAACACTTAAATATCAACATCGTTATCATTATAATCCGAACTGTATTTTCTGGACTAAATATTCAAGTTATAAATTAAAATTTGATGTATTTAATCTAAATTATAGACTAAATACACCAATTTTTGTTGTCTAAATTATAAACCAGTTATCACTTATAAATCAATTCAATTATCTCTTATTAAAAAATTGAACGGAGTATTAGTGTATATATATTAATTTCAAACTTAATATTATGTAAACGGTTTTGTTTTCTTAAGAGATCCAAAAGAAAGAATTGTCAATGAGTGACAACACCTAAATGCTTGCATCTCCACCTTGGTGTCTACGCCTCTTGGTTTGCTTTTATGCTGCCGTTCGGAACCAACAAGGTCATTTTTCCAAAAATTTCAAATAGAAAAAACCAAATAATAGTAATAATCCTTTTTTTTTCAACATTAATAGTAATAATATATATCATAATATAAATAGTGCAAATAATTACGGATTTTGGTTGAACTTTTTTTTCATTGTAAATTACTTTGTGGTTTGGGCAATTTTTTTGCATATTTAACTCTTAAGAATATATATATAAATCAAATCTAATTTATAATTATTTCTCTTAACAATATAATTTTTTAAATTGAAGTTTAAATTAATAACATCTCACATAAATCTTAAAACTGAAATTCGATCACTCTCTTACATCAAAAAAATTCAATTGGAAAAACAAAATATAATTTATATACAACAGATTTTTGAACATATATTATTATTTTTTATATAAATTCTTCTACGGATATTAGTTTATATTAAACCACTATTTATATTTTAGAGGCCCATAAAATTACATTTACACGAGGATTATAAAGGTTTATATGAGATCATAACAACGTCATGATAGGTTGAATTATCTATTAACCTAACTATATCAGATTATTTAACCATTATAGTAGTTTACTATATATATATATATATTTTTTTTTTGTATGTTTGCTTATCCATATCCAACTACTAACTACGGTACATTCAAGTGTTTAACTAAATTCATTTTCCATATATAAATTTAATATGTAAACTTGACATGTAAATTTACTGAATTTACCTTATATTTAAATAATATTATATAAAAATATATATACTTTTATAATATCTTAAATTCATCAATAATTCAAACTTTCAATTTAAGTCTAAAGCAAAAATTTATAAAATCACTATAAAATTTCATACCATAAACTAGTATCAAATTAAACTAGGTAGATTATACCACCCTTCGATACTCATCAGTCGTTTGCGACTTACTGGTCGTTCAAAGTGAAGATGAAGTTGCGCGCGAGTTCAAAGCAAGGAGATAAGAATGGTTCGTTTGAGTATGAGAAGAGTAAATTGTAGTTTGAAACGCGTTAGAGAAGAGTGGAAAAAGATGAATTTTTTTAATTTGGCTTAAAAAATTAGAGTAAAATCGGTATATTCGTCGAATTCAACTAAATTTATTGTAAATTCGTATATTCATTTGTGTTAATTTAGTTTTCAAAATGAATTTACCAATTTTTGAATCTACTAGTGAGTTATTGCGTTTTTTAGACATAAATATGTAAATTTGTATGAATTTACATGTTAATACACGATTTTGATAACCTTGTACACAACTGTCATTGTTCACACATCACATATGGATTGGTGGATTTTTTATAGTTGTGTTGCTGCACATGCAACCATTTTATGGTCAGACACTATGATCTAACTACTTAATACAACAACCTATTAGATCATGTCCTTAGACATCGCGATGCAATCATATCATATCTCAACTAAGGGTCTATATTTTTAGGCTTTTACAATTTTGGTTAATATATTCATAATGATACAATGAGTGTTTTAGGGCGCCTTCAAGACAGATATTGCTATACAATTACAACATGTCTTTGTTTAATAGATTCGAAATACCCACGCTTTAGCACTTGATGCAACAACGAGCACCAATTTGACTTACGAAAATGTAAGATGACATAAGTTTGATAAAACAAAAAGATAATATTAGTCATTTTTAGAACTAACCTATATACTAGACTTGACGGACAGCGGAAAAAAAACTCCTTTATTAATTTTTTTCAAACATATCCCTTATTAATAATATCAATTTGTCTTGTAAAATTAAAAATTAAGTATAACACATTCAAATACAAAGGTTAGTTTAAGAACATTAATACATAAAATAAACATATTATCTATTTTATCAAAAAATTTTAATAAGAGTGAAAAAAATAAATTTTATAATAAAAGACGAAAACAATAAATATGTAAATATTTGCACAAAAAATTACTCCCAATCTCATTTGTGATTTTCTCAAAATAATAGATAAGAGTTATTAATTTTATCATGTAATAGATAATTAAAATGTTTTAAATTAAAAATGCATATCTCATTTTCTCTTTCTTTATCTCAAATTAATAATTTTTTAGTTATTTTATCTTAATATCCAACTTTTACAATCTTAATAAAAGTAGTTGAGTAAATGAATTATTTAATTATATCATTAAAATTAATTATTTAAAAAAAAACCGGCGCAATTCAACTAGCATTATTAAAATGAGATGGAGGGAGAAAGAAAGAGGAAAAGCGTTTTGATTTAGAGAGAGAGGTGTTTGAGATCCTGAAGCAACCAAAGCATATTCTAAATTTGCATCCCAAAACCCTAATTCCAGATCTACATTTGTCTTCTCACAGCTCACAAATCTCGTGCCTTCTACGTCTACAGGTATGTATGTCTACACTTATGCTGTTTCAATTACCACAATCATTCATAAACTAACCGCATTAATTTCGCTTTCTTCTTCATAAAATTCTCACCTAAATTTATATTATCTCTAAGGTTTTGGTGTATCATATTATTATTATACGATAATCTATTGCTGAATTTCCGTTTATAATCATTAACATTTTCTCGGGTTATTGTTAAAACAGATAAAGTTTAACTAAATATGGTTGTTGCAGTTATGAATGCACGTGTTTACTCTGATTTCTTTCCACAAGGCTGCACGTGATTTCTAAAGAAATTTCTTTATTAATTCTGTTCTAAGATTAACATGTATCATCATCATCATCATCAATCATCATAGAATAGCTCAATTTCAACCGTTTCATTGTTAGCATGTAGAGGGTGACAGTGTATTCACTGTGGTGATTGTAATAATACTTTTCTTATTTATTTATTTATTTATTATGTATAGGGAATAATAATACCCTTCCATGTGGCAAGAAAAATTGCACAAAAGTTAAATAGTTGATTAAATCCAGGCAAAAATTTGGAAGAAAGGCAAGATGAACAGCATCTAACTAGGTAAATTGAGAGCCTTATTTGAGTTATGTCATATTTCTTTGCACTTTATTACTTGTATTTGCTAAATTTTGTGCACTTTTAGACCATTTGCCAACATATGTATGTATGGCTCAGCTCAGCGCCGCCAAAGGGTCATTGGTACCAATGCCCTTTCATTGAAATGCAAAAAAATTTCATGTTGTAAATAGGTCTCTTAATCCATGTACAACTTGACCTTTCGGATATGTTCGGATTGGTGGTATAGGATGGAATTTATAGAATGGAATGTAATTGAACAACATCCATTTTTTAAAATTCAACTAGGTTAATACATTTCATTCCACTCTATACCGCCCATCCAAACATACCTTCGTGTTACAGAAGTCACATGAGAGCCTCTAAATCTATTTTCTTGACATTAAGGCCTTACATTTACATATTTTTCTTTAGGCCTCAACCTAGGTTGAACTGACCCTGACATGAATCATATTTCTTTACCTTTTGATTGTGTTAGCCTTAGCAATTCCATGAGCTTATATATGTGTATTACTACTTGAAAATAGTACATACGATGGCTGGCCCAGAGGATCAAAAGAAATCTGAATGGATAGATAGAATAAGATCTGAAGGAGCCATTCCCTTTCTTGATCAAGATAAGTGTTCAAATGGTTGGGCTTCACCACCTGGAGATGTATTCATGGTTAGAGGCCCTGAGTATTTTACCACAAAGGTGAAGATTCCAGGAAATGACTATCTGCTCAAGCCTCTTGGATTTGATTGGATAACAAGTTCAATGAAAATTGGTGAGATATTGAAGCATCCAAATAGCAGAGTTAGGAAGGTCATCGAGAACGAGTTTCCAGATGGTGATAGGCCTTTTGTGTGGGCATTCAATCTTCAACTTCCAACCAAAGATAACTATAGTGCTGTGGCTTATTTTACAAACAAAGAGCCTATTGTTGAGGGCTCACTTATGGACAGATTCTTGAAAGGTGGTGATGCTTTTAGAAACTCAAGACTTAAGATGATTGCCAATATTGTTAATGGTCCTTGGATTGTGAGAAAAGCTGTTGGGGAGCAAGCAATATGCATAATTGGGCGTGCACTTTCATGTAAATACAGTGTGACAGAAAATTTCATAGAAGTTGATATTGATATTGGATCTTCTATGGTTGCATCTGCAATAGTTCATTTGGCGTTTGGTTATGTGACAACTTTGACTGTTGACCTGGCTTTTCTTATTGAGGGACAATCTGAATCAGAGCTTCCCGAAAAACTCTTGGGTGCATTCAGATTTTCTAATCTTGATCCTGCTTCTGCTAGATCAATTGAGCCATCATATGTTGCCAGCACCGGTAGCTTACAAAAATCTTTGCCAACAAGATTGTGGAATTCAATTGGGCACATTCTTCATTCAGGTTCTCAAGAAGATGGCTCTACTTCAAGCTCACGAAATTCTAAATAAAATTGTATAGATGTTTTGGGTCCAAACGTACATATGCAGTTTTATAACTCAAACACAAACAAGAGTCATATTTACAAAATTATGTTTGAATCCATTTCAACTATGTGTGAAGGTAAAAATTTAGTTTGCAGATGTTCCCAAGTGAAGACCAAACAAGAGCTTTATTCAGGTTTCGGTGTGCAAATGTAAGATGAAGGGTTTCTGATGGCAATCCAAACACACACATGAGAGAGGAAAGAAATGAAACCTATTCAGTTTTTAGTTCACTTAATAGTTTGCTTGTATTTTAGTCAAATATATTATGATATTTAGCTGCAGGCTTGTAAACACAAACAATTTCTAGCATTCTGTCTTTTTTAGTTCTTACTAGTTACTATCTTCTCTTGAGTCTTGACTTGATTACTGCATTTTATCTTTCTTCCCTGTTGTTCCCTGACTTCAAAGTAAATCGCATCAAAAGAGCGTGAGCATAGTAAGTTATAGTCAACCGATACAGAAAAGGGTATCCAAAAATAAATTTTAGGCCTCAAATGTATATAAAGAGTTACTTATCTTCTGATTAAATGTTTGAATCTCTTTGTACTTTCTTTGATGTGGTGTTGGTTGTCTAAGATTTAATGGAGGAATTGAGGAAATTGGTTATTCTTTCAAACATTTTTTTTATTAGTAGAGTTCAGAGCATCCGTTGCAAGTCTTAATCTTTTTTTATTTTGGTCAAACAAGCCTTAGTCTTATCTATGATATATTTCTTATATGGCTGCAGAAAATTAAAGTGGCCTCTATATGTTTTGCATAGCTGGTTATTATGTATTCCTCTTTTAATAATTTACTTTTGTAATCTTTATAGATTACAAATAAGTATTTGTATACAAACTAAAATGATGACAATCTGTTGTCTGGTCGATAGGTGTTTTAAACTGATTTTTATTCTGATGTGTTGAATATTGTGTTTAGGATTGTTGATGTGTAGTTATTTTTAATTTAGTAATTATAATTAGGAAATTGCTAGATAGTACGAGAAAGTTATTGTATAAAATGCACGAATGAGGCGTTGTTTGTCTTTGATCTCCATTTTGAACTCTTTACTGGAACCTATAATTGCCATCAATAGCTTTTTTGGCTCGTAATACCCAACTCCTTCGTATTGGTGAAATCCAAAAACATTAGACGGTTTAAGCATCTCATTTCCCTGTCTCTCTAAAATTTCCCAATTATACAATTATGTATTGGCATTAGATGGTATTTGCAGTCAATAGCCATCAAAGCATGACTTCATCAAAAGCATTATATTGGAATAGAGAAGAGATCCAAAAAGAAATTGAAAATTGCTTAAAGTAAATTGCACTTCAATCCATAATAAAGAACAAAATCATGACATGTGAAGCGATTGCGATGATTTGCAGAATTGCACTTTTACAGACACAGAGAACCCATGATAAGTGGTTTTTAAGGATTATTTCTATATGGAATGGGAGGGATTGCAATATTCTAGTTTTAATTTGTTAAAACAAAAGACAGAAAAATAGCGCTTTCTCGTGCGCTCACGCCTTCGTACTAAATACCAACTATCATGGATAAATTGCTTATTCTCAAGAATCATACAAATGTAAACTTAATCAGACTGCAAATCTGCTTATTTTAACAATTCAAATTAGATTCAATGAAGAAAACATATGTCTAAACACACAAGCACGCATGCAGACACTCACACTAGTTGAATTTTAAAAGTAAACTTTATTTTTAAAAATACCAGTGTCACAATATGCAAGACTAGTTGTCAAGGAAGATCATCATAGAAGCTGGATACTTTGATGACTAAGTATAAATTATCAAATTTGTCCATTCAACTTAAGTATCAATTTGGTCCCTCAAACACCAGTTTCCTTTTGTCAATATGTTTTTAGACATCAATGTGATCTGATCCCTAAATTAAGGCTTATTTTACATAATGAAAAGCCAAATCAATGTCTAAAATCATTGGAAGACCAGCTTATCGTCCCAGCTATGTTTAGAGTTCCAATTTGAGTCTTTACACAATGAATAAGCATCATTTTATGACAGCAAAAATAACATCAACAAAACTCAAGGAAGGAGCAAAAAGTAGCAGGATGTTTGAAATATACAGCGTCACTTCATTGACTTGGCATACATCATCTGAAAACATTCATTATCATATAGCTAGAAATGCAAACACTTAAAACAAAAAAATGATGAAACTTTGAACAAATACTATATTGGAAAAAAATGGAGTCATATTGCTATCAATATTGATTGTGTCGATGTTACATAACAATAATATATCAGTTCAACATTAAACAAGTTCAACATTTCCATCTGGCAATGCACTCATCTGCAGGGTTCTGCCATTGCCAGATCCCAAAAACCGCACAGACGGTAAGGAAGGATCGGTAACAGATTCAATCTCAATGAAGTTCAGGTCAAGTACACCAGATTTCTTCAAACTCAAAACAAAGACAAGAACAATCCAACCCAATAAAGAAAGTGCCCAGTAATTAGTCATCCCATGAATCAAACCCCAAGCTATAGCATATCCAACAAGAATCCCCGATAAATGGCCAAGAAAACTTGCCTGAGGAACAATAATCGAAGTGAAGACAAGCGATTCAAATGGGGCGAAACTGATAGGAAGTGAAAGAAATCCAAAGAGATTCAACTTGGAAGAAGGTTGCTTCACAGAAAGAATCGTCATCCAACCAAAAACAACACAGGAATATCCAACAGCCGTAACTCGGCGAAAATACTCGACCTTGAACCTCTGAATCAACAAATGATACATAGCCAAAACCAACACCCCTGATACAACAACCATCACAAGTGTATACTGCAAATAATACTCGACACCGAGACCTACATTTTCCAACTGCTCTACCACACCAAGACTCCAAAGTGCACTCATGTTAAAAACAAGATGAATTATACTTATATGAGAAAATGCAGAAGTGATTATTCTCCAATGTTGCCCTTCCATTGCAGTCTCATAACTCAGACCCACATGTGAATACCCAATATTTTTCTTCTGTATATAGAACCAAATAGCACTGCATATTCCTATAATGCAACTTGTGGCTGGTTTTTCCAAGATCTCATAAATCAAAGGCTTCCCCATTTTCCCAAAATCACTTTTAATTTCACAAACCCTCTTGATATAGCTACTACTAAACTTATGCAGCAATTGCAAAATTAAAACTTCAGCAAAAAGGGTGATTAATTCTTCAATCAAACAAAACAACAAAATTCTATACAACCCAATTCAACCAAATTCAAGCGTTTTTATTTACTTGTTATTTTTTTCTAGAAAACTCACAAATTACTCTGACCCACCAAACGAAAATTTGTGCAAACTTTACCAACCATAGAAACAGAACCCTTTCTGCAAAAAGAAAATGGATAGCACGAAAACAATACCATAAAGGTTGTACCTTTGTCTTCAGAGAAAGAAGGGGAGTTCGTGAAGAAGCTGAATTGTATGAAACGGTTAATGGGTTGTGGTGAGATTCGAAAAGGGAAAAATGGGGTTTTTGTTTTGTGAGAAATGAAGAATTGGGTTGAGAAAAAGACTCACCTTGATTGAGGTAATAGAGTAGACGTGTTCTGCGATTTCGTGAACCATGTGCTTATTTAATTGTCAATCATTATCAATTTTTCATCTATATGTTCATCACAATAATTTATTAGGGTAATATCTAAAACTACATAGATGGTACTTTTTCATTACTTTTCAATTATTCTACACAATAAACTACTATTTTTTATACAATAAACTAATTTTTAGTTATACTCAAAGAATTTGAATTCGAATCAAATTTTATTTAATTTTTAGATCAAAATTCCAATTATCGTAATTATTTTTTTCCTTTAAAATCAAAGTGTGAACAAAAAAAACTATCTTACACTGAAAAAATATTTCCTTAAAAAAAATTACACTAAAAATATTATTGATTAATTTCTCAAAAAATGGTTAGTTCAAAAAAAATATATAGCCATACATCTACAAAAAAAAAATAATAATAATCATGCATCAGTATCATTTTAATTTTAAATATAAGCACAAAATAAATTTTTAATAATGTTTTAGTAAATGAAATTAAAGGCTCAAATAAGTTAAGTCATTTACAAAAGAAGAAAAAGGAAAACAAGGGTTTCTTCTAATCACACTCCCTCAGAATTACTAATGGCATGTTTGGTAATAGAATGGGCCAAATTGTTACCATTTCTCAAAGTATAACAAAAAGGTGGTATGAGAAAGTTGAATTTTATACCCTTTCAATTGGATTTATACACCTTCAAATGTTAAAAACCTAAATTTGTCTCTTTAATTTTTATTAAATTAATAGTAAAAGAAATTACTCCAAAATCTCACCGCCTCACCAAAATTTCTGGTTTGTGCCTTAAAATTTTCGGTACTTAATTTTACTCTACCGAAAATTACAAATTTTGAAATTTCTGATACGTATTATTATTATTATTATTATTATTATTATTATTATTATTATTATTATTATTATTATTATTATTATTATTATTATTATTTTATTTTTTTAACTCTTTATTTTGAAGTAGGGATGAAAAAAACACCATTATGTATAGTCAAATTTCCGGTTGAAATTCTCGGAAATTTCAAAAATGAAATTTTTGGTATTGAAATATAACTACCGAAAATTTCATTACTTCCTGAAATTTACGTTACAATTTTTTTTTTTATATATATAAATTTTTTTACATTTATTTCATATTCAATTTATTTTCAGTGAGGACCAGAGGAGCGAAAAACACCGTTGAACATTCTCGAGTTCGACCTTCTACACAATCTAATAGGAGAGCTGCCGTCGATCTAAGTTTAAAGGACAACCACACATTTTAGTTGAAGTTCCGGAGTTACTTTTATTTGACTTATATTTTCCACCTCTATCACAACCAAAAATTAATTTTGACTTCATTCTTCTCTTTTCGATCTCTATGTCAGAGCGAGTAATGACAACAGCTACTCGATTTTGTCGGTCAACCTCTCTTGCCCATGATATGACAGTTTCTCGTGACTCAAAAATTTGATCATTGTGAATGCTTCGGTCAAAATATACATAATGGTGTTTTTTTCATCCTTACTTCAACAAAAAAAGTTAAAAAAAATCTAAAAAATAATACGTACTGAAAATTTCAAAATTTGAAATTTCTGGTTGAGTAAAATTAGCTACAGAAAATTTCAAGGCACAAATTTCCGGTAGAGTAAAATTAACTACCGGAAATTTCAAGATATAAATTTTCGGTAGTATAAATAATGTGCCGAAAATTTTGTTAGCGAAATTTGTGATAAATAATTTCTAGTACCGAAAATTTTGTGCCTTGAAATTTCCGGTAGTTATAAAATTTATACCGGATATTTGAGGGAAAAAACTTATTTACCGAAAATTTTGGTGATGGGTGAGATTTTGGAGTAATTTTTTTTACTATTAATTTATTGAAAATTAAAGATTAAATTTTAACATTAAATTTATTGAAATTTTTTACCATTAAATTTTAACATTTAGAGGGGTGCAAGTCCAATTGAGAGGTACATAATCTAACTTTCGTGGTATGAACATATCTTCTTCTGTAACGTTTTATTTTCTTCAATCCTAGGCTGATGCTATTAGGGTCACTTTAAAGTTGTAGTTTGCATGGAAAATATTAAATTTTAAAATTTTAAGTAGTTGAATGTACTACTTTTAATATTATAATTTCACATTAAACTTAAAAATTCAATTCAGGAAGGAGTCTTTTTTATAAAAAAAAACAATATAAAGAGAGTTATGTTGAGAAATTTAACTATTAAAATTCACTTGTATATTTTTTTAAATTGTGGGATTCAATGAATTATAATAAAAAAAATCTCTTACATATACTACATAATTCGTTCATAATGATTTTCAACATGAGATCCAAATCCCTTATTTGGAAACAAATCTTAGTTCGCATGCAGGGATGGGTTCTTTTTTCTTAATAACTCTTTTTTTTTAAAAAAAAATTACATAAATACATCATTTCTAAATTTATATACATAAATACCCCTTTTCAACCAATTTACAAGTCGCTATTTGGAATGACTTAAAGAAGTCCACTTTCCAAATGGTGACTTCCCAAAGGATTTTTTTTTTTTAAAAAGAAATTTTTTTTTCAATGTTTATTCTAGGCTAAATACCACTCGTGGTCCCTTAACTTAATTTCAGTTAACGATTTACTCCTTTATTTTTTATTTTATTTTTTTTTCCCGATTTGATCCTTTATGTTTTTAAATAATTTCAGCGTTACCCTTTAAGTGGGGTTTCGTTAAGAAAAAGTTAAAAAAATTCCTCCTCTATGTTCAAAAAAAATTATTCTTTATGTTTTGAAAATATTTCAGAAAAATATTCAAAGTTTGTTTTAAGTTTGATAGTAGAATTGATTCGTTAAAACTGAAGTTATGAGTATTTATACTCCATAGAAATTACTTCGTAATTTTTGTAAAATTTGTGATGTTTTTTATAAATTATATATATATATATATATATATATAT
>JBBPBP010009779.1:22045169-22062175 GCA_037974735.1 Cicer chorassanicum
ATTGAGAAAAATTGAATTTTATTTCAATTCAACAAAAAATTCAGCTATTGAAAAAAATTGAATTTCATGAAATAAGTATCTTAATTTTAAAAAGTCAACCCGATTAAATCGAATCAAATCAACATATTTTTCATTGATTTAATTAGAAATTTGTGAGAAAAATGATAAAAGTTAATTCAAACTGGAGTTTAAATTTTTTTTTTTCTCTTCAAAATAACGAACTAAATCGTCATATTATACTCATAGCTCTAATTATATCAAACTTGTACAGCTTCTCAATTTAATTTTTCCTTTCAATTTAAATTCCCCTTTTGTGTTTTCAAATTTTTTGTGTATTCACATTAAAAATTTAATTTAAAATTTTGATATGCAACTAAATATTATATTTAATCTATCAATTAAAATTTTAAAAATTTATCATCCCAAATGTTTTGTTCAAGCTCTTGTCCCTGACCGTTTGGAAACACATATTTGCTAGGTGTGACGTGCTGTGGAGTTGGTCAAGGCCGGTGAATGCGGAATATAAGAGGAGTATAATTTATCAGTAACAAGTCACAACTTCACTATTACAACAATAATAATTTATAAAATTAAAGGATGAGTTGAACCAATAATCAGGATATTGTAATAATACTAAATATGGACAATGTAATACCAAACTTTACATCAAAGATACGTTTAAGCATCCAACACTGGTGTCTGATATTCCTAGAACACTGGCACGTGAATTATATTCAAAACACTTCTATTTTCTTAAATTATTGTGTATCTGAATTTATGTTGGTGCTTCATTTCTCATATGCCATTATTATTGAAATGGACAATTTGCTATCTATCTATAACTATATAGTGGAGCAACCTTCTACAAGCGATACTGTCAATGCTTTTGGTATCATTTTAAGTAAATATGTTATGAAATCATCAGCTGATACATCATTATCACTCATTCACCAAATCCATTATAATATAGATCACTGCTTGCATTTGGAATTCGAATCATTTTGATGTTTTATTCTTCTACTTTAAGGTGTTAATCGGTCCCTTAGATTATAATTAGATCCAAAGCAAACACAAACACTGGTCATGCATGGCCTCATCATGTTTCACCCACAGCATCTCATCAGAAAGAGAGAAAAGAAAGTAAGAAACAATTAACAAGGGTTAGGTAAGTTGCATCTACTTTCTAGAAGACACAAATTCCTCTTGTATAAACTATCTTTCAATTTCCTTCAAGACATTTTTTATGTACTATTTGGTATACTCAATGCAAAGGCAACTGTTAACAATATTATATAATTAATCTTTAATCTCTAATGATAGGAATTTGTTCAGATGACAAATATTGATTCTTAAAATGGTGGATATGTTTAGTAAAATTTACTTCTCTTTCTTGATCATCATCAGAACCTAACATGTTGTCTTCATCAGAATCTGATTCGTTCATCGACAAGTTCCCATTCTCTAACTTATCTTCAGATTCTGATAGCTCCATTTCTGTGGAACCTGCTTCTGTCTCTGAAAGATAGTAACTACTAAAATCCAGGTTCTTTCCATCATGATTATTCCTCTTTTCTTTGGAGCTTTCACTTGGCCCGTCAAGTATAGACAAGGGATTGCGGTTGCTAGGGTCACCGTAAAGTGCAACGTGTCTGTGATATAGCTCCAATTCTTTCTCCGCAATAGCAATGAAGCGCCTCACTGACTCAAGTGATTGCTCATACTTGGATTTTTCAAGTGCCTGAATGAAGGGAAAAAATAAGAATTCAAAAACAGTTATTTGACTAATCTCAGTTTTATACCAACAACAAACTCACGTTATTGACAAAGCATGTCTCTCCTAAAAGAAATGATACTCCACTGAACCAAGAGAAATAAAAAGAATCTCCAAAAAAGAGAAAATGAACCAAATAATGGCTCAAGAATAAGCTTTAGATTGTGTTTGGATTGACTTATTTTAATTATCGATTTAAGCACCAGATATATTGTTTGGGGAGTTTGTGAAAGCAACTTATAGTTATGACATGTCCATAAGTTGTTTTTCAGTTTATTTCCATAAGCTCTCATAGGTAGCTTATAAAACAGCTTATAGCTTATATGAAAGCAATTTGACTTTATTTTATCATTTGTTATAACTTTATACATAAGTATAATTAAGTTGTTTATCTAAACAGGTCGGTAAAGGTACTGAGAATGATTCAATGGTCAATCAATCAATTGTTTCTAAATGGCCTGAATTTATATATAAGTATAATTAAGTTGTTTATCTAAACAGGTCAAGGTACTGAGAATGATTCAATGGTCAATCAATCAATTGTTTCTAAATGGCCTGAATTTAAGGGGTAAATGCTTGTCTGTTAGGAACTCAAGAATTTGATTCCAAGGATTTAGAGGAAGTTAATATTTAGAAAAAAGATAAGAAATAATAGGAGAGAATCTCTCCAAAGAAAATGATACACAAGAGCAGATACGCTCCTACAATGGTTTACACCACTCAATTTCTAGATTTGATAAAAGATCCTTTCTAAAGGGGTGGAAGCCTCTATTTAAAGACTTCCAATACATTAGGATAGGGATTAGGTTCAAGGTAACTAACTAAAAACAGAAACACTAAACCAGTTACACCTATACAACTACTAACACCCTAGGAACACAGCTACTAACAAACTTCTAATTATCCCTATTTTTATATCCTAACAATACACCCCCTCTTCAAAACAACCTTGTCTTCAAGGTTGACATATACTAAATTCTTTTTGTTCAATGGTTAAAAATTAAAAATTTCCGCCAGGATCTCATTGTTGAGGACTTGATGACTCAACTTCAGCTTCAGGCAGTTTCATATACCCTTTTTCTGCACTTTCCTGCCATGGCGGCAAACCTGCTGAGTTATGAATTGGACCCTATGTGCCTTGGGTTAAACCCAACAAAGTATGGCCTCTAATTAGATTATCCAAGTTCCTTGTTTCCTGTACCATAAGGCTATAATCAGATTGGCCCAAGCCCATTAAATCTAAAATTGGACCAAACATTGACGAGGCCCATTTTGCTTATTTCTCTCTTCTTCGTCGGACTCGGACTCTCGAACCAACGCGTCCTTTATGCTCCCCTCAGCTGCGACCTCGTGGAATGCTCAAATGGATTGGCAGTCGGCCAATCTGGTTGTGTCAGATTTCTCAAACGCGGAATTGGACAGACCAAAGGTGGTGGCAGAAGGCAAATGTTCGAGAAGCTTTTCAGCCACAATTTTGAGTGTGAGGAACAAGGAGACAAAGTTTGAATCGAAGAGAACATGATGGGGACAAAGAAGGAATTGATGACGTGTCTAGTGGGACACATAGTGCACCTAAGGTATGGAGAGTGTATGCTAGAAAATCCAAAAAAGGTGAGCTGGCCCCATCACTTATATAGGAGAGAGGTTAGTAAGGAGAGAGGGAACCAATTCTGTTAATTGTTAGTGCAGGGAAGATTCTCTCTTATTGGAGTGAGCATAGCTCTCAAGAGTAAAAGGAAGGCTTGTTTCCTTTGCTCAATTTCCCTTTATCATCAATAAAATACATTGTCATATATTCATTACTCTCTCATTAATTCTTACTGTCGCATTTATAAATTGAGGACCTATCTATTTGGTCCGACCTGCCGGATACATTACAAACCAGTGAGTGTATGAATTTTTGGTGAATGCCCCCAAAGAAGAAGATGGAAAACAAGGTTCATGCATTGGAGAACCGAATGTCAACCCTCGAGGTTGCAATTGCTGAGATGCGAGCTCAAGCTGCTGCAGATCAAGAAAGGCTCATCTCGCTCATCACTCAAATCACTCCAAGCAAGGACATGGGTGATTCTGTCAAACAGAAGAGTGATGGAGACTCAAATCACGCTGACGACGAGCAAATCAAGAAGCTGATCTGGAAGATGCAGGGAGAGAAGCTTGATGAATTCCGTCAATCGGTGAAAAAGATTGAACTTCCAATGTTCACCGGTGATGACCCCGCCGGTTGGATTGCTCGAGCGGAGGTCTATTTTCGAGTGCAGGATACGAACCTTGAGATCAAGGTTAGTTTGGCTCAACTCTGTATGGAAGGATCTACCATCCATTTTTTCAAAGCGCTTGTTGAAGATGAGACTGATTTGACCTGGGAAGATTTCAAAGATGCGTTGTTGGAGAGGTACGGCGGTCTCGGTGATGGGAGCGTGTTTGAGCAACTCTCATCGTTGAAGCAGGAAGGCAGTGTGGAGGAATACATCAAGGAGTTCGAGAGGTAGGTTGCACAGGTAGATCGTTTACCATAAGCTCAATTTGTTGGGTATTTCATCCATGGCCTCCGTGATGGGATGCGAGGAAGAGTTCGTAGCCTCAAAGCGCTAGGTCCAATCTCACGTGCGAAGCTGATGAATCTAGCACGTGCTGTGGAAGCAGAAGTAAGGGGATTGGCTGGAATGGGCCTCGCGATTATGGGCCTAAGGGATCCGGGTCAGGTTTTACTTATAGATCCAACCCTAATTCTGAAACCGGGTCAACTCAACTGGATCGAGCGTGAAACAGCGATTGGGTCGTAGTCAAGGGCTCCAACGACGGCGAAGAGAAAGCAGGAAACGGGTTGAATCAGAAGTTTGTAGCCCGTCAAGACCCACGACGATCTGTTCCCCGTGATCGTGGGATCCGTCATATCTCAGCCCACGAGATTGCAGAAAGGCGGCAGAAAAACCTGTGTTTTAAGTGCGGTGGCGCCTATCATCCTCGTCACCAATGCCCAGATCGTCAGCTTCGTGTAATGGTGACGGAGGAGGACAACGACAGCGAGATGCAAGGCCTTGCAGTTGATACAGAGGAGGAAGATGAAGAAGGAGTTGAACTCAGCATTATGAGTTTGGCTCAGATTGATAATCTGAGTCCCAGGGAGTTAGGGAATGTGCGCACCATCAAGTTAAAAGGGAAAGGGCAAGGAGTACCCTTGTTGGTGTTGGTAAACAGTGGTGCGACACAATTTCATTTCGCATAAGCTGGTGAGGTCAATGGGATGGCCAGTGGAAGGAACTACTCCCCTTAGTGTCAAATTGGGGGATGGGTTTAAAGTGGTGGCACAAGGAGTTTGCAAGAAATTGGTGTTGGATCTGGGGAACATGACATCTATCATTGATGCTTGGTTATTCGATTTGGATGGAATTGACATTGACCTCGGAATGTCTTGGTTAGCTTCCATTGGGGGCATGTGGGTCGATTGGGTACAAAAGGTGTTGCGTTTCCCCATTGACTCTTAATGGGTGGAGCTGCGTGGGGAAGGCAGTGAACATAAAAACCATGTGGCCTTGCAGAGTTTGTTGGGAAGACCCAAGCTATGGTATATGGGAATGTTGTTATCTGCAAGAGCACAAAGGGAACCAAAGGGTCTTGAGTTGAGCAGAACAGTCAATGATTCACATCTGACCCCTTCTCTTCAGATTCATGTGCTAGTGGCGAAGTACTCAAAGGTGTTCGCAGAGCCACAGTGGTTACCTCCTAAGAGAAGACAAGAGCATGTTATTCATCTCAGGGAGGGAGCTGGCGCTGTTAATGTTCGCCCCTACAGGTATCCTTACCACCACAAGAATGAAATAGAGAATCAAATCAGAGAGTTGCTGTAGTCCGGAGTCATCCGTCCTAGCCAAAGTGCATTTTCTAGTCTAGTGATACTCGTGAAGAAGAAAGACGGGTCATGGCGGATGTGTGTAGATTACCGTGCTCTTAACAAGGTAACTATTCCTGATAAGTTCCCTATTCCGGTGATTGATGAACTCTTAGATGAATTATACGGTGCTCATTATTTCTCAAAGTTAGACATCAAATCGGGATACCATCAAGTGAGAGTTAAGACTGAAGATGTGCACAAAACTGCATTCCGCACTCATGAAGGCCATTACGAATATCTCGTAATGCCGTTCGGATTGATGAATGCACCCTCGACGTTTCAAGCCCTAATGAATGACATTTTTAAGCATCTTCTAAGAAAATATGTGCTGGTATTTTTTGATGACATATTAGTGTACAGTCCCAGTTTGGAAGACCATCTCCATCATGTATCCTCTGTACTGAACATTCTGCAGCAGCAAGGTCTGGTGGCTAATAGGAAGAAATGCAGTTTTGCGGAACCTAGTGTTGAATACCTGGGTCATATCATCTCTAGAGAAGGGGTAGCGATGGACCCCGCTAAGGTGTTGAATGTTTTACAGTGGCCCACTCCAAAGAATGTGAAAGGAGTGCGAGGGTTTTTGGGGCTTACGAGTTACTACCGTAAAATCATCAAAGAATATGGCAAAATGGCGAAGCCATTAACTGAGCTGACGAAGCGGGACAATTTCAAATGGGGAGAGGGTGCTGAGCAAGCCTTTCAACTGTTAATGCAAAAGGTAACGTCTGCCCCTGTTTTAGCACTTCCAGACTTTCAGAAAGAATTCGTTATTGAGAGTGATGCTTCTGGGAATGGGTTGGGTGCTATCTTAATTCAAGAAGGGAGGCCAATTGCTTAATTTAGCAAAGTGATAGAACACTGCAAATTAAGAGGAATGAGGGTCCACCATTAAAGGAATGAGGGAAGGGGAAGTAGGAAAGGCATTCAGTTTCAAGAAGGATGAATGAAAGGAATAAAAACTAGTTAATAATATCACTTATTTTATGTTATAAGAATAAGGGAATAAGAAGAGAGAAAGGTATTCAGAAAATATTCTAAGAAATTAAGAGGGGAATTATTTATCTGGTTAGGAGCAATTTTGCTCTGGTTTAGGAGTTCTTAGAACTCTGGTTTAGTTCTTTTTGTGCATTTTCAGATTTCCATCATTGTAAGAGCTTCAGAGCTCATCAATTCTAGTCAATAAAATTCTGGTTTCTATCATTGGTCCGACCTGCCGGATTATCGAGAGGAGCTAGTGAAATCGAATGCCACCGAAAATGTCTGACAGAGTCGAAGCTTTGGAGATACGAATGACATCCATGGAAGGTTCGGTGCGCCAAACGTTGGAGGAGTTTCGTCAAACTATCTTGACGGAGTTTGCAAAATTGTTGAATCGGCCTTCAAAGGAGAAAATGCGCTCATCTGTTGGTGATGAAGCTGTGATAAAGTGCAAAATGGCGGTGAAGAAGGTGGAGCTACCGTCGTTTGACGGAGACGACCCTGTTGGATGGATCACACGCGTAGAAACATATTTTGACGTACAGGGGACAATGGAAGAGGTGGAGGTTCGTTTAGCTAAGATTAGCATGGAAGGAGCAACGATTCACTGGTACAACTTGCTGCATGAAACCGAGGATGAACTGACATGGGAGAAACTGAAGCAAGCTTTGATAGAGAGATATGGTGGGAGGCAAAGTGATAACCCCTTCGAAGAATTGAAGGATTTGCAGCAAACTGGGGATGTTGATGAGTACATCGCTGCATTTGAATACACTTCTTCGCAAGTGAAAAGGTTACCGGAGGAGCAGTACCTTGGGTATTTTTTGGGAGGACTCAAGTCGGAGCTCCGATTGAGGGTGAGGACGTTCAGTCCTCAAACTAGACTACAGGCAATGAAGGTCGCGCGTGATGTTGAAGATGAGCTGCGTGGGATGATTACAGCTAGAGGAGGAGGAAACCGGTCAAAGAATTGGAAGAAGGGTGGATCTGACCGAACTGGGCCAAATGATTACGGTTCTGGGCCCAATAAGAAAAGTGACTCTGGGTCTAATTATAACCCGAGTCCATATCAAAATGGAAATGGGTCGAATGCTGGAGCGGGTCAAATCAAACCGGGTTCTACAATTTCGAACCCTAATCCGAATTCCCTGAAGACGGGAAGCGACGGCGAACAGAGGAATGGTGATCGTAACAGAGGAACCAAGCATCTTCCATATTCTGAATTAATGGATCGTAAGGCACGAGGCCTCTGTTTTCGATGTGGGGAAAGGTTCCATCCTCTTCATCAGTGTGCTGAAAAACAGTTGCGTTTGGTGATTTTGGGAGATGATGAAGTGACAGATGACGCCGGTGAAGTCCTAGCTATCGATCTGAAGGAAGGGGAGGAAGACGCTGCAGTAAGATGCAACTCCACGATGGTGTTCAGAATAGCAGAGGAAGGCAGAGGTCGAAATTCGTTCCCTTTTCCCCTACGTTTGGAAGGTACCGTGAAGGGCATACCAGTCACGATGATGATGGACACTGGTGCTACTCACAATTTTGTGACTCCTCAAATGGCTGCAGTTCTGCAACTTCCAGTAGAACAGATCCTGGTTACGAACGCAAAATTTGGAAACGGTTCCCGTGTGGCCATAATAGAGAAGTGTGGGAAGTTTGACATTCAAATTGGAAGGTTCCATACCACTGCTGAAGCTTACATAGTGGAATTACAAGGTGAGGACTTGATTTTGGGAGTGGCTTGGCTGCATAAGTTAGGCAAGGTGTTATTTGATAGAAATGGCAATTTGCTTGGACTGGAAAGGGAAAGCTGTGAAGCTGCAGTGTCAAAATCCGGAGAATTGGAGAATCAATCAGGAAAAAAAACTTAATGTTGTTACCACGAATATACTAAAGCCAAGAAAAATCATAACATGGGAAGGGAATAAGGAAACCATTAGCTGGGAACCTAGAAGTCTGCTACAGAATCAATGTCTTAATGTTAGCCTTGAGGACAAGGCTCATTTTGAAGCGGGTGGCAATGATAGAACACTGCAAATTAAGAGGAATGAGGGCCCACCGCTAAAGGAATGAGGGAAGGGGAAGTGGGAAAGGCATTCAGTTTCAAGAAGGATGAATGAAAGGAATAAAAGCTAGTTAATAATATCATTTATTTTATGTTATAAGAATAAGGGAATAGGAAGAGAGAAAGGTATTCAGAAAATATTCTAAGAAATTAAGAGGGGAATTATTTCTCTGGTTAGGAGCAATTTTGCTCTGGTTTAGGAGTTCTTAGAACTCTGGTTTAGTTTTTCAGATTTCCAGCATTGTAAGAGCTTCAGAGCTCATCAGTTCTAGTCAATAAAATTCTGGTTTCTATCACAAAGCCTTTGGGGAGGGCAATCTGACCAAATCAGCATATGAAAAAGAGCTTATGGCGGTGGCTCTTGCTATCCAACATTGGCGTCCCTACCTCATAGGGCGAAAATTTATGGTGTGTACCGATCAAAAGAGTCTAACACAGCTGTTATCACAGAGGATTTGCACCATGAATCAGCAAAATTAGGCAGCAAAACTTCTTGGATATCCTTTACAAGCCCGGACTTGAGAAAAAAAAGGTGCAGATGCATTGTTCCGTATGCATGATAGTGGGGAAATGACTACCTTGATACATGTCCCGGAGTGGTTAGGTAGGGCTGAAGTGATTGAAGAGGTCCACAAAGATGTTGCTCTACAGAAAGTCATTTATGCGCTCAAGGAGAACAAACCGGTTCAGTTTGGGTTTTCTTATGTGCGAGGGGTACTGTTCTATGAGGGGAGGCTGGTAATTTCTGCACAGTCTCCATGGATACCGGTTATCTTGAAAGAGTTCCATTCTACCCCACAAGGGGGCCATTCCGGTTTCCATCGCACGTTTAGATAAGTAGCGCTGAACGTGTACTGGATTGGCATGAAGAAGACTATCCAGCAATTTGTGCAAGAATGTGATACTTGCCAACATCAAAAATATGTCCCTGCTGCCCCTGGGGGTCTGTTACAGCCATTGCCAATTCCAGAACAGATTTGAGAAGATGTATCGATGGACTTTATCACCGGTCTTCCTAAATCCAAGGGGTTTGACATGATCTTTGTGGTGGTCGATCGGCTGTCCAAATACAGCCATTTCATTCCTCTCAAGCGTCCTTTTAATGCCCGTGTGTTGGCCGAGGTGTTTACAAAGGAGATAGTGCAACTGCATGGCATTCCCTCTTCCATTGTGAGTGACCGCGACCCTATCTTTGTAAGCAACTTCTGGTGTGAACTGTTTAAATTACAGGGGACCTTGTTGAAAATGAGCACCGCTTACCACCCACAGACGGATGGACAAACAGAGGTCATTAACCATTGCTTGGAGACATATCTTCGCTGTTTTATAGCTGATCAGCCTCGGACGTGGGTAATGTGGCTGCCGTGGGCTGAGTACTGGTACAATACAACGTACCACGTCTCTACGGATTCGACTCCTTTTGAATTGGTTTATGGGAGGCCACCGCCAGCCCTCACGCGGTTCCTTCGAGGGGAGACCAAGGTAGAAGCTGTAACAAGGGAACTTGTTGATCGTGACGAGGCTGAGACAATTGAAGTACCATCTCGATCGAGCTCGTGGACGCGTGAAGGACCAAGCTGACAAGAAAAGAAGAGATGTGAGTTTTAAAATTGGTGAATGGGTTTTTCTCAAATTAAGGCCACATGTGCAGAATTCTGTTGAAGCACGCATCAATCCGAAGCTTGCTCCAAGATACTATGGGCCTTTTGAAATAACAGCACGGGTTGGTGCAGTTGCGTATCGTCTTCAGTAACTGCTACAGCCCGCATTCATCCGGTGTTCCATGTTTCATTGCTTAAGAAGGCGATTGGCAATTACCGGGTTGAGAATGAGTTACCCCCGGGCCTCAACGGTGATCTTGCTGCACCATGGGAACCAGCAGCGGTGCTTGCCACTCGCACTATCACTAAGGAGCGGTCGGACGTCAAACAATTGCCCGTTCATTGGAAAGGCAAGCCTGTTGAAGAAGCCACATGGGAGGACGAGTTTGTAATGCTAACGCAATTCCCAGCCCTCAGACTTGAGGACAAGTCTGTGACTCAAGGGGAGAGTATTGATGGGGACAAAGAAGGAATTGATGACGTGTCTAGTGGGACACATAGTGCACCTAAGGTATGGAGAGTGTATGCTAGAAAATCCAAGAAAGGTGAGCTGGCCCCATCACGTATATAGGAGAGAGGTTAGTAAGGAGAGAGGGAACCAATTATGTTAATTGTTAGTGGAGGGAAGATTCTCTCTTATTAGAGTGAGCATAGCTCTCAGGAGTAAAAGGAAGGCTTGTTTCCTTTGCTCAATTTCCCTTTACCATCAATAAAATACATTGTCATATGTTCATTACTCTCTCATTAATTCTTACTGTCGCATTTATAAATTGAGGACCTATCAGAACATTTGTTGCGTCAGGTATGGCTTAATGAGGGAAAGCTCCGCCAAAAAGAAAAATAGACAATAAACTAGGACAAGACAAGAAAGAGGAGCAATGTGATAGAAATCAACCAATATATTGCCGTAAAATGAATATTACAATTATGTTCTCTGGAAATTCAAGAGATCCAGAACTCTCCCAATGCCTATTAGGCCCCGAAGGCAATACAAATGCCAAGATACCCTTTCTCTCAATCCCCCTTCTATTTATAAGCAACATGTCTTATTCTCCTAATTAACTTATTCCTTTTCTAACTGCACACAGCAATTAGATTTCTAAAGGGGTGGAAGCCTCTATTTAAAGACTTCCAATACATTAGAATAGGGATTAGGTCCAAGGTAACTAACTAATAACAGAAACACCAAAGCAGTTACACTATACAACTACTAACAACCTAGGAACACAACTACTAACAAACTCCTAATTATCCCTATTTCTATATCCTAACATTGTTATTAGAAAGTAATTTCCAATGAATGGTAAATATGTATTAGTGCTTTAATAAAAAAAAGTATGTATTAGTGCAATCACATGTGTTCAATATAATAAGCAAATAAATAATTTGTGCGCAAGAGCTTATAATGAAAATATGCAATGCTGGTTCTGATCAACATTAGAGGAGAGAAAAATATTTTTTCAACTTACACTACATTCTACAAAATATTTGCACAATAAGATTCCTTTCCAGCTTGCAATGGAGAATAAAGGGGAAATATCCAAAAAATGAGTTTCATTTATAAATCTTTTTTAAAATGATGATAAAAAAACTAAACTAATGATGAATTTCATACTAGAAAAGCACAGAAACAAACACACCTTTTTCTTGGATAATGTATCTACTGGTGACATAACCTCAGGCTGTATGTAATTCTTTCCTCGATAAAATATTATAGTGTCATCTCCTATGATGTGAATTGGAATACCGCCACTTAATCTGGCAAGTTCCTGTGCATACTCATGTACTTGACCAGGTTTACATGGCTTGCATATGACCTTAACAGTCTCATGTTTCTTCCAATGCATATGCATATTCAGAATAACACCCCCAAATAACCCTCTTCTGCCAACTTGTAGATAATTAGAACTCTTCTGAGCCATTTTCTTTAGATAAAACCGTTCCTCCCCTGTCAAGCCATCGGGTTTAACATCGGGACCCTGAGCTTTAGCAACTTCATATCGTTTGAGCCTTTCAATGAGCAATGCTTCTTTGACTCTGGCCTGGGGTTAAAAATCAGAGTCATGCAAAATTTTAGTAGAATGTCTAGGCAAATAAGCATTTCATGATTCTCGTGATTACTTATGATAAATTTAATAGACTCCTACACGCCAGAAATACACAATCTTCATTAAAACCATGCCAAAGAGAAAAAAGAGAGCTATCAGGCTGGTAAAGCATTAAGCAACATATAACCGAGATCATATATCATGACCATGAAAGTATTTCTGATACATTTCAAAGTTTGTAGTAGGATACAAACACTAATTCGTTTAAATAGATTATTCTAAACCTAATGGGTATGAGTGTGACTAATAGGCTGAATACAATAATTATAAATATTCGCTATTTACAGCAATCCTACTCAAGCTAGCAAATGAGTGCTTTGTATCTGTGGCAAGGTGGATCTTTGATGGCACCAAGACACTTCCAAATATATCAATAATAAGAGGATTCACCATAACACTGCAAAGACTGTAGTAAAGGAGCAAGAATCTGCAATGAAGGCAAAAAAAACAAAGGAAACCACAACGTCGACAACTATGATTTTTGCAGAAACAAGACTCCCTAAATTTAGAGTTTGTGAAACCAATGTACAATATAGATTTCGTGTCGGTGATCATACAACGAAACTCTTCGCCTGGAGATTGATCGGAACCCAATGTTGCGTGACCACACGCTGCTGCACGCTCCCTCACATGCAGCCCATTCGTTTTGGGTATTTTTTTTTATTGTGTTTATTTCGCTTAGATACAGCATTTGCTTCGTTTGTATCTCCTCAATGGCAGAACATATATCATTGATGACTCCTCCTCACTCCTCAGTGGTCTACAACACTCCTTCTACTCTAATGGCTGCACTGACTCCATTTAATCATAAAGATCTCATCGTTCAAAAAAAAAACAAAGAACAGAGAATCAAATAATAGTGCTTACATTTTGAATCTTGAACTTGATTCTCTCTTCTGGATTAGCAAACTTCTGCTTCTTCTTTTTCCCTTTAACACCAAGTCGACGAGGATCTCTTCTATTAGCCGCTTTCCTCTTCTCCTTGTCTCTCTTCCTCTGCAACTTCAACCTCTTCTTAGTCTTCCACTTGTCTTTCTTAGGAGGATCAACCTCATTAGTCTCAAACTTTGTCTTCCCTCCCCTAATGACGAGATTAACCGTCCCATAACTCAACTCTCTCAAACCCTTACCCCACCAAAAACCTTGATTCCCTATAGTCACACAGTGCCTCAATGGAGAAGAACAAATAGAATATATTTGCGTTCTACCAACTGACCTAGAACACATACAAGTTATAATATTGAAAAAAAAGAGTACAAATTCAATAAGTCTTCAATTTAGGTAATCGAATTTTTGAATTATAGATTAAGTATAAAGAATGCAGCATGGAGAGGAATGAGAAAAGACCTGGGAGAGAGCGAAAACGAGGATTTGATAATAGTGGAAGCTCTTCGAAGAATGCGGGACAGCGAAGGAGTTGCCATGGCTTCTTGATTCGTAGAGAAGTGGAGACGAAATGGACTTTTTTTATATAATGTAAGTGCGATAATCCCCCAAACCCCACAATTCTGACGTTTTTCAATATTCTATAATTTGACGGTAAAAATACTTCAATCTCGTAATGAAATTTGATTAACCATGTTATCCAAGACTCCAATTAGATAACATTTTTTTTACCGTTTTGAGACAAGATCGGGTGAATCACCAACCATGTGACCGTATTTCTTCTTTCCTCTAATCTTCTTCTTAATTAGTTTAGACCATTCACCCTGATATCTTAATCTTCCACCTTCCATTCCATATGAAATTACATTTTTGTCTTTTTTATTATATGTAAAACCTTCAAAGAAATTTAATATTCATTTTTTACCTCCTCTTTCGAAATTTTATAAAATTTTCTCTTACATCGAAAGTATCAAAATATTCGAAATAGAAAAGTAAGTATCATTTGAAAATTTGAAATGTTCGAAATGAAGTTTTTTCATAAATTGTTAAAACTTTCGAATGTCTTAAAATTTTCGAAATGAAAATTTTTCAGATTGTTCAAACTTTCGAAGTTATGAAATATTTGAAATAAAGATTTTTCTAGAAAATGATAAACGTTCGAACTTTTTGAAATTTTCGAAAATGAAAATTTTCAGATTTTTCAAACATTTGAGGATTTCGAAATTTTCGAAATGAAACCTTCGCAGAAATTTCGAAAGAATTGTTAGAAACTTTCGAAATTAACAATTTACTAAAGGTTTGGCCTGGGCGTTTTTAATTATTGATATAAACTTTTTTTTTTTAATTAACAAACTTTCCATTTCAATGTTTTGAAAGATTTGAAAAAAAGTTGGAAATTAACGTTTCGAAAGTTTTGTATTAATGGAAACTTTCGAAAATCTGGAAAAAAAAAATCTATTTCAAAACTTTATTGTTGTTCTAAAAGTTCAAAAATTTCAAAAATAATTGTTTCGAAATTATGAAAAATTCGAAATTAAGAAAAATTACTTACTTTTTATATTTCGAAAATTTGTAAACTTTCGAATGGTGGAATAATTTCTGTAAAGTTTCGAAAGAGGAGTGAAAAAATGAATGCTAAATTTTTTTTGAATAGTCAAAAAGAGCAAGAATATAACTTTCAAGTGAGATGAGAGAGTGAGAGGTTAAGGTGTAGGGGTACATGCTAGAAACCTCTTACAAAAAATAAATATCAAATACTACGTGTAAAGTAAACTACTGGATTAACTCATCCATATAAAATCTGATAACCTTTTGAAAAAATTTAAGGTGAGAAAAAAGGTTACGAACTTTAGATAACCAAAGCCCAATATTTTTTTATGAACAATGACCCAATATTTTTTATGAACAATGTTCCAATATATTGATAACTAGACTGTAAAAAAAAAAAGTAAAAATTTAATTGTCATGCATTTTAATTACACTATTAACACATCATAATAATTTATGTTCATGTCTTTAAAGATGGTTATAATAAAAATAAAATATTTTTAATAATTTAATAGTTGTAATTAATTGACAGTGTAAAATATCTTTATATGTATGAATTAAATAAAAAATAATAATTTATTCACCGATAATATATGATCCGATTAAAAAATACATTAAAGACATCTTTATATCACACTTAATTATATATCTATTTTATTCTTGAAATATTAATGATAAAAGTTTAATCATATAACCTTAGGGTAAAAAAAGGCATCATTATGAATAAAAATATTAGTGTGTGAAAATGTACTTGTATAAGATTATTTAATTTATGCTAAATATCACTGTGGTCTCTTAATTTTGTTTAACGATTTAGTTCTTTATCTTTTTTTTTCTTTTCGATTTGGTCCTTTATGTTTTGAAATAATTTCAGCGTTACCCTTTAAATAATTTCAATCCCTAATATTTTTGAGTAAATGTTTATGCAAGCTACCGTAAGTCTTACAAATTACTTGTCAACACATGGTTTGATTGGTCATATCAGATATCACCTATAGTAGATATGAGCGAACACCGACAAATATTTTTTCTCGAAGATGGATGATATCAAAGATTGTGGATCTCACATTATTTTTTACCATTGGTTGATAGAAGATATTAGTTTGCCTGTTAGAATTAAAAAAATTGTTTGATTATTTTTCGTTGACTTCTGCAACTTGTACGTGTATCGTTAAAGTATTTTTTTTTCTTGATCATTCGATCTAATTATACTATTTTTATTTTAATATGAATGAAATTTTCTTTTTCGTCAAAAAAAAATTAAAAAAAATTGGTTTTTAAAATTTTAAGTGTTATCCGACTTATCTCCATCTATTTTATTTTAAATTGTTTATTTTATGCTATATTTGCTTTTCTTTTATCATTTGAGTTATTGATTTTTTAAAAAGGAGTATTTTGAATTTTTTTCTAAATAATAGAAATCCTTTTTATTCGAATTTGTTTAAATTTTTTTTTAGAAAGTTTATCTTTTTAAAATGAATTGTTGATTTAAATCTATCTTTACAAAAAGGTGTATTTTGAAAAGATAGTAACAAATATTTAAAGTGCGTTTTTAAATTTCATTTATTATACCCTCTCAATTTCTTGCCTCTCATTTTATAGTTCATTTGAAGAGATATGTATATAAAGCATATAGTAGGTCCCACCACTAAGTATATCCCTTATCATTAAATTTTGCTTATTTTTTATTTTAACTTCTTTGAATCTATCTAACTTTTTTTAGTTTATCTTTTAAAAAAAATATATATCTTTTTTTTGTCTTATGAAAATATATCTTTTTAAAAATCAGTTTTTCTTGTCTTATGAAAATAGACTTAATTATAATTTGAGTCCCTCTATTTTAACTGATTCACAATTTTGGTCAGCATATTTCTAATTTTACAATTTTGGTCTCCCTATTTTAACTAATGCGTAATTTTGGTTTATCTATTTCTAATTTCGCAATTTTGATTTCTCTATTTTAACTGATTCGTAATTTTGGTCCCTCTATTTCAAATATCTCAATTTTGATCCATTTATTTCTTAAAATTGAGACATTTTGTAAATCTAATGGATCACAAACTTTTTTTAATAAAATTTAATGGATTACATTTAAAAAAATATATAACATTAAGAAAATATTATATATTTATTTTTAAAAAATATTTTTTATTATAAA
>JBBPBP010009779.1:22062567-22076403 GCA_037974735.1 Cicer chorassanicum
ATATTTGAATTAATAAAAATAATAAAAAAAATTCTTTTAAAAACAGTTTTTAAAATAATAAATTTTGAAATCAGTTTTTAAAAAATAATAAATAAACCATTTTTAGATTTAATTAGTTTTAAAATAATCAAAAACTAATTTTTAAATATTTTTTTATAATAAAAAGTCTTTTTTATAATAAATATCTAATGCTTTTTTAATGTTATATATTTTTTTAAATGTAATCCATTAAATTTTATTAAAAATACATATGTGATCCATTAGATTTAAAAAATGTTTCAATTTTAAGAAATAGAGGGAGCAAAATTGAGAAATTAAAAATAGAGGGACCAAAATTAAGAATTAATTAAAAAAAGGGGACCAAAATTGCGAAATTAGAAATAGAGAGACCAAAATTACGAATCAATTAAAATAGGGAGACCAAAATTGTGAAATTAAAAATAGGATGAACAAAATTGCGAATCAGTTAAAATAGGGGGACTAAAAATGCATTTAAGACATGAAAGTATCCCTTTTTTTTTACATTGAAAACGTCTGCTAGGGTTTTTTCTATGGCTTTTTCCTTTACGACATATCGGCTGCCGTACGAAACAAGCAGTAACCAGCAGAACCTCCAGATTGTGGAAGAGAAGTGAAGAAAGATAATATACAAGAACTTATCTCCTTTCTTGATAAGGTGTTAGGCAAACAAATCGTTGTTGCTCGGGCAAAAAAAGAACTTGTTCAAATGGAACATGTCAATGGTAACAGATTGCTACCTATGTTTCATGTTGACCCTAAGATAATGGAGGAGACGAGTACCCCTTGGCAGGATGCATTATGCAGTCCAAATTGGAAAGCATTTGGAAGCTAACACAAGGATTAACAATAATGGATGTAAGGAGTGGTTACTACATGAAATGTTTTGTTAAGACAATCTCTCAAATTAAGTTTTGATGAAAATAAACAAAGGTTAATTAAGAACGTTAATTATGATTCTAAATGTTATGTTAATTTAAATTGTGCTCTTGAGTGTTTTAATTGAAAGATAGGAATCAAACAAAGCAAAGAAATTAGATAAAAATATGAACAGAACATTCTGGACAATAATCTATAAAAACGGAGAATGTTCTCCAGGATAAAGACTTATCATCACAACCTAAAGATCAAACAATCTCAGTTAGTTCGAAGAAGATTCTGCCTCTGTATTTCACGCTGATGTTATCAGTACTTGGCAAGGAACAAGTAGGAATAATTCTAGTCAAAAAAGACATTCGAATCACTAAGTTAAAAGGTCATGAATCAAGCAAAATAAAACGAGCTTTAACTTTCTCCAGCCTAATTTTCAAGAAAGTTAAATCAAGACTAATTTGTACAAAGCATCAGAAAGTCATCCAACATGATCAAGAAGGAACCTCAAGATTGATCATCAATCTCCAGAAAGTTTAGAACACTAACAGACCAGATTGATTATCAATCTCGTTATTTCTACAGAAGTTCTTCATTACTCTCCAAACTATTTTGGACAGAGTCAAGTCTCCAGATCAAAGATATATCATCAACAAATATATCTGAAGCTTAAAGGATCATTAAAAATGAAGGCAATCTGATCAAGAATGAATAAACCAGCCCAGTCAAACAAAGTTCAAAACTGTTCAAAGGTTGGAATATTTTTATTCACTTTTATTAGTTTTGGTCAAAACTGACAGAGCACTACCAACAGCTCTTTTAACCATTATTAAATACTCTAAACGTCTATAAAAGGAAGGCTAATACTCAGGAAAACTTATAACTTCAAGTGCTAAGAATATCCATAAAATCACATACACTTACATACTTGAAAGCTTCTCATTCACAAGAGAATCAGTTCTGAAACTATCTTCATACATCAGGTTTGTTTTACTGAGTTCTTTTAACCAGAATCTATTCTTAAACACGAGTTGAGCATAATCAGATTCAACCAATCTCCTTAAATCATTATTGTGTAAACTCAAAACTATAAGGATTATTTATAGTTTGAGTAGCTTTGTAAAAGATCCTTTATGATTAGAAGGTGAACAGTAAAATCCTATCAGAATTGCTAGGTGACTTGATTGAATCCTTTCTGGGTGGAAAGGAATTGCTGTTATAAGATCAAGGTTGATCTTAACTGTGTAAAACAAAGATTGTTCTTCGTTTGAACACTTAGTGAGATTCTCACAGTTGTGAGGACTGGATGTAGCCCGAGTTGGGTGAACCAGGATATATCATTGTGTGGTATCTCTTCCTTATCTCTATTTACATTCAGTTATTTTAATTATCAAATTAAATAGATAAGCTAAAATTGTGATTTTAACTAACCAAGAACGTTCTCCGTTTTCTATTTCTAGAACCAAGAATGTTCTTTGTTTTCTGTTTTCATAACCAAGATAATTCTTGAGTTGCTTTCTTAAGATTTTAACAGGAAATTTTAAATAGGTAAATTTACAATTCAAACCCCTTTCCTTGTAAATTGACATTGCTACTTCAATTGGCATCAGTGCAAGGTCCTAAAGAGTCAACACTTTAATCAAGTGCTAGAGAAAAAGATTTAGAAGGAAAAATGTCAAAAGTAAAATACATTGTTGAAGGAGGATCTTCAAACAAGCCACCCTATTTTGACGGAAATTATTACTACTTCTGGAAAAACAAGATGCAGCTGTTTCTAAAATCTAAAGATACAGGAATGTGGCGCATCATTACAGATGGAGATTTCATACCAAGAGTTGATCAAAATGATTCAACCTCTACTGAAAAGAAAGAAATCGACTGGACACCTGAAGACAAAACTAAGGTACTCCTAAACTCTAAAGCTCAATTATTCTTATCGTGTGCTTTGAGTAGGGAAGAAAGCGAAAGAGTTGATGAATGCACAACTGCTAAAGAAGTCTGGGATACACTGCAAACTCATCATGAAGGAACAAGCCATGTCAAAGAAACAAGAATAGACATTGGCATGAGGAAATTTGAGTTGTTTGAAATGAATGAAGGAGAAACCATTGATTAAATGTATTCAAGGTTCACAACTATAGTAAATGAGATGCGTTCTCTTGGAAAGGCTTACCCAATACAAGACAGTGAGAAAGATCATAAGATGTCTTCCAGCCATATGGAGACCAATGGTGAGAGCTATAAGCCAAGCCAAAAACCTTGAAGTGCTTGCATTAGAAGAACTAATTGGAACCTTAAGAGCACATGAGGTATTATTACAGGAAGATAAACCTGTCAAGAAAGGAAAAGCAATAGCCTTGAAAGCATCTCAAGAAAGCATACCAGTAGAAATAGAAGAAGAAACAGAAGAAGCTGGACAAGAAGATGATGATGAAGAAATTGCTCTTCTCACTAGAAGAATTCAAAGAATTATGAGAAGAAGAGACCAAATCAAGAAACGATTTCCAAACAAAAGAGAAAATTCCAAAACAGGAGCAGACAAGAGTCAAATCACATGTTTTGGATGTAATAAGTTGGGACATTACAAATCCGAATGTCCCCTAAGTAAAAAACCACCAAACATATTTCCCTTCAAAAAGAAATTAATGATGGCCACATGGGATAACTCAGATGAATCTGATGAAGAAGAAGATGAAGAATCCAACATATGCTTAATGGCAAATACTGAAGAAAATGAGGTAACAAATTCTGAACCTTGTCTTTTGTGTGAACAAATGGAAATAGAATTTGACAACTTGCTAAATGATTTAAACTTTCTTATTCAGAAGTGTAGTTTGTTAAAAGAAAAATTTTACAAAGAAAAAGAAGAGAAAGAGAAAACTCAGGCTCTTAATGATAAGCTGAAAGAGATCATTCAAAATTTGAAAGAATCTCAGCTCAAAGATTTTAAAACTGAAAAACAAGAAAGTTAAGAACATTCTGTACTTCAAAAGGAGAACGTTCTCCTTAAGGCTAAAGCTGAACTTCTTAAAAATGATCTGTCAAATTTCATTAAAGCCACTGAAACTTTTTAGAATATCATGGGATCTCAAGTAGGAATACTTGATAAAACTGGTCTTGGCTTTAATCAAACTCAAAAAACCAAAATGTATGAAAACTTTTTTATTCCGGAAAGAAAAGAAAGTAAACCCAAAATCAAATCTTTATATTGCAGCAAGATTGGGCATCTTGAATTTGCATGTTATTTTAATAAAAGAGACGAGAAAATCAAGAACAAAAAGATCTTCAAGAAGGGAGAACAATCTGGAGCAAAAACAATTTTTTTTTCAAAAAATGTAAAAAGGAGAACGTTCTTTAGCTAATGCAGCAAAAGGAGAATGGTTTGGAATTTTATCAAAACCAGTTAAAACTCAGTCTTCGAAAATGTTTCAAAAACAAGTTACTAGATGTTCCTCTTGTTCTAAGATTGAACACTCTGAATCAACATGCCATATTAAAAAGGAATCAAAATTTAAAACTAATCCTCAATGACCCAGGACCAAATGGGTATTTAAAGTTAATGAAACAAAAAATGCAGGTTGGATTTCAAAGCGTCAAGAAAAAGCCATGGTTCTTTGACACTGGTTGTTCAAGACATATGATAGGTGGCTGCTTCATGTTCTTCGTCAAGAAAGATGGAGGATCAGTCACCTTTGGAAATGATAATCAAGCTCAACTTAAAGGTAAAGGAATACTTGAATTGAGAAAAACAAATGAGGATGAAGAAGAACAGTCGGGTATACAGCAGCAAACTGTTATGTAGGAAACGAAGATTAATAAACAGTCTCCGTATCATTCTCCACCTAAAAGTTGGAGAACGATAGGGGATCACCCTCAAACCCAAATCATTGGGGATATAACTAATGGAATTAGAACCAGAAAACCATTCTAGAATAATAAAAACAACATGGCAATGATATCTTAAATTGAACCAAAATCAATTAAAGATGCCATAGTATATCAATCTTTGATTGAAGCCATGAAGGAAGAACTACTGCAGTTTGATAAAAATGAAGTCTGGACCTTGGTACCTAATTCACAGGATCAAATAGTCATAGGTACACGCTGGGTTTTCAGAAACAAATTAGATGAAGAAGGTAAGGTTGTAAGGAACAAAGCAAGATTGGTTGCTCAAGGATATAACCAACAAGAAGGTATATACTACGACGAAACTTTTGCTCCAGTTGCAAGGTTAGAAGCTATACGTATACTTCTTGCATATGCATCTCATAAGCTTGTTAAGTTATTTCAAATGGATGTTAAAAGTGCATTTTTAAATGGTTTTTTAAACGAACAAGTTCATGTAAAGCAACCTCCTGGTTTTGAGGATCAATCAAAACCAAATCATGTTTTCAAACTTACCAAAGCTCTATATGGTTTAAAACAAGCACCAAGAACTTGGTATGAAAGGTTGAGTTCCTTCTTAATCAAAAACGGATTTTCCAGAGGAAAAATCGACATTACACTATTCAAGAAAATTGATAAAAATGATTTACTCATTGTACAAGTGTCTGTCGATGATATTATCTTTGGATCAACTAATGAAAAGATGTGTGATGGTTTTTCAAAACTCATGTAAAGTGGATTTGAAATGAGCATGATGGGGGAATTAAAGTATTTTCTTGGCTTGCAAATTAAACAACATGAAAATGGTATTTTTATTTGTCAAGAAAAATACATTAAAGATTTGTTAACTAAGTACAAAATGAATGAAGCAAAAATCATGTCTACTCCTATGCATCCATCTTCCTCATTAGACAAAGATGAAAATGGAAAATCAGTTTCTAAAAAAGAATATAGAGGAATGATTGGTTCTTTGCTTTATTTAATTGCTAGTATACCTGATATCGTATTTGCAGTAGGATTATGTGCTAGATTTCAATCTGCACCAAAAGAATCTCATTTAATAGCAGTGAAACGAATTTTTAGATATCTTGCTGGAACTACTGATCTTGGCCTTTGGTACAGAAAAGATTCTCATTTTAATCTTGTTGCATACTGCGACGCCGATTATGCTGGAGATAAAATTGAAAGAAAAAACACCAGTTGAGCATGTCAGTTTCTAAGTGAAGCATTGATAAGCTGGTCTTGTAGGAAACAAAATACTATAGCCTTTTCAACCACCGAAGCTGAATATGTCTCAGCTGTAAACTGTTCCTCACAAGTTCTTTGGATTAAAAATCAACTTGAAGACTTCTCTGTAAGTTACTCAAGTATTCCAATTTATTGTGATAATACTAGTGCAATCAATTTATCTAAAAATCCCATTCAGCATTCTCGATCAAAACATATTGAAATAAAACATCATTTTATTCGTGATCATGTTAACAAGAAAGATATTGAATTAATTTTTGTTGATACTCAAAATCAGCTTGCTGAAATTTTTACAAAGCCTCTAGTTGAGGATAGTTTCAATTCAATCAAAGAAAAACTGAAAATTATGAAAAATCTAGAAAATTCGCGTTAAAATCTGCTTCTGCAGAAAACGGAGAACGTTTATCAATCTTCGTTTTCCAGGCAACTTTCTCCGTTTTTCAACCAACATTCTCCTCTGCGTCGTCACTTTCCTCTTGCACAAAAAAGGCATGTCTTGGTATTTAATGCATGTGTCTTCTTGTCTTCAAAAGGTGTACTGACAAGCTGTCCATTCATTTCCCGCCCCCAAATTCTTCACCTTCCGTAGGTTCAAATAATCATTGATTTTTCTCTTAAAAAGCCAAAAACGAGGAAACTGAACTCACTCAAAACCCTTTGTTTTCTTCTACCACATACTTCATCTTCCTCAAATCTTAATCCCTTCTAAAAATGGCTCGAGCCAAACAATCCGTGCGCAAAAATGCACGCACTAATACACCATCACCATCAAAATCCTTTAGTCGTTCACCTTCTCCACCACCTAAACCAACACCTCCAGCACACTCATCAGACACCACTTTTTCAGATTATCTTTCATTTTCCCCTAAAACTAACCCTAACACCATTATCCCTGAACCCTTGACCACTGATCTTCCACCTCTCTAGACTTGCCCCCTACTAATCTTGCTCAGGTTCCCCCACACTTACGCAAACCCTCCATTAATCCCCCTGCACCAAAGAGACGCTACATGCGAGTCATGGCAGAAATTGAGACTTCAAAAACCCCAATCACCTAACCTGCTTATTTCATTATTTTTGATTCTGATTCAGATGAATCCTCTGATACACCTCCTCACACAACCCCCACAAAACCAACAAAATCAACAACACCCATCACCCCATCCAAATCACCTTTCTCCTCTGAACCGTCTCAATCAACACCTCCAAACTAAAAAAAGGAGATTGATTAATGAAATCTTTTCTTCTTCTAAAAACATCAACCCACCACCTCGACCTATGAAAATCAAAACCACCATTACACTATCTCAGTTTCTAGCCAAGAACAAATTGAAAAATCCATAAAGAAAGAAATCCACTGCTCCCAAACAAAATTTGAGAAAAGCTCCACCCACCTCTCCAAAACGTTATCCACTTCAAGAATGTTCCCCACCCCGTGAACTCTCACCCTCCCCAAACTCAGAACGTTCTCTTGTCAAAGAACGTTCTCCAGTTCACCTAACATCTCCCTCCCCCAACCAAGAATGTTCTCCTGTCAAAGAACATTCTCCCATTCATGTTTCCTCTCCTTCACCACCAACAAAACATTTTCTAACCCAGAGCGTTCTTCATCCTCCAACTATGATTCATCTCCACAACCTTCTCCTCCCTCCAAAAACTCCAAACCTCACTCTTCTCCCGTAATCCCTTCCACAGTCTCCAAGCTATTCAAAGCCAAATGGGCTCAACGTCCCATTGGCATTGGAAGAGTCTTTGTCTCTTACAAACTAATAGTGGATGGAAAAATTGTCCAACACTTCACTGACACTCTCGGCTGGACCTTCTTTTTACAAACATCTGAACACTTTTATCCAGATGTTGTCAGGGCATTCTACTGTCAAGCAAAAACCTTCCCTGATAAATCTCTCATCATATCCACTATTAAGGGGATTGAGATACGGCTAACCCGTGACATCCTAGCTTCCTTTTTAAACCTCCCAACTGAAGGTCCTGCTATTTTTGGAAGCAACTGGTATTCAACTCTTAACCTCAAAAAGATTGAAGTACTGTCTGATTTGTTTCAGGAAGAATCCACTCGGTATTTGTCCATCTACCTCAAACCTCTTCCTAAAATCTTCAATAGCATGAGCCAACATACTCTTCTTCCTCGTTGTGGAAGTCATGACTATGTCTCTGACAATGATGCATTGATTATTCACCATCTCCTCAACTGCCAACGCCTCAATCTGCCTCACATCATCATCCATCACATGATCGTTGCTGCCATAAAAGACTATAAGAAAAACATTGTTCCTTATGGTATGATCTTAACCAAAGTCTTCAGGCATTTTCAAATCCCACTTTCCAATGAAAAATCCCTCCTCAAAATCTCCAAATTTTCCACCAAAAACATTGCCTATATGAAAATTACATCATCAAAACAGTCTGCCCCCGCATCCTCTTCATTACCAACAAACCTATTCAGCCAGAAAAAGAGCTGCAGCCCCAGCCTTAGCCTCCGCATCTATAGAAAGAGCACCTGAGCCTGCTCAAGAACGTTCTCCTGAAAACTGAGAACGTTCTCCAGAACTCCCCATAAATCTTCCATCTTTCTCCGTTTTTCCATAACCATCTACACTCTCCTCCACTGACTTTATATCCTACTCCCGATATTTCCAGTCTCCACCAGATGATATGTGCACCTTACTCCCCCATCAAAATGTATCAACCATGTCACCTGCTTTTATTTCCCCCCAAACAACCAGTTCGTCAATCTTTGGAATTAGTCAGTTTTTGACTTTTCTAACCACTCTTGGCCCTTCCATCAACCAGCCATCCACCTCTCATCCTTCCCCTCATCCCTTACCTGCCACTTTACCTACAATCTCTACCACATATGCTCCATCATGCAGTGATGTTCCTACCCCTCCTCATGTTATCATTCCACCAAGGGAACCAACCAACTCTGAGATTATGGCAACCTTGCAACTTATTCTGGCCCACCAAACTCAGCAAGATTTAGAGACTACCCTGTTGTGGACCTAGTTGACAAAGCAGCTTGCTCCCAAGCTTGGTTTGAATCCTCCTCCTGTTCATCCTTCTCCATCTCGTCAACCGATTCCAGATCCTTCCAAATCTGCCTCTTCCAAATGATCTTCTCCATCTCTAGCTAAATAGGAGTCTTTTTCTCCTTCCTTTTTGTATGACAAATAAGTTTAGTTTTTATATATTCTGATATTTAGAAGTCCTTTTTGTAATTAGGAACTTCTGTCTTGTACTTTGCAAATCTGTTATTTTGAAAATTAATGAAATATTCATTATGCTGAAAATTTGATCGCATTATCTATTTACTATCTAAATACATTTACTGCATCAATTGAGGGGGAGCTTCTACGCTCTACAAAATTAAAAATAGAATCAAAATTAAAATCTAAATTAACATGTTTGTCATCATCAAAAAGGGGGAGATTGTTAAGACAAACTTTCAAATTAAGTTTTGATGAAAATAAACAAAGGTTAATTAAGAACGTTAATAATGATTCTAAATGTTAAGTTAATTTATCTTGTGCTCTTGAGTGCTTTTATTCAAAGATAGGAATCAAGCAAAGCAAATAAATTAGATAAAAAACAGAATAGAACATTATTGACAAAAATATGTAAAAACGGAGAATGTTCTCCAGGATAAAGACTTTTTATCGCAGTCTAAAGATCAATCAATCTCCAATAGTTCGAAGAAGATTCTGCCTCTGTATCTTATGTTGATGTTATCATTACTTGGCAAGGAACAAGTAGAAATCATTCTAGTTAACGAAGGCATTCGAATCACTAAGTTAAAAGGTCATGAATCAAGCAAAATAAAACGAGTTCTAACTTTCTCCAGCCCAAACTGTCAAGAAAGTTAATTCAAGACTAATCTGTACAAAGCATCGGAAAGTCATCCAACATGATCAAAGAATAAACCTCAAGATTGATCATCAATCTCCAGAAAGTTCAAAACACTAACAGACCAGATTGATCATCAATCTCCGTTTCTACAGAAATTCAGAATCAATCTCCTTATTTCTGCGGAAGTTGTTCATTACTCTCCAAACTGTTTTGGACATAATCAAGTCTCCAGATCAAAGATATATCATCAACAAATATATCTGAAGCTTAAAGGATCATTAAACACGAAGGCAATCTGACCAAGAATGAATAAAACAGCCCAGTCAAACAAAATTCAAAATTGTACAAAGGCTAGAATATATTTATTCACTTTTATTGGTTTTGGTCAAAACTGACAGAGCAGTACTAACAGCTCTTTTGACCATTATTAAATGCTCTAAACATCTATAAAAGGAAGACTAATACTCAGGAAAACTCAGAACTTCAAGTGCCAAGAATACTTATCAAATCACATATACTTGCATACTTCAAAGGTTCTCATTCACAAAAGAATTAGTTTAGAAACTACTTTCATACATCCGTTTTTGTTTTGATGAATTCTTCTAATCAGAATCTATTCTCAAACACGAGTTGAGCATAATCAGATTTAACCAATCTTCTTGAATCATTATTGTGTAAACTCAAAACTATAGGGATTGTTTATAGTTTGAGTAACTTTGTAAAAGATCCTTTATGATTAGAAGGTGAACTGTAAAATCCTATCAGAATTGTTAGGTGACTTGATTGAATCCTTTCTGGGTAGAAAGGAATTGCTGTTATAGATCAAGGTTGATCTTAACTGTGTAAAACAAAGATTGTTCTTTGTTTGAACACTTAGTAAAAATCTCACAGTTGTAAGGACTAGACGTAGCCTGAGTTAGGTGAATCAGGATATATCATTGTGTGGTATCTATTTCTGATCTCTATTTACATTCAGTCTTTTTAACTATCAAATTAAATAAAAAAGCTAAAACTGTGATTTTAACTAACCAAGAATGTTTTCCGTTTTCTGTTTCCAAAACCAACAACGTTCTTCGTTTTCTGTTTTCATAACCAAGATCATTCTTGAGTTGTTTTCTTAAGTTTTTAATAGGAAAATTTACAATTCAAACCCCTTTCCTTGTAAATTGACATTGCTACTTCATTTTCAACACAACATGACTTTGTGGTTTAAGTACAATATCACATCTATGCTTATAGAGGATGGTGTCACACCAGGGGTTTTTATACTCAGCAACAGATCACTAAGGCTATAGAAAAAAAGATTCAAGCTGCACCACATATTGCTTGTATTGGTACAAATTTAAATGAGATACATTTGTGCTTGGATCCTACAATAGCAACATTTATGCCTTGTCCTGTACAACGTAATTGTCCTCTTGGCATGATATACTTTTAGACATAGTAAGTATAATAATATATGCTACTAGTTTTGTGTATAACTTCAGTCAAGACAATTTCCAATTTCTTTTATTTATAATATTTTTAGGATTTTATATGAGTTTTATCGTTCTATACATATTTACGTTATAGAAACTTTTAGAGTTAAAAACTTAATTCAATTTAATATATAAAATTGATGTGTGCCATGGGAATGATGGGATCATACTATATATTTAAAATTATTTTGATTGTCTTTTTAATCATCATCTCATAAAATATAATTTTTAAAAGAATTGGAAGGTGGAACAACCCTTTTATTTCTTAAAAAAAAAAAATCATTTGGTTGCTAAGAAAGATGCACTCATTTTTCCCATTAATAATTCTAATGGTACTTTTCATAAGGATATTTTTAAGAATAACAATCCGTATCATCAATTATTTAGAGAGACATAAGGATATTTCTAAAAATAGTTTTATTTATTTAAAAAAAAACTGATTTAAAATTTATTATTTTCAAAACTATTTTTAGAAAAATCAGAATTTTTAATTATTATATTTACTACTAATATATTTATTATATTTAAAAAACATAACTTAAAAAATGATTTATTTTTTTTATATAACTGAACTTAAATAAAAAAAGATTTTTTTAATAAAAAAATATTGTTTTTTTCTGAATTAAAAAACAAATTTTAAGTTTTTTTCATTATTTAAAAAAATTAATTTATAAATTATTTATTTAAATAGGGTTGTGGTTGTCGGCCGCCAGAGCACTACTGCCGACAAGGCAACAACAAGATCAATTGAAACAAGGCAACGATTCAAACATGAAGAAAATTGAAACAAGGCAAAAATTCAAAATAGGAACAAAGGCAAAAATTCAAAATAGGAACAAAACAGCGTTGCAAACAAAGAAAGTTGGAAGAAGAATGATGAAGAACAACAACGTTACAAATTGACATTTATAAAAGGAACTCTCTTTATTCATGAACAAACAAAACTTCATCGAAAATCTATATAACATAGGACAAAAACGTTGAACAACACACGTAACACATTGAACAACATAAAACAAACTTTGAACAACAACACATATAAATTCAAGCAAAGCTATTAATCAAATTCAAACACATGTAATTGTGGAACTTTATTTACCGTTTAAAGAAACATAAAAAAATATATGTGGGACCCACTTTTTGGTGTTTAAAATACAAGAATTTTCATTATTTGGTACTTCTATTTCTTTCTTTTGTATCTCCCTTAAAACTAATAGTGATCTTGTCGGGAAACATTGATTAAGTAGTTAGATTTCATAAGAGGATATACTATCTAATTTTATTTTTGGATAACAAAAGTTTGAGATAGTGACTCACTTATTTACCAGATATTCTATGTAAAATAGGTTCAAAACAATAAAAATAATTGAAAATATTAGTCAAATATATATATATATATATATATATATATAATAATAATAATAATAATAATAATAATAATATTAATTCTATTATAACCAATGTCGGAGTTAGTTAACTAGTCATTTATATTAATGCATTTATATTTTTTTAGACATAGACAACTCCATCATTTTACCATTATACATCGGCTCAATAATGGAATCCACATAAGCAATGCACACCTAAAATTCCAAATATCGTCGCTGTTTATGGCCCAAGGCCATCGAACCAGAATTGGTCTCACTCAACAAACTTCAAAAACATTTATTCTCAGTGATGTGAGTTTATCAGCTCAATTAATTATCATTTCTGGCAGAGATTTATATGAGTAGATTAAAAATATAGGACCAAATCTTAACCTTGCTTGACCAGATTTATATGGCAATGATGATCAATTATGGCAGAGAGAGTGGAATAAACATGGAGTGTGTTCAACCTTCAAACCATTGGACTATTTTCAACACAACATGATTGTGGTTTAAGTACAATATCACATCTATGCTTACAGAGTATGGTGTCAGGGTTTTTATACTCAACAACAGAT
Organism: Cicer chorassanicum; assembly: GCA_037974735.1. Classification (NCBI taxonomy): domain Eukaryota; kingdom Viridiplantae; phylum Streptophyta; class Magnoliopsida; order Fabales; family Fabaceae; genus Cicer; species Cicer chorassanicum. The sequence goes on from JBBPBP010009779.1 coordinate 22,075,876, forward strand.
CACTAAGGCTATAGAAAAAAGACTCAAATTGCACATATTGATTGTATTGGTACAAATTTAAATGAGATACATTTGTGCTTGTAACCTAACGCAACAACAACATTATGCCTTGTCGTGTACAACTTAGATGTCCTCTTGGCATGATATACTTTTAGACTATAAGTATAATAATATATGCTACGTATGACTTCATTCAAGACAATTTCCAATTTCTTTTGCTAATAGTATATTTAGGATTTTATATGAGTTTCTTCGTTCTATACAAATTTACGTTATAGAAACTTTTAGAGTTAAAAACTTAATTCAAGTATGTAAAATTATTTTGATTGTCTTTTTAATCATCATCTCATAAAATATAATTTTTAAAAGAATTGGAAGGTGAAACAACCCTTTTATTTCTTAAAAGAAATAATTTAGTGGCTAGGAAAGATACACTCATTTTTCACAATAATAATCCTAATGGTACTTTTCCTAAGGATATTTTTAAAAATAAAAATCCATATCATCAATTATTTAGAGAGATAAGGA
>JBBPBP010009779.1:22082532-22115763 GCA_037974735.1 Cicer chorassanicum
AATAAAAATTCATATCATCAATTATTTAGAGAGACATAATGATATTTCTAAAAATAGTTTTTTTTTTTAAATTGATTTAAAATTTATTATTTTCAAAACTGTTTTTACAAATATCAGAATTTTTAATTATTATATTTACTACTAATATATTTATTATATTTAAAAAACAGTACTTTAAAATTGATTTATTTTAGTATATAACTGAACTTAAATAAAAAAAGATTTTTTTGATAAAAAAATAATGTTTTTTTTTTCTGAATTAAAAAACAGATTTTAAGTTTTTTTTTTTTAATTTTCTACAAAATTTAATTTATAAATTATTTATTTAAATAAGGTGGTGGTTGTCCGCTGGAAGAGCACCGCTGCTGCCGATAAGACCACAACAAGATCGATTGAAAACAAGACAACGATGTTGCCGACAAGGCCACAACAAGATCGATTGAAAACAATACAACGATTCAAACATTAAGAAAATTGATTCAAAATAGGAACAAAGCAACGTTTCAAACGAAGAAAGTTGGAAGAAGAATAATGAAGAATTACAACGTTGCAAATTGGCATTTTTAAAATGGACTCTCTTTATTCAAGATCAGACAAAACTTCATCGAAAATCTATATAACATACGACAAAAACGTTGAACAACACACGTGACACATTGAACAACATAAAATAAACTTTGAACAACAACACAAATAAATTCAAACAAAATTGTTAATCAAATTTAAGCACATGTAATTGTGTAACTTTATTTGCGGTTTAAAGAAACATAAAAAAAAAGTGTAGGGCTCACTTTTGGTGTTTAAAATACAAGAATTACCATTATTTTGTACTTCTATTTCTCTCTTTTGTATCTTCCTTAAAACTATAGTGATCTTGTCAGGCAACAATTTATTACATTTTCTTTTTCTCATTTTCAATTTTTGCGCATGTAGTATATATGACCATTAACATTATTGATCAATTTTTGCTCATGTAGTACATTAACATCGTTGATCAATTTCGCTTTTTAAACTTTGTTAAAAATAGAACAATATTGCTTCAAAAAATAGAGTTGTTATTGTTATGATGGGAAAATGAAAACTATTCATCATGTAATTGTTGATCATTTTCATCGACCAATTCATTCAAGAAATGATATTGGACTTAGTTGTTTTTTTGTAATTGGTTGATCATTTCCATCAACCCACAATGTTAATTTGAGAAATTGTTTTATGTCATTGTCACAATGTATTTACTATTTCCTCCCATATACATATATATACGTCTTCATTATTTTTTGAATCACAGGTATTCCTTCAAAAACACAGAAGTGGTATTACTTAAAAACAACCTTAAAAAAAGCGCAACTATAATAACAGTACAACTAAAACTATTTGATATCACTGTCACTTATCATTTCATTGAAGAAATGGTTGCATTTCACTTTTCTCATGGTGACTTTGAGGACTCTTTGTAGAAGAAAAATTCATTTCTGAATCTACATCACATAAATGTAATATATTTTAAATTTTCTTATTATTGAAATTGATTGCTTAACCAATGCAATATTAATTAAGTGGGTAGTTTTCATAAGAGAATATACTATTTAATTTTATGGGTTCAGATGGTGGTTAACTTATTTACAAAATATTTAGGAAAAATATGTTTAAAATAATAAAATTAATTGAAAATATTAGTAAAATATATATATATAATAATAATAATAATAATAATAATAATATTAATTCTATTATAATCAATGTCGCAATTAATTAACTAGTCATTTATATTAATGCATTTATATTTTTTATAGACATTGTCAACTCATCATTTTACTATTATACATGGCCCAAGGCCATCGAACCAAAATTGGTCTCACCTAGCCGCATACATTACTTTAGAGATATTTGTTCTCAGTGATGTGAGTTTATCAGCTCAATTAATTCTCATTTGTATGGTTTTGTGTTATCATGTTAAATATTGACTATTATTTTTCTTTTCTTATGACTAGATTAAAAATATAGGGCTAAATCTTAACATTGCTTGGCCAGATTTATATGGCAATGATGATCCATTCTTGCAGAGAAAGTGGAATAAACATGGAGTGTGTTCAACATTCAAACCATTGGACTATTTCAACACAACATGACTTTGTGGTTTAAATACAATATCACATCTATGCTTATAAAGGATAGTGTCACACCAGGAGTTTTTATACTTAACAACAAATCACGAAGGTTATAGAAAAAAAAGGCTTAAGCTACAACCGATATTGCTTGTATTGGTACAAATTTAAATGAGCAACATTTGTTTTTGGAACCTACCCCAACAACAAAATTTATGCCTTGTCCTGTACAGCGTAGTTTTCCTCTTGACATGATATAGACATAGTAAGTATAATAATATATGCTACATGCTTTGTGTATGACTTCAGTCAAGACAATTTCCAATTTCTTTTATTTATAATATTTTTAGGATTTTATATGAGTTTCTTCGTTCTATACAAATTTAAATTTACGTTATAGAAACTTTTAGAGTTAAAAATTTAATTCAATTTAGTATATAAAATTGATGTGTGCCATGGGAATGATGGGATCATATTATATATTTAAAATTATTTTGATTGTCTTTTTAATCATCATCTCATAAAATATAATTTTTAAAAGAATTGGAAGGTGGAACAACTCTTTTATTTTTTTTTTTAAAAATCATTTAGTTGCTAGGAAAGATGCACTGATTTTGCATTATAATAATCCTAATGATACTTTTATAAGGATATTTTAATGAATAAAAATCCATATCATCAATTATTTAGAGAGACATAAGGATATTTCTAAAAATAGTTTTATTTATTTTAAAAAAAAAACTAATTTAAAATTTATCATTTTCAAAACTATTTTTAGAAATATCAGAATTTTTAATTATTATATTTACTACTAATATATTTATTATATTTAAAAAATAGAACTTAAAAAATGATTTACTTTTGTATATAACTGAACTTAAATAAAAAAAGATTTTTTTAATAAAAAAATAATGTTTTTTATCTGAATTAAAAAACAGATTTTAGGTTTTTTTAATTATCTAAAAAAAATTAATTTATAAATTATTTATTTAAATAGGGTGGTGGTTGTCGGCCGCCAGATCAGATCATAGCTGCTGCCGACAAGACCACAACAAGATCGATTGAAAACAAGGCAACAATTCAAACATGAAGAAAATTGAAACAAGGCAAAAATTCAAAATAGGAACAAAGCAACATTTCAAACGAAGAAAGTTGGAGGAAGAATGATGAAGAATAACAATGTTCCAAGTTGACATTTATAAAAGTAACTCTCTTAATCCAAAACAGACAAATCTATATAACATACGACCAAAATGTTGAACAACATACGTAACAATTGAACAACATAAAACAAACTTTGAACAACAACACTGATAAATTCTAACAAAATTGTAAATCAAATTCAAGCACATGTAATTGTGGAACTTTATTTGCTGTTTAAAGAAACATAAAAAAAAAAATATAAATAAAAAGTGTGGGCCCACTTTTTAGTGTTTAAAATACAAGAATTTCCATTATTTGGTAATTTTATTTCTCTCTTTTGTATCTTTCTTAAAATTATAGTGATCTTGTCAGACAACAGTTGATCACATTTTATTTTTCTCACTTTCAATTTTTGCGAATGTAGTAGATATGACCATTAACATCATTGATAAATTTTTGTTGGATCAGATGACCATTAACATCATTGATAAATTTTTGCTGGATCAGATGACCATTAACATCGTTGATCAATTTCTCTTTTTAAAGTTTGTTAAAAATAGGGCAATATTGCTTCAAAAAATAGAGTTGTTATTGTTATGATGAGAAAATGAAAACTATTCATCATGTATTTGTTGATCATTTTGATTGACCAATTCATTCAAGAAATGATATTAGACTTAATTTTTTTTTTGTAATTGATTGTTTAACCCACAACAATGTTAATTTAGGAAATTGTTTTATAAAATTCAAAATTGACCAATTCATTCAAGAAATGATATTAGACTTAATTTTTTTTTTTGTAATTGGTTGTTTAACCCACAACAATGTTAATTTGGGAAGTTGTTTTATAAAATTAATTTTGGAAGTTGTTTTATAAAATTCATTTGTGAATCTACATCACAGAAAATCTAATATCTTTTGAATGCCCTTGTTATTGAAATTGGTTGCTTAGTTTTCATAGGAGAATATACTATCTAATTTTACCTTTGGTAACAAAAGTTTCAGATGGTGGCTGACTTATTTACAAAATATTATATGAAAAAAATAGTTTCAAAATAATAAAAATAATTGAAAATATTAGTCAAATATATAATGATAATGATAATAATAATAATAATAATAATAATAATATTAATTCTATTATAACCAATGTCGCAATTAATTAACTAGTCATTTATATTAATGTATTTATATTTTTTTTAGACATTGGCAACTCCATCATTTTACCATTGTACATCGGCTCAATAATGGCCGCCAAATGTTTGCCTGAATACACATAAACAATGCATGCCTAAAGTTCCAAATTTCTTCACTATTCATGGCCCAAGGCCATCGAACCAAAATTGGTCTCACCCAGCAACATGCATTACTTCAAAGATATTTGTTATCAGTGATGTGAGGTTATTAGCTCAATTAATTCTCATTTGTATGATTTTGTGTTATCATGTTAACTATTGACTATTATTTTTCTTTTCATATGACTAGATTAAAAATATAAGGCCAAATCTTAACATTGCTTGGCCAGATTTATATTGGCAATGATGATCAATTCTTGCAGGAGTGGAATAAACATGGAGTGTGTTCAACATTCAAACCATTGGACTATTTTCAACACAACATGACTTTGTGGTTTAAGTACAATATCACACATATGCTTATAGAGGATGGTGTCACACCAGGGGTTTTTATACCTAGCAACAGTTCACTAAGGCTATAGAAAAAATAAAGACTCAAACTGCACCCCATATTGCTTGTATTGGTACAAATTTAAATGAGATACATTTGTGCTTGGAACCTACCACAACAACAACATTTATGTCTTGTCCTGTACAATGTAGTTGTCCTATTGGCATGATATACTTATAGACATAGTAAGTATAATAATATATGCTACATGCAGTTGGAAAAACAAGATGCAGGCCACCCTGTTTTGATGGAAATGATTACTACTTTTGGAAAAACAAGATGCAGTTGTTTCTAAAATCTCGAGATACAAGAATGTGGCGCATCATTACAGATGAAGATTTCATACCAATAGTTGATCAAAATGATTCAACCTCTGTTGGAAAGAAAGAAATCGACTGGACACTTGAAGACAAAACTAAGGTACTTCTAAACTCTAAAACTCAATTATTCTTATCGTGTGCTTTGAGCAGGGAAGAAAGCAAAAGAATTGATGAATGCACAACTACTAAAGAAGTCTGGGATACACTGCAAACTCATCATGAAGGAACAAGCCATGTCAAAGAAACAAGAATAGACATTGGCATAAGGAAATTTGAGTTGTTTGAAATGAATGAAGGAGAAATCATTGATGAAATGTATTCAAGGTTCACAACTATAGTAAATGAGATGCGTTCTCTTGGAAAGGCTTACTCAGTACAAGACAGAGTGAGAAAGATCATGAGATGTCTTCCAGCCATATGGAGACCAATGGTGACAGCTATAAGCCAAGCCAAAAACCTTGAAGTGCTTGCATTAGAAGAACTAATTGGAACCTTAAGAGCACACGAGGTATTATTACAGGAAGATAAACCTGTCAAGAAATGATAAGCAATAGCCTTGAAAGCATCTCAAGAAAGCATACCAGTAGAAATAGAAGAAGAAATAGAAGAAGCTGGACAAGAAGATGCTGATGAAGAAATTGCTCTTCTCACTAGAAGAATTCAAAGAATGATGAGAAGAAGAGACAAAATCAAGAAAGGATTTCCCAACAAAAGAGAAAATCCCAAAACAGAAGTAGACAAGAGTCAAATCACATGTTTTAGATGTAATAAGTTGGGACATTACAAATCCGAATGTCCCCTAAGTAAAAAACCACCAAACAGATTTCCCTTCAAAAAGAAATCAATGATGGCCACATTGGATAACTCAGATGAATCTGATGAAGAAGAAGATGAAGAAGCCAACATATGCTTAATGGCAAATACTGAAGAAAAAGAGGTAACAAATTCTGAACCTTGTCTTTTGTGTGAACAAATGGAAAAACAATTTGACAACTTGCTAAATGATTCAAACTTTCTTATTCAAAAGTGTAGTTCGTTAAAAGAAAAAAATTACAAAGAAAAAGAAGAGAAAGAGAAAACTCAGACTCTTAATGATAAGCTGAAAGAGATCATTAGAAATTTGAAAGAATCTCAGCTCAAAGATTTTAAAACTGAAAAACAAGAAAGTCAAGAACATTCTGCACTTCAAAAGGAGAACGTTCTCCTTAAAGCTGAAGCTGAACTTCTTAAAAATGATATGTCAAAATTCATTAAAGCCACAAAAACTTTTCAGAATATCATGGGATCTCAAGTAGGAAAATTTGATAAAGTTGGTCTTGGCTTTAATCAAACTCAAAAAACCAAAATGTATGAAAACTTTTTTATTCCGGAAAGAAAATAAAGTAAATGCAAAATCAACTGTTCATATTGCAGCAAGATTGGGCATCTTGAATTTGCATGTTATTTTAAGAAAATAGACGAGAAAATCAAGAACAAAAAGATCTTCAAGAAGGGAGAACGGTCTGGAGCAAAAACTAATTTTTTTCAAAAAATGGAAAAAGGAGAACGTTCTCCAGCTAATGCAGCAAAAGGAGAATGTTCTGGAATTTTATCAAAACCAGTTAAAACTCAGTCTTCGAAAATGTTTCAAAAACAAGTTACTAGATGTTCCTCCTATTCTAAGATTGGACACTCTAAATCAACATGTCATATTAAAAAGGAATCAAAATTTAAAAATAATCCTCAAGGATCCAAGACCAAATGAGTACCTAAAAATGAAACAAAAAATGCAGGTTGGATTTCAAAGTGTCAAGAAAAAAGCCATGATTCTTGGACAGTGGTTGTTCAAGACATATGACAGGTGATAAAAACTGCTTCATGTTCTTCGTCAAGAAAGATGGAGGATCAATCACCTTTGGAAATGATAATCAAGCTCAAATTAAAGGTAAAGGAACAATTGAATTGAGAAAAACAAATGAGGATGAAGAAGAACAATCGGGTATACAGCAGCAAACTGTTATGCATGAAACGGAGATTAATAAACAATCTCCGTATCATTCTCCACCTAAAAGCTAGAGAACGATAGGTGATCACCCTCAAACCCAAATCATTGGGGATACAGCTGGTGGAATTAGAACCAGAAAACCATTCAAGAATAATGAAAACAACATGGCAATGATATCGCAAATTGAAGCAAAATCAATTAAAGAAGCCATAGTTGATCAATCTTGGATTGAAGCCATGAAGGAAGAACTGCTGCAATTTGATAAAAATGAAGTCTGGACCTTGGTACCTAATCCACATGATCAAACTATTCATTGGTACACGATGGGTTTTCATAAACAAATTAGATGAAGAAGGTAAGGTTGTAAGGACCAAATCAAGATGGTTGCTCAAGGATATAACCTACAAGAAGGTATAGACTACGACGAAACTTTTGCTCCAGTTGCAAGGTTAGAAGCTATTCGTATACTTCTTGCATATGCATTTCATAAGCTTGTTAAGTTATTTCAAATGGATGTTAAAAGTGCATTTTTAAATGGTTTTTTAAACGAACAAGTTTATGTAAAGCAACCTCCTGGTTTTGAGGATCAATCAAAACCAAATCATGTTTTCAAACTTACCAAAGCTCTATATGGTTTAAAACAAGCACCAAGAGCTTGGTATGAAAGGTTGAGTTCCTTCTTAATCAAAAACAGATTTTCCAGAGGAAAAATCGACACTACACTATTCAAGAAAATCGATAAAAATGATTTACTCATTGTACAAGTGTATGTTGATGATATTATCTTTGGATCAACTAATGAAAAGATGTGCGATGGTTTTTTAAAACTCATGCAAAGTGAATTTGAAATGAGCATGATGGGGGAATTAAGGTATTTTCTTGGCTTGCAAATTAAACAACATGAAAATGGTATTTTTATTTGTCAAGAAAAATACATTAAAGATTTGTTAACTAAGTACAAAATGAATGAAGCAAAAATCATGTCTACTCCTATGCATCCATCTTCCTCATTAGGCAAAGATGAAAATGGAAAATCAGTTTCTGAAAAAGAATATAGAGGAATGATTGGTTCTTTGCTTTATTTAACTGCTAGTAGACCTGATATCGTATTCGCAGTAGGATTATGTGCTAGATTTCAATCTGCACCAAAAAAATCTCATTTAATAGCAGTGAAACGAATTTTTAGATATCTTATTGGAACTACTGATCTTTACCTTTGGTATAGAAAAGGTTCTCATTTTAATCTTGTAGCATACTGCGACACTGATTTTGCTGGAGATAAAATTGAAAGAAAAAGCACCAGTGGAGCATGTCAGTTTCTAGGTGAAGCATTGATAAGCTGGTCTTGCAAGAAACAAAATTCTATAGCTTCATCAACCACCGAAGCTGAATATGTCTCAGCAGTAAACTGTTGCTCACAAGTTCTTTGGATTAAAAATCAACTTTTAGACTTCTCTGTAAGTTACTCAAACATTCCAATTTACTGTGATAATACTAGTGCAATCAATTTACCTAAAAAATCCCATTCAGCATTCTCGATCAAAACATATTGAAATAAAACATCATTTTATTCGTGATCATGTTAACAAGAAAGATATTGAATTAATTTTCGTTGATACTCAAAATCAGCTTGTTGACATTCTTACAAAGCCTCTAGTTGAGGATAGTTTCAATTCAATCAAAGAAAAACTGAAAATTATGAAAAATCTAGAAAATTCGCGTTAAAATCTGCTTCTGCAGAAAACAGAGAACATTTATCAATCTTCGTTTTCCAGGCAACTTTCTCCGTTTTTCAACCAACATTTTCCTCTTCGTCGTCACTTTCCTCTTGCACAGAAAAGGCATGTCTTGGTATTTAATGCATGCGTCTTCTTGTCTTCAAAAGGTGTACTGACAAGCTGCCCATTCATTTCCCGCCCCCAAATTCTTCACCTTCCCTAGGTTCAAATAATCATTGCTTTTTCTCTTCAAAAGTCAAAAACGTGGAAACTGAACTCACTCAAAACCCTTCGTTTTCTTCTACCACAGACTTCATCTTCCTCAAATATACATGCTTTGGAGGCTACAATGGGAACCCATAAAAAGTTGGAATCAATGGACACCTATAAAAAAGGCTACACGGTTTCCCAAGTCAGAAATAGAGTGGAAAAAAATTAAATCTCAACCAATAGACCCCAAACATAAATCTTGCAAACCATCTCATTAGAAATATGGCAATGCATGGTCCGCTAACCTATGATAGTGTGAAGCTGCATAATGTAGTTCCATATATCTCACACGCAAGGAATGGATGAAGACATCACAAATTTGGAGACAGAGTTCGATATGCAAATCCTTTAAGATTAGTAGAATATATTTATCTTTTGCCTTTAATTTTATTATTTAAATGATTATTTTACCTTGGAATTGCAGGGGTACTCAAGGAAAGAATTTTGCTAGAGCACTCAAAAATTATTGTAGGAAGTTTAAAGTTGGTTGCTCTCCAAGAAACTAGATGTAGTGGTGTTAAAGCCATTAATACAATAAAAAGACTCGATTTCCACAATAATTTGAGGATCGAGGCTAGTGGTTTCACTGGAGGTATTTGGTTGATGTGGAACAAAGATGACATACATATTACTTTGGTTCAAGAAAATCAACATTTTCTCCATGTTAAAGCTAGATATAGGGATTCTCAAAACCGACAGTTAATTGTGGTGTATGTTAGTCCTAGAGAGATAGAGAGACGTGAGACTTGACACCTGTTAAAAATTTAGATGCGAACATCTTGTCGCCCTATATGATGTTGGGGGATTTCAATGAAATTTTGAGGCCCGGGGAGCAAAAAAGGGGGGCACACAGGTCAACATGTCTAGATGTATTGAGTTTGACAACTGGATGAATGATTGTCATTTAATGGAAGTGATCACTGTGGCTTCTAAGTTCACTCGGTGAAGACCTCGATGGGAGGGAAGATACCGTATTTTCAAAAAGCTTGATTGTGTTCTTTGTATATTGGAGACTCATTTTTTCAAAAGGGGTTGTTAGAGTTTTGCCTCGTATCCAGTCTGACCATCATCCTATTATTGTTATGCTTTAGGGGAGCCTTCTTGTCCCCTCAACCGTCCCTTCATATTTGAAGCAACTTGGATTATACATGATAATTTTAACCCTTGGATAAGAGAGAAATGGATATAGGGGGATTTAGTTCCTTTGTTGGAGGGTATGACTTCACTTAATAAAGAGTGAAACACATATTTTTGGAAACATCTTTAAGCGTAAGAAGAAAATCATAACTAGGTTGAATGCTATTCAAAATAGCTTTCATTATGGGTACAGTAGGTACCTTGACATGCAGGAATCTGATCTCTAAGATGAGTTGGCTCAAACTCTTTATCATGAAGAGTGTCATTGATTTCAAAAGTCCAGAGGTAAGTGGATCCTTGATGGTGATAGGAACACAAAATATTATCACTCCAAGACTATTGTGTGTAGAAGAAAGAATAAAATCACAACGTTTAGAGATGGGAATAAAGAGTGGGAGTTTGACGCTGCGAAGTTAAAGGATATGGTTGTGCAACATTTTCTAATTTTTTTAATTAAAATCAAGAGATCAGGGAGCTCATTGTATCGTTTTCCTTTTACCCAACACTTTTGGAGAATCATTAGGTAAGTTTGCGCTCTATGCCTTCTATGGGTAAGTTTGTTGAGAACCAGAAGGCTCTGTTTGATATGGGTCCCCACAAAGTCCCGGGGGATGGTTTTCCAGCTCTTTTCTACCAGCATTGTTGAGACATTGTGGCTCCATCTTTATACCATTTTGTTAGCACTATTTGGAATGATCCTTATCAAATTAGCTCAACTAACAATACACTTTTGGTGCTTGTAACACCCCAAATTTTATAATAAACTATTTTAATAATGAAATATGATTTTAAAAAATTAATTTGGTGTTAAAATTATTTTAGAATACATGTGATAAATTTCGTGATTCGTTTTCGTTATATGGGTGCTTTAGATGATGTGCTACTATTATATATAATGGACTACATGAGTAATCTAAATAACAAATATTATATTTTATATATTTTTCTAAATAATATTTCAGTGTAATATTTAAAAAAAATAAGATTTTAGAAGATTTTACGTGTATATACTTGTACCAAATTAATGTAATATTTTTCTGTGCGTTTGACTAATATTAAGTATGCACGTAGTTATATTTCAATTATTTATAACTATTTTCTATTTTTAGTTATTTATTTTATAAATAATTATCTCAGAATAGTAGTGATATTGTGTTTGATTTCCTTTATTTTTATATACTTGTTATGACATGGTGATTTTATATATATTTATTATGATTTAGTAATTAATATAAAGTTTTGATATTATATTTATTTATTTTATAATTTCGACTATTCTCAAATGATGGTAATATTTTAATTCTAGTATTTGTAAAAATAAGTATTATTATAGTGTTTATTTGGAATATAAGAATTTTGATTATTAATGGATTTTAAAGATTAATTACTTTATTTTATAAAATATTAATTTTGAAATATCAATAATATTTTAGTAATTAAATTGCGTTTAAAAAAAATAGTTTTGGTAATTGTTTATTTTATTTAAAAACAAACAAATAAATAAATAAATAAAAGAAGAAGTAAAGTGTGTTTTTACGGGTTAGCTTATATGGAAGGCTAAAATCTAATTGAATAATAATAAACAAAATTAATTGAAAAGGGAAAAGAAAGAAAAGAATGAGAAAGAACATAACTATGGCGGCAACACATAGAAAAGGAAGAAAATCGGTCCCGACGATCGGTAACTGTCCAGAAAAACTTTCTCCGTTTTCATCCAAATTTCAGTATGTTATTTAATTTATTGAGTTAGTCAATTATACACAATTTTCCAAGTTTTTAACATCCTCAATTTCTCCCTAAAATACTCGACTTCTCCGTTTGTAGAATTCGTTATTTTGCACCGTTCTTCTTCACCGTAAGTCCGATTTGAGTGAAATCAACGCCAAAACGATCGTGTGAAAAGTGGCTATATTACCCACTGATTGGTTTTCTGATTTATGGTAAGATTCCTTGAACTAATTGCGAAATTAATTTTAGAGTGTCTCCTCATAATTTATTTTTAACGTTTACCCATAAATTGTCAAGTTAGATCGATTGAAGGACAAATAGTCAATGAACAAAGACTATTTGCTCGTGGAATCGTATTCTTGTGGGAAATCATCGAAATAAGGTAAGAGGTGAGAGAGCGTTTGAATTCATGAGTATAATATATTGTGAGATGAACGGGGAAAACTGTATTTCCCAACGATTCATCCGGGGCTCACTACGTACAGCAGTAGCCCTTTGAGGGATGAATTAATTAATGTGCAAATATGGAAATTGTGAGATTAAAATATAGAATAGAAATATTTGTAAGGTTTTGATTGATTTAATTTCTTTAAATGTGTGGTATTTGATATTATTGCGATATTGAGTGTCGAATTAATTTGATGTATATGTGTGATTAGATGAGTTTATGTGATGTGATAATAAAAGATGAATGCGTTGTGATAATTTTATGTGATGATGATGTATGATTAATAATTGTGATGTTATAAATTTGTGATAAATTATGTGATGATGTATGATTAATGATAGTGATGCTATAAATTTGTGATGAGTTTATGTGATGATGATGATGTGTGATTAATGATAGTGATGTTATAAATTTGTGATGAAAATATTGAAGTAACCCCATAGTTGATGAAATAATGGTGATTACAATTTGTGTTTGAGATGACGGTCTTAATGGAGTATCATAGGCCAACGAGGGGAGAAAATAAATATTGAGAATTTGTGATGTGGAGATTATTTTGTCATCATATAGGTAGGGTCTGACAAGCCTAGTGATTCCGGCGAAGTACAACTGAATGAGCCTGATCGTGGCGGCCTGCTGTTGAGACTTAAGGCAAGATTGTTAGACCTTGGAGGTATTCGGGTGGGGAATTCCTAGGTGACTTGGAGGTAGCACTCCAAATGTTGGGAGCTACCATGCAACACACGTTTACCTCGACTGCCGCGTATATATGTCTCGGGTTGAGTTGAGGGGATCTATGAGGACAGGGCCAATTTGAATTGTCCGTCCACCGGGATGGTGGCATAGTACCAAGCCTCCTATCCAAGTACTTCATAGTTAGAATGGTACCACATTGTGAAGTAGAGTCTAAGCTCATGCATAGCATTGCATTTTATTATGATTGTTTTGTTGTGATTAATGTGTATCGCATTATTATAATTTCTCTTAGACAATTTGATGTTATAGTGAAATGTATTGATTTTCCTTGATTTTGACTTTGACTTTATTATGTGATGTTATTCCTTGAATAATGTTTGTTTAATGATACAGTTAATTTATGATCAAATGCATGTTCTTCTTACTTATATTATACTATTAACATGATTTCAAAACTCACCTCCTTTGTTGTTTGTGTTTGACTGGCTTGGCCCTTCGTTTGCAAAAACGCAGTTGTTACAGGTTAATGAATCTTGAAGTTCAAGTTGGGAGGAACCCTGCTCTGATAGATAATCCCGGAAATAAGGGTTGTAATTTGTATTTTACTTGTTTAATTTGAAACGACTTTTTGTATGAAAACCTTATAAGTACTAGTCAGTTTTTAGAAGTAAATCAACTAATTATACTTAAATCAAGCTTATTGAGATTGTACTATTTTATAGGAGTAAAGAAGTTTAAAGTGTTCCTTTTGATTTTTGATAAACGTGATATCCTAAATTAAAAATAATTTTTTTTTTATTTTCTTGGAAACAGATCTTTATTTATCCACTGAAAATTTTATAGAAATACGATATAAATTATTATATATATTATTTTGGGGTTTAGGGTGTCACAGTGCTCATTCCAAAGGTTGACCAACCAAATTTTATCACACAATTTCGTACCATTTCTCTTTACAATGTGATTTATAAATTGATTAGTAAAAATTGTGGTGAAGTGCATGAAACCTTTGCTGAATAACATCATTTCTCTATATCAGTCAAGCTTTGTCCCTGGGAGGAATATTCATCATAATATTATTATAACGCAGAAGATGGTTTCACGCAATGAAAATAATGAAGAGCCAGAAGGTCTTGATTTTAATAAAGATCGATTTCGAGAAGGCCTGTGACAAACTAAATTGGAATTTTGTTACTCAATGTCTTCGAGATTGTAAGTTTCCTAAGGAGTTAATTAATTTAATTCATCATTGTATTTCTACTTCGTCTTTCAAAATTTTATGGAATAGGGACAAGCTTGATAACTTTGCTCCATCTAGAGGTATTCGACAAGGTGATCCCCTTTCTCTTTATCTTTTAGTTATTTGTATGGATCGTTTGTCACATATTATCACTGATCAGGTTGATGTAGGTTATTGGAAGCTGATGCGTACAGGGCGTGCAAGACCTAAGGTGTCTCACCTTCTTTTTGTAGATGAACTTCTATTATTTGCAAAGGCCATCATAGAGCAAGCTTACTGCATCACACATTGCTTGGATCAATTATGTCAAGCCTCGGGCCAAAAGATCAATATTGAGAATACTCAAAAAAATTCTCAACTAATGTAGATCCTCAGCTTCGACAGAAGATTGTGCAAAATACGGTGTTTAGAGAAACCCCAAACTTGGGAAAGTATCTTGGGGAAAATATTACACAAGGTAGGAGCTCTAGAAATTGATTTTGACATATCACTGAGCAGGTTCAAAGGCGTCTGAGTGGTCGGGAGCAACAATATTTGAGCTTGGCAAGAAGAATTACTTCGAGTTATTTGTATTGAGTTCAATCCCATACTTTCATATGTAGTATCCCAAAATCCCTACAACTATTTGTAATGGGTTGGAAAAGTTACAAAGGTACTTTATTTGGGGAGACACTAAGACAACTCGTTAAGCTCACTTGATCAATTTGGAGGTTTGTTGTATGCCTAAGGAGAATGGTGGTTTAGGCATGAAACAAACTCAGTTAATGAATGATGTTTTTTCTTTGTAAAATACTTTGGAATTTATTGAATAATTCTAATGACTTATGGTGTTAGGTTCTCTTGAATAAGTATGGCAGAAATCAAAACTTGGTGGAGAATATGATTTGCAAGTTGAATGATTCTTAGTTATGGAGATCTCTAGCGAAGATTTGGGACAAATTTTAGCAGAATATTACTTTGAAGCTTGGGAATGGAAGGAAGATTTGTTTGTTGGATCCCAGCAGAGCAACCTCTTTTCTTTAATTTGTCGCAAACTAATTTAATTTTAGATACTATTTTGACCATTAAAGATGTTGTAACCAGAGAAGGGAAGTGGAACCTTGATCTGCTTCAAAATTGGTTCACTCCCGATATGATTAATCACATAATTGTTATTCTTCTTCCTTTTCCTGAAGATGGTGAAGACAAGTTGGGTTGGGGTGATAATAGATTTAATGAGTTTTCTGTAAGTAATGTTTATAAATACCTTTCTCCATTTCAAATTGTTACTGCTACTGACACCAACTAGAAAATCATCTGGAAGTGGAAAGGCCCTCATTGGATATAGACTTTCATTTGGCTTATGTCACATGAGAGACTTTTGACAAACCATACATGACACAAATGAAAATCGGTAATCTCTGTTGAGTGCAACTGGTGTACGGACACTGAAGAATCTATGATTCATGTGCTGAGGGGATTGGCCATATGCGACACAAGTATGGATTAGACTTGTTCCTACTAACAAAATTACTAATTTTATTCTTCTTTTTTGTTGTTGCAAGGATTGGATATCTTACAATCTTAGAAAGAATATTGCAGAGTATCAAAGAACTCAGTGGCAGTCCATCTTTATGATGTCGTGTTGGTACCTGTGGAAATGAAGGAACAAAACAATTTTTGAAGAAGTCTTTCAACGATTTATTAACCCAACTGAAACAATCATACATCTTGTGAAAGAGGTCGACAATAGAAGCCATGTGAAGAGGAATGTACATCTGTTGAGATCGGAGATCCTGCATGTCCCTTGGAGCCGACTAGATAGCAATTGGATCAACCTCAATTGTGATAGTACTTACAAGAGTTCTACATCCATTGCTAGATGTGGAGGTCTTTTTCGGGATTCTTCTAGAAATTAAATTATGGACTATGTTCAGAAAATTGGTATGTGTAATGCTCTCACTGTTGAGATGTGGGCAATGTTGCATTGGTAGGAGTTAGCTTGGCAAGAGAAGATTACAAAGCTAATGGTCGAGAGTGACTCCAAAGTCTTAATAAATATGTTATGTCAAAAGCAAGTGGATGGCCACATTTTTTCAACATTAGTTCGTAGAATCAGAAAGATGATTCGATGGGATTGACGTGTCAAATTCAACCATACATGGCATGAAGGAAATCGTTTTGCAGATTGACTAGCCAATTATAGTCTTACATTAAACAACATTGAACTATTCGTTCTCCCGACTCTTGCGTCGGATGAATTGAAGATCATCTTAGTTGATGATAATTCTAAGGTCTCTATCCCTAAACTTATTATAGTTGTTTATTAATTGTTTTTGTTCATTTTTCTATGGGCCTTTAAGCCCTTTTTGTAACAAAAAAAATCAATTTTTTATTATTATTTCATATTTTTTAAGTTTATCTTAATCAAAACATAAATGTTTATTAAATATGTTTTGGAAATTCTTTTTTAAGATTTATTTATTTTACTTCGTTTGGAATTCATCTTTTTTTTTTGTATAAATCGTTTTTTATTCATCATCAAGTTAGTAAGAAAAAAAAAAGTAAATTACACTGTCCTCTCTTAAAATTTTCTTAAATAATACTAATATTATGTCTAACTTTATACTAAACACTAACCTCTAATTTTTATTCAAGGAGACAAATATATCCCTTCCATCTAACACGTTAATAATTATCTTATAATTAACTCCTCCACTTGCATTATATAAAAATAAAAATAAAAACCAACAAAATCTCCTCCATTTTCACTCACACTCGGGAAGTTTTTTCCCATATTGATGTCGTTTTCATTAACTTGTTGCCCATTGATTTAAATGTTGCACCTAACGTTTTTAATAATGAAATTATGACATTTTTTTCTTGCTTTTTTCCTGAGTTTGTAGTTTCCTAGGCGATGAGTTTGGGAAATAGGGTGCATTAATATTTTTTATTTCCATTGTTGTTAATGTTTTTGGGATGAGAAAAGCGAACAACTGAATTGTCAATCTTCATTTAGTTGGGCTATGATCAAATCATGAGGCGTACATTAAACCAAACCAAAGACAATAAATCTATAATCACCGGCCAACAAATTCAAGACAATTATAGAAATAAAATGCTTAATTTAAATAAAAGAATAAAAAAAATTACACTACATAGAGAGTATGGCAAAATAAATCTAATCAACCCGAACATCCAAACTAAACCAACTCGAAAATTACCCGTTAATTTTGGTTCAGGTAAAAAACCAAACCAACATAAACCCAAAATTGGATTTTAGCTTTAAAAACCAATTAAAATTGAATCAAACCAATATTATTCATTATATATATATATATATATATATATATTTACATAAAAATCTAGACCGATAAAACAACTTCTTTTTTATACAACAATCAGACCCATCACCCATTAAGCCCAATTCCAAACCTTGGTGATATCCTCACACAGACACAGTCACACTCTGCCGCAATAACCTCTCATTCACTCGCGCGCACTAGTATCGACAGTATCATATCATCCTCCTCAGTTCTCACCTCGCCGCCCACCTCACCGCCACAACCCAAGACTGTTTCTCTCCTCATTCTTTATTTCTCTCACAACTCCTTCATTTTCCCTATCTCGACCATTTCTCACCGCCGCGACCTATCGTTTTCTTTGTCTCAGTTTGTTTCTATCACAATTTGTTTCTCTCTATTGAGGTAACAAAGTTTATTTATTTTTGTTGTTTCCTTTTTCTATTTTGATTAATGTTTCCTATTGTGTTGTACATTCAATAAAAGTTTTGATTGTTATTTCCTATTTTGTTGTGCATTAATTGTTTATTGTTTTGATGGTTTCCTATTTTGATTGTTGTCTCCACATTTAGTATATGTTATTTTTACCGCTAAACTCTTTAGAACCAAAAAAATAAAATTCTATTACATTCACTCAACTAAGATGTTGTTTTGGGTTTTTAGGCAATTTTAAGTTGAGCGAATGGCAAGTGGAAGTTACATAGGAAGTAATTCACAAAGTGAGAATGTGGCAACTGTTTGCACTCCAGTTTCAATTCCAGAACCAATTGCAACACAACAAGGAGTAGTAGAAGGTTCCATTCTAAAACTAGAACCGGTTGCACAACAAGAGGTATTGAAACGAAAACCTAGTAGACCTCCTTCAAAAAGTTGTGTGACATTTAAAAGTCATTAAAAAATGGACTAATAGAGATGATGAAAAGTTGAGGACGATGACAACAAATATGCAAGTGAAGTTTAACAAGTATTGGGATAGTAATGTTATAAACTATCTTTTGTTTGTGGTTGTTTTTCTATATCTCTGTTATAAGTATGAATATATTGAATTTTGTTTTGCTAAGATGTATGGTAGTGATAAGAGTGAAGATATGTTGAAAACATTAAAAGATCTTGTCAAGAAATTGTTTGAGCATTATATGATGGAATATCCCATTCATAGTGATGAAAGTGAGTCTAGTAGTGTAGCCTCAAGAATTGGTACACAAGCTAACACAAATAAGTCTGATGCTGATGCTGATTGGGATACTATATTTAGATTGAGTATGAAGAAAAACAAACAAATGTGTAAAAGAGTGAGTTGGATAGGTATATTGAGGCTAATGTTGAAGATAGCAAAAATTATTTTCATATTTTAAAGTGGTGGAAAGAGAAATCTAAAAAATATTAAGTCTTTTCCCGCTTGACTAGAGATATATTAGCTATTCCAATGTTAACAATGTCATGTGAGTCTGCATTTAGTAAAGGAGGTCGCGTACTTGATTCAAATCGTAGTAGTTTGAGTTCCACTACTGTTGAAGCTTTGATTTGTACCCAAAATTGAATAAGAAAATCAAAGGTAATTGATTTAAGAGCACAGATGGATGAAGTGCAACAACTTGAAGCAGGTATGAAAATTTATTTGTAACTCAACTTTTATTTTTGTTCACTTTGTTATTATATTTCATTATATTATCAAACTAATTTATTGTGGATTGTGTGTTTCAATTTTTAGAAATTGCTGGATTACGTATTACTAGTGTTGGAGTTAATACGACGGCATAACATGAATGAAGAATGCAATCTAAGACTATATTTAATTTGATATGTTCAAGTTGGAAATAAATTTCATATTATAATTTCTAACTGTTTATTTATTTTTTTATTTCAGATTTTTATCATTCAAGTGGACTGTTACTGTCTACTTTGGACTGTTGTTATTTGCATTGTAATTTAAATTATCATTTAGAATCTAGTCAACTAAATTTTGGTTTAATTTGGCACACTACTGTCTGTTTTGTATGTTAACTTGGGTTGTTATTGCACTATGTTATTTCAAATTCTGTTTTAGGGGACCAAATTATGTAATTTTTTAGAGAATTAAATTATGAGTTTGTAGTTATTTCAAATTCTATTTTAGAGGAAGAAATTAAAATGGTTGCTCCACTTGTATATTTTTTTTTATTCTGTAAATAAAATTGAAATGTTTATCGTTTTGTTTTTTTTTTAAATCCAATCACCCGAACCAAACCAACCCGTATATCATCGGTTTAGTTTGGTTCGGGTCCAGTTATAAAAAACAAGTAAAACCGAACAAAATCAACCTGTGCAAATTTCTTTTATTTGGATTTATTTTTCGCAAAAAACCAAACCAAACTGACCCGTTACACCCCTAATAGAGAGTGTGAATGTGAGTCAAATGGGAGGAATGAATTAAAAAATAATTAATGGTGTTAAATGAAAATGAGGTATTTCTCGCTTTGAATTAAAAAAAAAAAGATAGTTTAGTGTTTAGTTTTAAAATTTGAGAGGGTGTCAGTGTCATTTAAGACTCTCCCAAAAGATGAATATATTTTACTTTTTTTTTTTATAAATAAATCTCAACAAAAAAGATAATAAAAAGATGGTTTCTCAACGTACGCATTTTTTTTCTTCAAAATTCATAGTTGAATTAAAAAATAAAAAATATCAAGTATAATAAATGAAATTTAAAAACCCACTTTAAATATTTGTTACTATCTTTTCAAAATACACCATTTGGTATAGATAAATTTAAATCAACAATTCATTTTTTAATAAAAGATAAACTTTCTAAACAAATTAAAATTAAAATAAACTTTCAAAAACAAAGGATTTCTATTATTAAAAAAAAATCAAAACACCCCATTTTTTAAAATCAATAACTCAAATGGAAAAAGAAAAACAAAGATCACATAAAATGGACATATATTTTTTAAATAGATGGAGATAAATTCGACAGCACTTCAAGTTTTAAAAACCAATCTTTTAAAAAAAATACAGAAAAATAATTTTCATTCATATTACAATAAAAATAGGACAATCAGATCTAATGTCAATAAAATAAAAAATACTTTAACTATATATATAAAAGTTGCAAAAGCCAATACAAAATAACCAAACAAAAATCTTAATAGTTAAACTAATGTCTTCCATCGACCAATGGTCAAGAATAATGTGAGATTCACAATCTTTAATGTCATTCATCTTAAAAATATATATATTTGCTGGTGTTTGCTCATATCGACTATATGTGGTATTTGGCATGATCAATCCAAGGATGTGTTGGTAAGTCATTTGTAAGACCGAGAGGTTGTTGAATTTGGTGGTAGCTTCCATATATCCCTTGCTCAAAATATGATACAGACAAAACGAGTCATTTGCCTATGTGAACATCGCACCAAAATGGAGAAATAAAAAATGTCACACTACGACGACGAACAAACTAACGTCACCCTCATACGACCAAATCATTGACAAAGCACGAAGAAAAACCTGAATTTTTTGGGGAAAGCCACTTATATAAATAAAAGGAGATAATAAAATAATTTGGAGGGGTGATTCCAAACTAAAAAATGATCCTAAATCACCTCGCTAATGGATGAATAGGAGATAATCTAATTTTGTGTAACTTATTATGTATGTGCTTGTTCCTAGAAGATGTTATTCATCATATTTTTTATCTTTACATAAAAACATTGAAAGATGTTTTTGCAAATGGCTCAAAATTCACAAAATAGTTGTACATGTATGAACCAAACATGCACAAATCGATGTTAGTAGATCCAGTCCAGATTAACTTTAAAACGTTGGACTCAACTCTATGGTCCAATACACGACAATGGGAATGACTAAACTCAAAAGACAACTTACTACCCGACACTCAAGGGGACGTCATCAATCTTCACCTAAAGACTAGTCATAATGACTATATCAGTAGTAGTTTTCGCTCGCATCAAGAAAAATTCTCAACATGTCTTGTTGTGATTAAGTTGCAACGACTCTCAAATAACGATAAAACTTGAAGTAGCAGAACGATTAAAGGAAAATGTTACGTTTAATCAACATTATTGAAATAAACAGTAAAACAAATGATAGGTTAGGAAAGTAAAACTTATAGATCAAAATAGAGGTCCTTATTAAGTGAATGGCTAATAAGAGTTTGAAATAATGCAAGTGTATAGGGCGGTTTAGAAGAAAAGTGGCGTATTTGGTGAATAAATTATTTATGTGTCGTTTTGCACTGCAAAAATGTCTCTATGCAATGCGAACATTAACTACCATAAATTTTGCATTCAAATTTGTCTTTGTCTTCGCACGACAAAACCTCGTGTCATAATGCAAATCGATTATTCCTGCAATTACAAATTTACAACTTCACATTTAAACACTTCTTCACAATGTGAAATATCACACCACACTTCAAAAGCTTGTAAATATGAGTAATGATTTTTGGTTTGATTCTATGAAGATTTTTATCACTTTTTTTGCCTTCCTACACTGCCTTTTTCTTAATTATGGTAAAATATTATTTAGTTATGGAGTCTTGGTTCGTTTTTTAATATCCTAATGAAAATTAGGTGTTATACATTGCACAACTACGAGGAAACGATGTTTTGTTAGGTTTATAAATTTAAGTATGTCACAAGTGACAATTTTAATTATAATGCATTCTACTTGATCAAACATGATTTATTAGTATAGGTCTTGGTCATACTTTGCACCTTAAAATACAAAAAGATTAAAACAAACAAATAAAAAAACTCTTTTATAATTTTAATTTTAGTAGAGAGTATCTCACCAATATATGAGTACATTTTGTTTTTCAATTGCAATATCAACTAGAGTATAAAATCAAGTACATTTTGTTTTTCAATTGGAATATCAACTAGAGTATAAAATCAAGTGTAATTTGACTTACCGTGATTTTATCATATATATATATATATATATATATATATATATATATATATATATATATATATCACCAAATCAAATATACAACAGTTACGTAAAACATAAAGTTATCATTTGAGAAAGATAAATATAAATTTGTTGATTTAATTGTACTTTTGCCTCTTCTAATTTTTCAATTGTGCGATTTTAGTCCTATTGGTTTAAAACGAGCGATTTGGACTCATCACATTTACCCCTTTTTGATTTTGCAGCCCCCACTTGTTTTTCCCCATTTTTTTTGGTGATGTAGCAGGATAGGACGAACTTTTTAATGACCTGGCATGACATGATGGAAATTATTTTATTTTAATTAGTTTTTTTACAAAAAAAAGTTTTTTTAATTAAATAAAAAAAAATTTGCTTAATTAAAAACACTAAAAATTATAATCCTTTGCCACACCTTTGCCATTCACTAAACTTTTATTTCCAATTTCATTCGAGCTCAAAAAAAGTTGACTTTGAAGCTCCGTCAAAAAGAGATTCAAGGAAAATGCGAGAAAATTTTGACGTAGGTATTTAGAAATCGATAGAAATGACAACAGTTTGAGGAAGAAATCTCGTGAGAGCTCAGATACTAACGAAGATAAAACGACAGAGGAGGAAGCGAAAATCAAGTTGGAGATATATCAGTGACTATGATTCAGACTTTGATTCTAGTTCGGTTCACAGAACGACGAGTCTAAACAATCTAGTTCAGATTCAAAATATTCAAACTTGGAGAGCAAGAAAGGAAGAATGAAAGGAGAGGAAGAGGAATGAGAAGAGAGAAAAGAACACCAGGATAAACAAGGAGAAAGTAGAGAGAACAAACAAAGAGAAATGAAAAAAATAAAAATAAAGGTGTATAAAATCATAGAATTTGATTGAAAAATGTTCACTAGTGTTAAGAATATTCAGATTGATTGATGTTGTACTTCATCTAATATAAATATGTGCATTATATTGATTACTAAAGATTTTAATTAAATAAATTTAATTACGTTTTATTTAATTAATTAAAAAAAAATTCATTATGTAATCACTCGTTATTAGAAAGTCTACATATTTATTACACAAGATAAATGTAAATCACTCGTTTTAAATTATGAATCAAAATGGCACTATTGATAAATTAGAGTCACCAAATCTAAAATCTTAAGCGAAATTTATTTGTAAATGCTGGACGAAGGTCTTAAAAAACATAGAACATAGAATTGTTGCTTTTCCTCCCGTCTTCTCCCTACAGACGAGCGTACACACACCATCAACACTCACTCCATTTTTCTTCTATCATTCTCTTTCTTAAACCTAACTCAGATCACCACACAAACCCTACATTCTTGTTTCGAACAACTCCGCCACGGTAAGAAAGAGAACAATTCTATCTTCTTCACCTTTCGCCTTTTCCTCTTCCTCTGGCCTCACTAACTTTCATTTCTTCCACTTTTCCTTTACAAACTGAAGCTCCTTCAAACAAAGCCATTGGTAAGTCTCATATTTCTTTAAAAACTTTAACTTTAGCCTTGAAATTGACAATCTCCGAATTTTTTCTGAAACCCTAATTCTTCAATTCTCTTAAATTCGAATTCATCAATGTGTTTTGCTTCTGATTTGAATTAATTTGTTGCATGTTATGATTTTGAGACATAATTGAGCAGTGAGCATAAAGCTGAAACCCAATTTTTGATCTGAAAACCTTAACCCTTTGTTCATCCAAATCTGCAATTTGTTCATATTATCAACATATAATTGGTTTTTTAATATTGTTATTAGACTAAGAATGTTAGATTGATAAAAAAAAAATACAAATCCTGATAAATGGGTGGGCTCTGTGGGTTTTTCTTTTTACAGTTATGAATAAGACAATAAGTTGTCCAGAGTGACCCTTGCTGGAACAAAAAAAACATGCATATTGCTTGAGACAAATCATAAGCTACTTTTGTTATGCCCTTTGAAAGATTTATATACAAGTGTATGTGTTTTGAGATAAGCCTAGATAAGCTCTATATAAGTTTTTCCAATTTCTAAATGTCTTCATAGTAGCTTGTTTTGTTATTGTATTCTATGCTTCCTGAATTTGGGTACTGTTTTATTTATTCAGTGCATTAATCCATTTTGGTTGTTGGCAAGATTGTATTTGACAAATAATTGGTGATTCAAAGGCTTTATTTTGTTTTTTATTTGGAGTGTATTTTCTTTTGGTTGCTGTGTTGTGAATTCTATTGTCATTGTTTCCTTTTTAAAACTATTTTGCAAACCATACTGTACTCATTGTAGTCTCTTATGGTAAAAGCTTTTTTCTTTAAATTTAAAATTAAATGTATTTTGGCCTTTTGGGATTAGGACTATATTTATTGAAACTCTCTCTCTCTCTTATTTAATTTATTTCAATATCTACATAGTCAATAGCTTCCCCTATGGGCTACGTAGAACCCCATTGTGTTACGGTTTTGAGCAGCGGCTGTAGTGCCACGATAACGGCTGCTTATCGATTCCATTAGAAGAATAACTTGTAATGCCATCCTCACCTTGGAGATAGTGATTCCATTAAAAGAGTCACTTGTATTGTATCTATTTTATATACTTAAATGACTTATTTTAAACCATGGAGGTTGTGAAACCTAGTACTTCGTCCCCTTTATAAGTCCCCTTTTGTCATTTTCATATATATATTAAAACTATCGGTGTCCGACACATATCCAATACTTCTTGATACGTACCCAACAAGTATCTAGTAATTTAAAAAAAAAAAAATTCTCCAATACATCTTCAATAAGTCTTACCAACCAAAGATACAGACTTGTCATTGATAGTGACTTTATAAAATAATTTTTTACCATTTTGATTTGTGCTTCCTTACATATATTTGTTGCACTTGCTTCATTCTTTTGATTCACTCATTTTCTGCTTTCCCATGTTCTTATTTTATAATATTTTTCTTATGTTCTTACTCCATTCTTGCGGCTATATTTAATGTATCTGACTAGGCCTACTTTTTATGTTCACATCTATCTTTTTTGTAATAGTATTGCGCGTGCACGCGCACACATGCATACACACACAAACACGTGTGTGTGTGTGTGTGTGTGTGTGTGTTAGCGTATCTTGGCAATGTCATATCTTGATTTATAAAAAACTCCTGTATTAGTGTCGTATAACATATCACACTATGTATCTGGGCTTCTTAGGTTATCGATTAATTTTGTAGTCTGTTCTGTAGAATATATCACATGAACAATGAAAACCTTACCACATATCTTTTGTTGCTGCAGTGGAGTTTGGGATTGATGACTCTTTTAATGGTGATACGGTGAGAAATGTTGTCATGGCTGAAGTCGGTATGATAGCTGATGAAAACAGGGAAGAAGAAAGTTCTGCTGAACCAACTTACCAACAAGACCAAGATGATAGCATGACTCAAGATTCTTCCGGACTGTTAACAATACCCTCAGCAGATCCCACAGTACCAGACACTGCTGTTGACGAGCCTTATGTTGGTCAGGAGTTTGAGTCAGAAGCAGCGGCACATGCATTTTATAATGCATATGCAACTGAGGCTGGATTCATCATACGCGTAAGCAAACTTTCACGATCAAGGCGTGACGGAACTGCTATTGGACGCGCTTTTGTTTGCAACAAAGAGGGTTACAGAATGCCCGATAAGCGCGAAAAGATTGTAAGGCAAAGGGCTGAGACAAGGGTTGGTTGCAGGGCAATGATTATGGTGAGGAAAATGAATTCTGGTAAGTGGGTTATTACAAAGTTTGTGAAGGAGCACGCACATCCCCTGAATCCTGGAAGTGGTAGAAGGGATTGCTTTTATGAACAATGTCCGGTCAGTTCCCGTGCTTTTTCACTATTGAAGAATTGTATATATTATAATAGTTTTATGATGTACTGACACAAACATGCCACCGATCACGATAATAATTTGAGAAAATGAATTAATTGAATGTAATCGCATGTGTCAGTGTCCTGTTAGTGTCAAGCATCGCACACACCCTCGATGAGAAGTGTTTGTGCTACAGAGTTATAGTTTATTCTTGTATATATTTATAATAGTTTATTCTGTTATGGTTACTTTCTACTTGATATATTGGATGTGGAGTCTAAGTCAGATAATGAATGTTACTATTCTGCTATCTATTACATTATTTCAGAATCTGATGTTTGCAGGATAATGTTGAGCCTACAACACATTTTTTATCTAAATTGTGAACGAAGCTTCATATTTTGATATATCATATTATGGAGTCACACTACCTTCTCAAACATTATTCATGTACTTTCTATTGTTATCTTTTGATATTTGTGTGTGGGTTTGTGTTTAACAATTGATACACAATATTGATCTTTGCCTTATGTGATTATCTGTTAAATATTATTGCTGTTCAATAACTGAAAACAAATATTTGTAAATCATAATATCATATACATTTTTCCACAATGTTCTTATGTGGTTATTATGTTTCCCATCTTATCGTTTCCCTCAGAGAAATTGTAACTTTTATAATTACGTTTATGGCACTTTCTGCATGCATGTATGGAAAGAACTTGCCTGATTTATAAATATTCTATTATGCACTCTTTTCAGCTTCATGTTTACCCCCTACTTACTACCTCTTTTGTTTATATGTCACTCTCAGAACGAACATGATAAAATTCGTGAACTATCTCAGCAGTTGGCAATAGAGAAAAAGCGATCAGTGACTTATAAAAGACAACTTGAACTAATATTCGATTATATCGAGGAGCATAATGTGAGCCTTTCAAAGAAAATACAGCACATAGTAGACAGTGTGAAGGAGATTGAACCCAAAGAAGAAGATAATCATTGAACTGATACAATGGTATTCATTGTATTGCTTTTTATGCTGTCAATAGTTTAGCACTAAATTATTTCAATCAGTGTATATCCATTCATATGTAGTTGCTACTAACATTGTGATAATAACTCATAAAAGGCATTCAAATGCCCTGATAGAGCTTCATTTGCCAAAATACAGTTTCAAATTTCTATTAATTATCTATGTAGTCAGTAGCAGATAGCGTAGCGTATCGGCCGACCCTTAAAACGCTATAGCGGGTAGCAGTATAGTCGCTGCGTCGAAGAGTCTAGGGGAACATTTAGAAGCAATTAATATTTAATATCATACACATATAAAGGTAAAAAAAAATAGAAAAATGTAAAAACTAAAGAAACATTCCTAAGTCATAACTTCAAAACTTCAAAGTCATTGCTACTAATATTTCAAACATAATATAAGTCTGATTACGATATTTGAATGTGCTCTGTTTATGATGTTTGAGTGTGCTCTTTTATGATGATTGAGTGTACTTTGTTTCTGGAATTTGAGTGTACTACGTTTTTAATAGGAAAAAAAAAACAGCATTTTTTGCATGAACAGAGTAGCAGAAGAGGTGCAATTAAATATTAATTGCGCCAATAAAATATTAAATATGCGCATTTACTGTTAAGATTTTCTCATAAATAAAACAATTTACCCAAAGAATTTACGGTTTCGTTTTTCCCAGAGTACTTTAATCAGAGCATTTACTGTTCTGTTTTTTTTTTTTCATAAACATTTATTGTTGCGCGTTTTCTTTAGAAAAAACACTTCCTTTTCTGCGTGAGACAGCCGCGATTGACGGTGGCACAGCCGCAACCTTAATCTGTGACGTGATGGCTGCGACGGCGAGATTGAGGCCGCAAAGGCCGCTTCTAACTACATAGCTAATTATTTTAAATATATATAATTATCACATCACTACTGCTTTGAGTTGAGTATAGACAGAAAGAAAAATCATTGGGAAATTTGTGATGGATCGGTCTCATTGTATGGTCACATTGGTTTTGAATATTTTGCATTCACATTGCAACTTTGTACTTTTTTTGGGGTCAACTTTGTACTCTAAACTCAATTTATCAAAGTTGCAATCGAAGTGTGATCTTGATGCGACTATCTAAATCATAATATTGTATGAATTTTTTTTTTTATTTATTTATTGTAGAGTAGTTCCTGAGGCTTTTATTAATGATTCAGGCAAACAAAAGCCAAAATAAACAATCAGCTAAATGATTCAAATAAAATACAACAAAAGAGATTATTTCAAAAAAATTTAACACAATAAATTACATAACATCAAAACAACAAAAAATGGAGACACCAAGTTGAAATGAAATAATCAAATAATTAACCAAAGCCTGATAAAAAAAGTGAAATTAAAGGAAAACCACCCACCCCTCTCTCTTTCTTGTCCCAACACAACAAAAAGAACAAAAATCTCATCAAGATGAGAATTGAATGAATTGATATTATAAAAAACAGAATTGAATTACCATTGGATGTTGGAAATGTCATGCATGCATGCATGCATTCGTTACAATACATTACATATATAGCTAGGCTAGGCTAGGCTAAATGGGTAATGAATTAGAATTTAACCAAGAGCACTGAATCCTCCTCCCTTCATCATTTGCTTAAACTCCTTGTAATTAACCATTCCATCCCCATCAACATCCACCTTCATAATCATTTTCTTACATTCCTCTACGGTTCTTCCCTGTTTAAGACCAAGAGAGGACAAAACCACTCTTAGTTCCTCAACGGTTATGAAACCGTCGCCGTTTTGATCAAATACATTGAAAGCTTCCCTCATGTCTTCCTCTTCATCACGCTCGTCCATGATAGATTGATACAATTCACCAAACTCGTCTAAATCCACGCACCCGTCCCCGTTCACGTCGATTTTCTCAATCATCTGCGTTAGCTCCTTGTCAGGTATGAAAATTCCCAAATTCTCTAATGAGTCTGTTAGTTCCTTCTTGGTTATTCTACCGTCCCCGTTCCTATCAAACATTTGGAATACCCGCTTTAGCTCGCTCGGATCCATCTTTTGTATTGTGATCAATTATTTTATTTGTTGATTTGAGGGAAAGCACAAGATGGTTTGGTTTGGATGAAGGAGGAGGAGGGGTTTCAACTTGTTTGGGACAAGACAAAACAAATTAGAAATGAAAACTACGAGGTTGTAATAATAATGTAAACAACAAGGAAATAATATGGATCCTTAGCAAAATAGCTGGCATTTGTTTGTGGTGCTAGCTTGTTGCCTTTTTCTTGTTATGCCTTGGACTTGTGGAGAGATTTTTGGGTTCTAAATTTAGGAATTCACAAGATACACACACATATATGAATTGATTAAAGTAGTGGATAATTGATAAAAACGGTTAAAGTTTTACTTAAACTATATACGTGTCTAGTTTTATTTTAGTTTATCGTAACATTATTCTTTCACTTATACAGGTATTTGTTAAATGATTTTAATGCGCTGTCATTATAAAAAAAATTATACACGTATTTGTGAAGATATTTTAAAAACTAATTTAGAAAAATGACAAAATAGTGAGATATAATTTAAAGTATGTATAAAAGTTTTTTATCCTTCTTGATTTGTGTACTGTTACAAATGTTAATATAATAATAGAGTAAATTTTTATACAAAAGAAATGTAACGGAGTAGATATTAATTTCAATGCACAAATAATACAAAAACTTCTTTAGGTATGCATATAATCAAAATTACATTACATCATGATATAACCTTATTATCATTGTAATATGTAATTCAATGCATATAAAAAACAGTTATTATACATAAATTCATATAATATAATAATAATGCTTATTGTTATGAATTTTGCGGCTTTATTATCATGAAACTTAATTTGTTGAGCATTTCATAATTTAATTTACCAACAACAATAATAATATATTAGTATTAATACGCCATGGTAGAACTGGGAGAAGGCTATGTACTGGCTTTTCTCTTCCGTGACTGGGTAGTGTTGATATTTTATGCAAGCGAGGCCCAAAGGGTTGGGCCATTGCACATGACAAATACCTTTAAATTTTAAAGTAAAAGCTGCTTGTGCAATGTACTATTTTACATTAAAAAAATTTAATATGAGAAAATTATTATTTATTAAAATAACAGTAAAGAAAAGCAAATACCAAGATGTCAATGTCAAAACATTCAGCTTGGTGATGGATTTAACTTACCGTTGGAACTATGCCGGCGGCATCATTTATTTAATTGATTAATTTAATATATCAACTAAGTAGGAGTATATAATATATTATCTCCATTGTCAGAAAAAATATATTGTTATCTCCCTCATAAAAATAAGAATGTTGTTATGTTCTTTATTTATTTATTTATTTATAATTTTTACATATATTAAGAAAAATAAACATTATAATTAATGTGTAAAATTTTATATAAATGTTATTCAAAATTTCTTTTGTGCACATATATTTCCAACTATATTTTTACTATTATTATAAGTATTATATGAGAAAAAATAATAAACATTTAATAATTTAAAATGAAATTTACATTTATAGACAAGTTTTTAAATAGAGATATTTAATTAGGGACACAAATAGAAGTGTATAAAAATAAAAAACAAAAAACTTCTCCATTTGCCCATGTTTGGTGGACCTGTATTATCAACTAAATTTTACAATGTTGCTTTCTCCTTGTTTTTATTAGGAAAACCAAAAGACATGTATTAACAGGCTAGTTTTAGGCA
Organism: Cicer chorassanicum; assembly: GCA_037974735.1. Lineage (NCBI taxonomy): Eukaryota > Viridiplantae > Streptophyta > Magnoliopsida > Fabales > Fabaceae > Cicer > Cicer chorassanicum. The sequence continues at coordinate 22,113,814 of JBBPBP010009779.1, forward strand.
CAAGGTGTATCAAAAATGCAAGCTATACACATTAAACATTTAAAATATTAGACGTTAAAAAGTTTAAAAGTAAACAAAAGGCATGAACATCGCAAAATACACATACTATCAAAAACAAAGACCACACTTAGAGATAAAAATAGGCTAAACGGTTCGTTAGCGTATATGGCCCGACTTATTTATAGCATGGTTTGACTAATAAATAAGTTTATACTTACAAAAAAAAAGCCTATTAAGCTGGCATATATATATATATATATATATATATATATATATTAACATTGTTATTTTTTTATTAGTATTTATTGTTTTAAATTTGCTAATTATGAATTCATTTTGTTTCTTTATTTTTTTTTGAAAGGTTTTTGCATACTTGTTAGTTATAATTTTATTATATTTGATTATATATAAAGGCTTAGTTTAGCATATTTAAAAAAATATACTATTTAAATGCTTTAATGTGAAATAGACTTTTAAATAGACTTTCAGGCTTTTTAAAAAGGTCAGACAAAAAAATAACCTATGATAGGCCGTATACCAGGCCGAAAAAATTAATCGTAGATTAAACTCAGGTCTTTCAAAACCTGGCCTGACCTGGCATATTTCCACCTCTAACGCACCTCAATCACACAACTAAAACCCAGGGTCGGGCTAACACGTTATGAAGCCTAAAGCGAAAATATTAGACGGAGCATTTTCAAAAATTAATAAATAAATTATTAATATTTTATTTAATAATTATAGAAAATTTCTTAGTTGAATTAATGGCATTTTCAAATCTATTTTCTCTATATTTTTCAAAAAATGAAATAAGACATTTCAATTGTTCTACAACAACATCAAAAACTCATGTAAAATTTTTCATTTTTTAGTTGAAAAAGAAAATAGTGTGTATACTACTTTCATTAGTCAATTTACTCGTAGTAAAAAAAGTATTAAATAATTTGCAATAAAAACAAAATATTTTATTTAATTTATATAAAATTTGATCGGTTTTAATCTTAAGAATATTAGAATGTGAGACTTAACCCACATAATAAAACCACATAAAAAATAGGACAGATTGTTGGTTTAGATTCCATTGCATAAATTTGTTGTTTGTTAGTAACATTTTTTATAATTCAAACATGTGACAAATATAGACACCACTTTCATAGAAATTTCATTAAACACTATTATTTTTCACATTCTATCATTCAAAATGCAAACACTCAAAGAACACTTTATAATTTTGAGATGGAATGATAGATGCAAACACTCAACATTCTCAACCTACAATATTTTTTCTTATTCCTCCCTCTTTTCTTTCTCAACCCACAGTCACCAGAAACATCCAAATTGCTCTTTCATTCTTAACGAAAGTCACCAAAATCATACGAATTGATTTTAAAGTGTTAAAAAAAAAATTGAAAACAGATTTACAAGAGAGTATTTCATAATGAGGTTGTGCAACACAAGAGAGTATGTAGGAAAATTTAAAAAATAAAGAAACTATAATAATAATAAATAATAATAATAATAAATAAATAATAGAAAATACACTACCAATTGTGAAAATGCAAACAATAATTATTTAAAGAACATCATATCATATCGACTTGTACACACTTACAATAATTTAACTAACAACTCCATAAATTCCAACAACTGGAAATATTAATAAAATGACATAACATAATACATTAAACTTAACTTATAAGTTATTGTGAAATATTTCTTCCTCTTTTCTATCAATTGTTTATTAAAAAATAAAAACATTCAAATAAAAATGACTTGCTTCGCACTTAATTTAAAAAAAAAATCTATTTCACAAACTAAATTTTATTTATAGAATATATTTGAATTGACTTGTGAACAATTTATTTAAACTTATCTACAATTAAAAGCATTAGGTTAGATAGAGTAAATTGAAAAAAGTTTACAAAAAAAATTTCATAATTAACATATTTT
>JBBPBP010009779.1:22124162-22181973 GCA_037974735.1 Cicer chorassanicum
AAAAAAAAAAAAAAACCTGATCAATGGTGAATATCTACAATTCACATAAGCCACCGTCTGATTTTATTTATTTCACGAGTTCTTAACTTACAATATAAAGTCTTAACTTTAAAGGTAACTGTTATTTTTTAATTAATTGTGTAACAACATAAGTAAAAAATAATAATTGTGTAACAACTAGCTTAAAAAATTAATACTGTAATCGTGTAACATTTTATGCATTCATTAACTAATTGGAATGGTGTCAATTGAAGCTGCTAAATATTTAATGCCTAAGATTATTTAACTGTTCCCTGATTAACTGATTATTATTGCTCATTTAAAGCTCTACCAAACTTACGTGGTACAATAGTAGCGTTAATTTCCTCAAATATCAACATGTAGATCCGTTTCATCAAGATTAAAGATTGGTTTACTCAATTCTAATGGTCCCCACCAAACTCGTAGTTTTCTTTTTCATCCTAACATTTATGAAAATGAATTATTTTCTATGATAAGTGTCTCCACTTGAGGAAGCAAACACAAGTGTATAAACTAATCAGGCAAGAGGGTTTCTTTCACTTAAAAACTACATTAATCTTGATTAGATTTTACTTATCTCTCGCATAGTGAAACTGAGAGAAGGAGGGATGTGTGTGATGTTTGCATTATACTAACAAGCTATTATCCCATGCAACCATCCAAAAAACAAAGTAACTAAAATATGGAACTCCTAGCAAAATGTGTAGTGCATTAAATAGTCATAGTCCCTGAACAATTCATGAAAAGATTTTATTGCATTAACTTTATCATTTAATGCATTCACCAACAATATACATAGAAGAAGCAGATTATGTGTCATTTTAATTTAATTCACCGTATATCTTCCAGTCCCATGTTCTTTTCTGCAACCACCCTTCAACATTTTTCCATCTATCCCTTTCATTTTGATTTTGATTTCCTCTTCCAACATCACCACCATGTGGCAAAATGCATTGCAAAAGGAAAAAAAAGATAGTAATTTTTTTCACCTTTCTCACCAAGCCAACAAGAAGCCTAAGCATTGAAAATGGTCACAAGATCTAGTAGAAACACAAAATGAAGATTCTGGAATTTTTTCTCCCTGCGTTGCTTCCATGGATTTTGTAAGCTTCTGATCACAGTGTTTTAGTTCATAATTAGATGTAATTTTTGTAACACTTGTTCTTCTCTTGAAACTGCATTATCGACCTGTTTTCGTAATGATCAACCAATGAGTGTATAAATGTGGATGACAAAGTCTATGTGCAAACAATATTAATATCATTGGTGAATATTCTTATCGTTTCTATTGTTTCATTCATATGCTATTTTGGTGGCTTTGTATCATGAGGTACTCAACAAGACATTTTTTAATCTATGGTTTGAATATGCAAATACACATATTGCTATTTGAGCTTGTGGTTTTATTATCATACTTGTGCTGTTCAGTTTGGAGTCTTGGTTCCATGTCATCAATTGCAATCTCATATGGTGAAAAAGGTTCAGTTTTTTGTGGTTTGAAATCAGATGGTTCCCATACTGTGACATGTTATGGATCAAACTCAGCCATAATCTATGAAACACCAACCCGTTTCTCATTTCTTGGCTTAACAGCTGGTGATGGATTTGTCTGTGGGCTTCTAATGGGTTCTAAACAACCTTATTGTTGGGGTAACAGTGGCTACATTGAAATGGGTGTGCCTCAACCTATGATTAAAGAAGCTCAGTACTTAGAAATTAGTGCTGGTGATTACCATGTATGTGGGTTGAGGAAGCCTTGGAATGGAAGGCGTAGCGGTACTGGTAGCGATAGGGATGTTTCTTTAGTTGATTGTTGGGGTTATAACATGACCAAAAACTATGTGTTTGATGGAAAGATTCAATCAATTTCAGCCGGTTCTGAATTTAACTGTGGATTGTTTTCTAAAAACAGGAGTGTTTTCTGTTGGGGTGATGAGACTAGTAGTTTGATGATTAGTTTGATTCCTCAAAAAATGAAGTTCAAAAAGATTTCTTGTGGTGGGTATCATGTGTGTGGAATCTTAGAGGGGGTGAATTCTAGAACCTTTTGTTGGGGGAGAAGCTTGGACATTCAGGAACAAATTTCAGTGACACATGATGCAGGTCAAGGAAATATTGATTTGGCTCCAAATGATCCTATGGTTTCTGTAGTGGGAGGAAGGTTTCATGCTTGTGGAATAACAAGATATGATCATGAAGTTCTTTGTTGGGGATTTATGATCAAACCAAGCACCTCAGTTCCTAGAGGGATTAAGGTTTATGAGATTGCCGCTGGTGATTATTTTACTTGTGGAGTACTTGCTGAGAAATCATCTCCAATTCCATTTTGTTGGGGTGTTGGATTTCCTACTTCTTTTCCTTTAGCTGTCTCGCCGCGAATATGCAAGCCTGCTCCATGTCCTTTCGGTTTCTATGAACTTGATCAGCAAAAGGGTCTTTGTAAGTCCCCGAACTCTGTTGTTTGCATGCCGTGCAGTAGCGATTGTCCTGCTGAAATGTATCGGAAAATTGGATGCAATTCGGCGTCTGATAGAGTGTGTGAATATAATTGTTCAGCTTGTTCTTCACCGGAATGCTACTTACACTGCTCCTCTTCATATTCCAATATTGGTACAGAAAAGAAAAATGAGAAATTTTGGGCTTTGCAGTTACAAGTGGTTATTGCAGACATTGCTTTTGCAGTTTTTGTTGTTAGTATTGTATCATTAGCAGTAGTTTTATTTGTCCGCCGCAGGCTAAGAGATTGCGAGTGTTCAGCCAGATTAAAGGTGAAGAAACTAAATATAAGAAGTTCTTCCCTCCAACACGAGAACCGCAGGATCCGTCCTGACATTGAGGAGTTCAAGCTTAGGAAGGCTCAAAGGTTCACCTATGAAGAACTTGAAACTGCAACATGTAGATTCAAAGAAGAATCCATAGTAGGGAAGGGAAGTTTTTCTTGTGTATTCAAAGGTGTTCTGAAAGATGGAACAATTGTAGCTGTCAAAAGGGCTATTGTGTATCCTCCAAACAACAAGCACAAGAATTCCAAAGAGTTTCAGACTGAACTTGACTTACTCTCAAGATTGAACCATGCACATTTGCTCAACCTTCTAGGCTATTGCGATGAAAATGGAGAAAGACTTCTAGTCTATGAGTTCATGGCTCATGGATCTTTGCATCAACACCTACATGGTCCAAACCAAGTGTTGAAACAGCAACTTAACTGGATAAGAAGGGTAACAATAGCGGTTCAAGCGGCCCGCGGGATCGAGTACTTGCACGGCTACGCTTGTCCACCAGTGATTCATAGAGACATTAAATCCTCAAACATCCTCATTGATGAAGAACACAATGCCAGAGTTGCTGATTTTGGTTTATCATTGTTAGGTCCTGCAGATAGTACTACTCCACTAGCTGAGTTACCTGCCGGAACACTTGGTTACCTTGATCCTGAATACTATAGGCTTCATTACCTCACAACAAAATCAGATGTATATAGCTTTGGTGTTCTACTATTGGAAATTATAAGTGGTAGAAAAGCCATTGACATGAAATATGAAGAAGGGATTAATAACATAGTTGAATGGTCAGTGCCTTTGATCAAATCAGGAGATATAGCTGCAATCTTGGATCCAACTCTTAAGCCACCTCATGATGTTGAAGCATTGAAAAGGATAGCTAATGTAGCTTGTAAATGTGTGAGAATGAGAGGGAAAAATAGACCTTCCATGGACAAAGTAACAACATCTTTGGAAAGAGCACTTGCAATGTTATTGGGTAGTCCATGCATTGATCAGCCAATTTTGCCTTCTGAGGTGGTTTTAGGAAGTAACAGATTGCATAACAAAACATCTCAAAGATCTTCAAATAAGTCAGTTTCTGAAAATGATGAGTTGGCTGAAAATGAGGACATAAGGTGTGAGTTTAGAGCACCTTCATGGATAACATTCCCTAGTGTGACATCTTCTCAAAGAAGAAAGTCATCTATGTCAGAGATAGATGATGATGGGAAAATTGTGGAAGTGAAGAATATGGGAAATGTTGGAGGGAACAGTGATGTGTTGAGAAATTTAGAGGAAGAGATTGGACCTGCTTCTCCACAACAGAAGCTGTTCTTGGAACACAACTTCTAATTAACCATGTCAAGCTTTATGCAAACTCAAGTTTCAGTCCTCATATGATTGTGTCATTTGATGATGAAATTTGATATTGTGCCGGTTCCTTTTTAGTTGTCGCTTTAAATTTATTTACACATACAAAAAAAATCAATTAATTTTGTTACTTTTGAGGAAATCATTTGTTTTATTTCTATAATATAATTATATATTAATTATCTTATTTCAATTATTATTCTTCCTGCAATAAATATTTAAGAATATATTTAAGAATATTATGTTGCATTAAGCGTTGAAAGTGACAAGTAAATAGAAATAAAAAAGAATTTAAACATATAAAAAATTAATTGCCCTCACGCAGGATCGAACTACGGACCTTCAGTTTACAAGACTGACGCTCTACCACTGAGCTATAAGGGCCACTTGTCATAATTATATATATCACACATATAAAATCTACAATACTCCATTATGTTTTCATATTTTTAAGTGGGATATTCGCCTTCATATTAGAGTTTAGAGGCCCACTTCTTAACAAAATTATCCACTTTTGACATGTTAATCAATAGTTGTCGGTGTTAGTGTTAGTCTCTTCCTCATATTTTTTAACTTAAAAATAATGATTTAACATATTTTAAACGATGTAAGATGCAATTCTATAATATAGAACCATCTAGATATATTAATTATTCATGTCATTAATTAATTTACAAATATGAAAAATTTCTAATGTTAAAAGTTAAGTTTTTACGGTGTTTTTTTTCCGATTTTATAAGTGTTAATCATTCTACATCATCGTAGTATGTATCATGTTATTTAAAATATATCACATCGTCATTTTTTAATTAAAAAATTATAAAGAAGAACCAAAATTATCGACTTTTAAAATAAGAAAATCAATTTCGTGAATTAATAAAAATAGGAGGACTAAATTGTAATTAAACCTATAATATTTATGAAATAACTAACCTATTGTGTTTGATTTTACGTTCTCTAAATACCAACCATATTTATCTCAATCCAATAAGATAATACTAGTTGTAATTTTCAGGTTGATCTCTTTTAGAAAGTTTGCCAACCAAAAACAAAACAAACACAGTATGAATCACCATCCTTGTATTGTTCTTTCTTTTTCTTTTCATTTATTGTTGGGTCGGAAACAAAAAGGATTTATGACTTTTGTTATAGCTTCTCCAACCCTTAGATTGAGAGAGAGAATATGTAAAACAACAAAATTCCTTCAGTTTTAATAAGGAGAAGAGAAATTGAGGACAACAGTAGGAGATAATTAAAAAAAATTGATTCCTTTTCAAAAACACGCTAAATCATTCAAGGTTCGAAAAGTAATCCGTATTTTTTTGTAAGAATAACTTGTTTTTTTCTGTAAGAAAGGTATGCATTTTATATGATAAATTGCACAACTAAAAGAATTGATTAATCAATAGTTAAAATGTTAACTTTATATAGTTTGTTTTACATGTTCATGATTTGATTGAAACATCAACTATTATCCTTTCACTTTATTACTCTCTTAAGTATACCCCACATGATCCTAATTCTTACAAAACTATGTAATTGCAAATAAATATTTTGTTCTTTCTTTCCTTTTCACCTTCGTCAGATTTATACTTCTCTTTCACTTGGCTCACTCTTTACTCTCTAGTACCATTCTGTCTCGTAACAAATGGCAAAGCTCATTTTCCCCTTTCGTTTTATCCAAAGGCAAAAAGGTAAATACTCAAATGCGACAGTAAAAATATGAGGGAAAAAAATCACATCAACAGCCACTAAGTCCACTTAAATGAATCAAAACAATTCATAAGTTCTATACGTATTTACATCATCACAACTATGTGCAACAAAATCCTAAAAAGTAGAGGGGTGGGGAGTCAAATAAAGCTGCAAAATTGATGTACATAGTTCTGTTCTATATTTTGGAATGGAGGCCATCATCCTGCTGATACATATCTTTTTGATGAAATCCAGCTGATAATCTGGTTCCTATCAGAACCTATTGTCCAGCTGCAGAGTTAAACAAAACCAAGTGATATTCGATATGAACCGAGAATGACTTCATCCATTTGGATTCAAGGTTAGCTTTAAAGAACATCCGATCAAATCCATATGGAGGGGTTTCTAAACTGTGTTGCCATAGCATCCGATAGAAACTTGACTAGGTTCTCTCTCTCAACATTTTTCTCCTTCTTAAGTTCCAGGTGTCGAACCTGGAGACAATTTAAATCAGTTAATGTAACATCGTCTAAGGATCAGATTGCATCATGCTGTCATGTAGGCCATATGCCCCACTTTAATAGAATTCTGTTCATAGCATATAATATAACAAACACACATGAAAAATCCAATCTTCAAATAGAAATTATTACATAGCTGATGTGAGTTCTTCATTGATAAAGTTATTAGATAAATTCTATGAGCATTGATAAGTTTTCCATATTAGAGGTTCATAGAAAATACCACAACTCTAATAACCAGATTGACATTGATAATAGGTTGACCTACAGAAAGAAGAGATAACTCTAGGATTGAGAAGAAAAATAAAAAAAGACGACGAGCTAGTTACATATTTATGTAGTTAAAAGGGATTAAAATTATGATAGATTATTAGGGAAGTGTAACATCCGTAGTAGGTTCCACATCAATATTGAATATATGCCCTCTCAAACATGATTTTAGTGAAAATACATGTGTGATTAATGTTGGATAAAATCGTCTAAACCTTGAGTTGAATAGTAGTAATAAAAATTAGTTTTTGCTTTAGGTTGAAAATTTTACGCTAGGTTTTAAATCGAACTTGCTTTTCGAGTAAAAACATCCATACATTTCAAACTCAATCTTACATATCTTTATCAAATCAATTTCATTCAAAATAACTTTTATCAAATGTTCACTTAGTCTGTGTAATTCAATATCAGAATTTTCCATAGCTATAGCTATAAGCTATATGAATCAACAGCCGTTTCACCCACCCACCTTGGGACGGCAATAAGATCCAAACTTAATAGCATCCATAAAAATTATCCACTGGTTTTTACCCATCAAATGGGTTTACATACAAGTTGTATGGTTACACTTTCAAAATTTTGGGTATGGGTACTATAGCCCCCAATTTACTCAGTCCCGGATAAAATATTTATTATATTTAATAAATAGGATTTACTCATTATTTTTAATGATTTTTTAATTAAGTTCTGTTTGTAATGTTTTATAGTTAGGAATTGAATTATCTTTGATTTCTTTTTCAATTGGGTTTTATATTATATTGTTGTATGCTCTTTTGTCGTCAATTTTTCATTATTAAAGTTAATATTATAACAAGAATAATGTTTTATTAGTTTGTCAAACTAGCAATTACAAAAAACCGTTTTTGAATTGACTAAAATATAAGTAATGGACCTGTGTCTGGGTATGTAAGTGCCATAACGGTACAAGCATTAAAAGTGCTATTTGCTACCCACAAGGGAATGGAAAAGGTACTCTGCTCATTGTCAACCCTACACTCATCCACTAGCCTTCTAACAACTAACATCCAAATTTTGTCACATCACTACTTTCATAATTATTTTTGGTCAACAATAATCAATTCTTGTAACGGGTTCTTTCAAATGCTCTCATGCAGCACTATTTATATCTCTATCAGGGACCTAGTTCAATTTGCATTATTAATGCACTTACAAAGTATACAAGGCTTTACATGGAGTAAGATGTCATGCACAGAAATTATTTTCATGTGACATTCCATATGGTTGTGGTATATGGTGCAATTTTCAATAGGACAATCAGATAAAGGAATTATACAACATTATATAATATTACCTTAACTGAATCTGTCAGAGAGAAACCTGTATCTGTAATAATGACAAGACATTTGATATCATGTTCATTAGCATACTCATACTGCTCTGTGAGACTTGGATCAGGGATGGGAACAAATTCGGCCTGATGACAAGAAAGATGAATGAGCAGAACCTTCATTAATAATACTAAATTACGCAGTTTAAAATTGTTTAGATATCTCAACCTTAAAGTTTTCCTGCCATAACTCAGCAACTAGTTCCATGCGCTCCACTAACAGACCCCCTCCTCCTCTTGAGCAGACAAGAATATTGATGCTGGCTTCATTTCTGAAACAGTTGAGAAAGTTAAGTGTATAGGTATGCAACCAAACTTACTCCTATTAGGTGTTTGTGTTATTTGTGCACATGTACACCCGTGTATAATTGAAATACAATAACCTAAATGCCGAGATGTTTGTAAAAATAACAAATTCAACAAAAAACGTATGAGTTTAAGGACACTAACCTATTGGGCTTAAAATCGACAGGACAATTCTGAATTATTGTCTCTAGTGCAAGGCTAGTCCCCACACCAGTGGGAGAATTTCCTTTCTGGAAAACAGAAAAGACAGTTAGAAACAATATAAAATTCAGACAAAAGAAGCTTTAAGTTGTCCAAGACTGCTACAAACAGGAAGAAAACACCATGAACAACTGAAGCATATTCAGGTTAAACATGCTGATATCATCAGTTAAGATAACTGACTAATATATGTTGAGGGAAAAGGTATCAAAAAGTATTTAGAGCACAAAGGACAAACAAGCACATCAATCAGTACTTAATCATATTCAGGCAAATGAGTTTATGCATGATTAGTTGATAACACAGTTAGGAATCCAAGCAAATGACACTCAAACTACATAGTGGTTATTGCAGACAGAAAAAATAGTATAGAAGATACAAGCCATGTTAATGCCTACATAGTCAGTACTCCACAACTGATGAAGCAAATAGTCATATCGACCACCAACAGCTAGCAAGACACCTTCAGAGAGTGACCCAGAACTGTTTTCCTTCCTTAAGTATACCTTCCAAGAAAAGTTCAACTTCATTAGAATCATCAAAACATACATATTTCTAGCCCTTCTGCTTCCTTGATGCAATTCAAAGCACTATTAGCCAATAATAATATAAATGTTTCAAATATTAAAAAGTGCTTGGTTCATTATCAATAAAAAAATGAGTAGCAGTTTATGGAATATGGATAATTCTATTTTACAAGTATGCATGATTTACCGAGTTATAATAACAATTTTAAAAGGTAGTAAAGCACATCATAAAAAACAAGCAAAAAAACAGGTGAATTTCAGAAATTCAGTGCATTTTCTACATCATATATTACATATATTTTTACAAGCATATTGACCATGCGACGATGGATATCATTCAATATCAATCTTTGTCGGCCACCATAGTTATATCCTGTTGAAAACCTAATAATAAAGTACCTACTACTCGAAGTGCCAAATTTACAAAGATAAGTCACAAAAAGGGGGTGAAGAGTGTATCTTACAAAATGCAAGCATGGAATCCATACCACGAGGGTGCAATAATTTTTTGAAAAATAAAAGACAGATTTATGGTACCTGAAAAAACAAATCTCTATGATAACTTTCATTTGGCGGCATTAATGCATCTATATATACATTTTTGTCAATCCTCCAAATTCTCAAGAGGCTGACTAGCTCGGACAATTCATCAAGTGCCTTCAAGGTACGCTTATCTGCATTAGTTTACTATTTTCCAATGAGCATGAACTTCCTACTATAATATGTAATTGTATATTTCATCTAACCACAGAATAATACCAGATGGAAGAGCTCCTCTTAGTCTGGGAAGTGCCTGATCTGCAGATCCACAGAATCTCAAACCTACAGTCTGCAACCTATTTACCATAACTTCTACTAAATCCAGTTCCTGGAAAAGCATTGAAGTTGCAAATAAATTAATTTGGACTGAGAACTGGTTTTTTTAACATGGTAATTACCGAAAGAAACTGACAATTTTCACAGCAACAATAGTTATTGCAGCCAAACATACAAGATTCCTTAATAAATTTTCTCACCTGCAATAGCTGCCGCCTTATCACTACCCATTTTGATTTCCTTTCTGAGGATTGAGGACGCAATGAACCCATCATTGAAAGAAGCTTCATAAAACCATAGATTGGTCATATTATATTCTTACAAACTTAATGATATGGGTTTCTTGGTTACACAGCTAACATACCTCGGCTACTTTAAGTCTGTGTTCTACCTTGATTCCAGTCCATGACCAAATTGCACCTAGGAGGTCAGCATGGTTTAGATGAATGTCACATGAGTCGTCATTGAAAAAACAAGTGACTATGTCCCTCGTGACCTGTAATACAATTGGTAAATATGATATGTTTAGTACACCACCAAGTGATCAACATTTTTACATGACACAGTCTGAAAGATATCAGAGATACAAAATAAACAAAATACAGGTTGAGTAATAAATCTGTCCCCTTTATTTTATTTTGAAAATAAAAAAAAAAAATTGAAAAGTATAGATTTATTACCATGCTAGTGAAATATACGATTTTCCCTTTTATTTACAGTGGTTTTACCACTAACTTGCAGCATAATACTATCATGAATAACTGTTTATAACATGCAGAACTTAATAAAAATAGAAAATAAAGCCAAAAGAAATTATAAAATCTACAAGGATACAGTAGAAAATATCACCTTTATGACCTCTGCTTCTGTCAATGTCGAAGTACCACCAATAATGTCAAAATCTCCCTGTGGAAAATGATTTCATGTTAAATGAGTTTGAATAAGCAATACAAATTGTTTGAATGTTTCACGCAAAGCATCACAAACCATTACAGAAGCTCCAAAGTCCAAACAGATTATTCATGGAATGCAAGAGAAAATACTGGAGATAGTTTTATATTCTTCTTTCACCAAAAACCAATGACAATCACCAAAAACGGAAAAATTTCAGTTATTAATTTTGTTCCTTGAGACTGATTCCAAAAAGAGAAGAACCACAGAAAAATTCGTAAGAAAAAATACTGTAGAATGGTACCTGAAGGTAGCGGTTTGGTGATGAATGTCCAACTGCTCTTCTGTAAACATATGATATCTCATATCGTTTGAATGAAGATTTCTACACATAATTTATATTTTGTCTCAGATTTTTCATGCCTTTTTGAAAGTCAGCTAAAATAATAGAGAAGCAGTGCAAAAACTGCCAAGGACATTTATTTCTTACCAGATACAGTTCAGAATTCAGATATTCAGATATATATAAAACACCTTTTCCTTCCTATACATTTTATATTTTTTGATTTGTTACGCAGGCTGAAGATCTTATTCGCAAGACTACAGATAAGTCAACAAAACTTCTTTCTAGTAAACTCAGGCTTTAATTTAGCTCCTTCCTTTAACATCAGTTTAGGATGTGTTTGTAAAATCTATAGGTTAAACTGTTAAGAAAGACTTAGAATTAAATCATCTATCATTGGTCCTAATACGTGAGCAAGATAATATGCCATTCTCTTTGGAGGACACAACCCCAACACACTTATTGTCACTATACAAAAACAAAGGCACATTATCTATAAGACCAAGCATGATTCTGTAGGTATTGTGTTTTCAATAATCTCACAGACCAAGTAATGCCATCTTATCTACTGTGAATAGTTTTGTTGAGAGTCACACATTAGATGTGACATGACTTGAAAATTGAAAAAGTGTTTATAGGTGAGAAGCATTCTTGACTAAACAAACCGGTTTTGTAGGTTGAGTTAGACCCAAACCCAAATTTTAAGATAGTATCAAAGTCTGTCCAAGATTCGTTGAACCACCAATTATCGGGTCACGCTCTAGATGTCCAAACTTGGGCGCGAGGAGAGTGTGTTGAGAGTCCCACACGGGATTTGATATGGTTCGAAAAAAGTGTTTGTGGGAGACATCCCTCACCATAGAAGCCGATTTTGTATGATTGAGTTAAACCAAAACCCTAATTCTAAAATGTTCAAAAAGCAAATTTAGGGTGCAAAATAATTTATTGTGAATCTTGAAGGAAATTGTAATACTATTGGTTTTCCTGTTCTGTTTGAAGAGCATTATTTATATCCATAAATCCAATATTACAAAGCACATTTTTCTGTTCTCTATTTATTAAAAGCATTATTGTACAACTTATATAACAAACTGTACCACTCCCTGCATCTCAAAATGAGTGTCGCTTTTGCTGATTTCACACATATTAAAAAATCACTGTAAATAAAAGAGAGAATAATAATTTTACCAAATTAACCTTATTAACAATTGGTGTGTTTTCCACTGTCATAAATACAGACTGAAATATAATGATTTGGGAATAATGTACTCTCTCCATCCCTTTTTATAAGCACCTGTTGTTTTTATTACACATATTAAGAAAAGTAAGAAGTGAATTTAATGTGTAGATGTTCCTAAAATACCATTTGTACATGAATGTATTCAATTTGACTTTTCATCTCCTAAGATAAATTAGTAGTATTAATAAGGGATGTGTTTGGGAAAAAAATAATAAATGCATCTAGTAATTTGAAAGGAGACTTATATTTAGGGACAATTTTCCTCAACGGGTGCTTATAATTAGGTATAGAGGGAGTACATACTAGTAATTACAGGGTTCAATTGAAAAAATAATAATTAATCTTATATTGAAATTTGAAAATGACATTCATTTTGAGACAATTTTTTGTTAAAGTGAAACTCATTGTGAGACTGAAAGAGTACTAAAGAGAGTTTATATCCACATATTCCATTACTTCAATAATATATCAATTATTGAAATATTTATCATATAATTTTAACATAATCAAATATAGTTGAAAAGAAAATGGGAAGAAATAAAATCAAGCTAATATGTCTAGTACCTGGTTAGATATAATCCAGTTCACAAAAGGCAAACGCAGTTCATGGCAAAGTTCAAGCATGTCTCCTCCATGGGTCAGAAGTTTAACTGCATTTCTACTCAATGAAAATCAAAGCCAGCAAGATTTTATCTAGGCTGTCAAATCCACAAAGAACTAAATCACAAAATAGTAAAGAATTTAAATGAAGATATAGACCTATTAAACTGTGGACAATCATCCAATAATCGCATTGGTGATACTTCTAGGTGCTTAGCACAATGCTGCCTGAAAACTTCCTTGTTGACATCGACAACATAATCTCGGACCTCAGTTACAAAATCTGTGTGCTGAATGGATGAACTGTTATCTCCAATTGACCCCATTCTACCAACCTGACGAACGTGTTTTGTGCTTAACATTTCTTCATCAAAGATAGCATTTAAAACTTTATCGTAAATGCTTGTATCCTCTGACTTCTGCATTGTTCGCAGGATATCTGAACATAGAGAGTTGATACTGACTCAGGGAAATGGAAGAAACTTAACAACAACAAAAGTCAAAAATAACCCCAAAGAAGGACGTACTAAAGTCTGTACTAAAATGCATACTTCACAATGAAATTTCAGTTTGCATTATTAACTGTACTTATCAATATCATCTGATTATTTCTATTTTTATATACTCCTTGGTTGTGGCCACTAATTAAAAAAGTTTCATATTCATAAAAAGTAAGCATTCAAGAGAGCAAAATACATACATCACTGATATATATATATATATAAACAAAAACATATAGTCCGTAGCTGTAACAAATTAGCGACTTCTTTACCATGAAAAGAAAAAACTATCAATATCATTGAGCGTTCAAGAATATTATTATATCTAGTATACACTCCCACACCCAAGAACCCTTTGGCCTTATCAAACTTTGACTACTTGGTCAGAGACTTTATTATCATGTCATGAACTAACTCTCCTAAAATCTTAAGTTGTTAGGTGGATATTTATGCATAGGTTTTATACCGAATATAGCATGCACATATATATTGAGTGCAGCTGAACACATGTGACTAACAAAAAACATACACACATCAAGACTATATTTAGAAACATATGCAATTCTCACTGTATCAGAAACCAAAACCTCTAAATAAATGTAATCATATTCTTGTGTGTGCATAATGACATTAAAATTAGTAAATCTCATAAATCTCCAGACTACCTTTGAACACAAATTGTTGGGAATGCATTATCAAAAAAAAATTGATGGGAACGCATCAAGTTCAAATGTTGAAAAATGTGGGGGGGGAAATTTAGGGTTTGCGCATGACTCGAAAGTCATGATTGATCAATAATTTTCCTTTTCTTTTGATTGATAGTCCAATGGCGTTGATATTATTTGGTCCATGTAACTGACCCCACCTAATGAGATCAGATGGTGAATTCTTTTGGTGGATAACAACTTGTACTATGTAGGATCATTACAATATATTGCATAATGAACAACAAAGGTCCTAATAACTTGCCATCCAACAATTCAGACTCCATTCGTGGAGGAAATGCATTCTGCAGAAGTTCTGTGGCAGATGGGCGATCTGAAGGACCTGGAGACATTAAATGCCGCAGCAAGGATTCCTGTTCTGGAAACTCAGCAACCCAAGCAGGTGGAAGCTCCGCTTTCTGTTTCAGATCAGATAAAACAACGTGCCTCTCCATTGCTGTCCCAAATGGGTGCCAAAGCTCAAAGAAAACCACTCCTAAGCTGTACATGTCGGCCTGTACATCAAGTAAACCAAAGAATTACATAATTTTACTTGAAGCAGACATATTATATGGCTAGAAGGGGATAATGTGATTGCTGAATGCTTTACACCTTTTGTTGAAGAATAAAGGGAAATCAGATTTGATTCTCTTTTAGTTTATAATATTCTGTTTATTTTTATTCTATGACTGTCATTATTACTATTGTAATTTTTTTGCCTATATAAACAGCCTAAGGCTGTAGTAATAAAATATGAAAGTATTTTGCCTACTACTTTCTTCACCTTTTCATCAATCTTGGGCCATCCTTGCTCAATTTCAGGAGCTGTATAGAAATATGTCCCAACTTGTCCAGTGCCATCAATGGAAACTCCAGTTGTATCAGTGGGATGGGCTAGATCTTGATCCAGCTGCTCCAACTTCAAGAACTTGGCTGAAAAAAAAAAAGAATGAGAGAAAATTTGTTATTTCATCCACAAACAACTACTACTCCCTCCAGCGTAGAATGCTCAGACATTAACAGGGCATTGTTTTCTATGAAGTTTTAGATCAAATCAAAAACGGGGAAACTACACCAAGAGGTACATAATGTTCCTGCAGACACAGGAAACGTGTGCATATGTGCAGGCAATTGTCACTGACCTCAACTGTAACATAACGATGCAATACATCGATAAATGAAAATTGCACATGCAAACCAAAATGCAATTGAAAACCTTGCCAGCATACAGATTTATAGGCCTATCGTATATTCTAATAAATTCATGAGCCCTTTAACACATATTGAAGTTGTCTATTGTTGCAATAAACTAGATAGAGTAAACTTTGGAAACATACATGAAGAGAAAGAAAATAAGCAGCTAATGGATTCAAGATCTCACCAAGACCAAAATCACCAATTTTAATGTCATTGCGAGCATCAAAGAATATGTTACTTGGTGTTAAGTCCCGATGAATTATTCCTTGCCCGTGTATGTGTACCAAACCTTCCACTATTTGGCGAAACAAATGCCATGCCAGTTCTTTGTCAAAATTATTATATGATTCAAACATCTGACGAAGAGTCCTTTTAACCCAACAACAATGAAATGTAGTGAATACAACAGTGAACAATAATGATTAAAGATTGTACTTGTGAAATTTTGTTGAAAAAGAAAAACACCAAAAGAGAAAAGCTAAAGCTAGACTTTTTCAAATGATCTCTGTTGAAAAACACAGTAATCCTAAATCTAAAATAGTTTGATACCCATATTAAGTCCATGGTGGTATGTGAGATCTCACAAAGAAATCCGCACGTGAAGAACATAACTCACTGAAAATCTTACCTGGGACAGTACTCCATTTGTATATAAAGATATGTTGATTCTAGCTGATTCTCGCGCCCAATGGCATCATTGGAACTTGCAGCTTGGTAACTGAAAGTAGAGCTCATTGGAGTCCTTGAACCCGAAGCAGGATCCCCATAAGAATCTGCAACTCCAGTTTCAAACCATGCCTGCAAGTTTTACAGCTACTAAAAAATTAAAACCATCATATGAGCTCATAATAATGTGGGAAACTAAAACATTTTATTTGTATTTCTACTCAGACTTTCAAAAACTGTGTCCCTCTTACAATATAATCAAAGAAGTATTCACTACAAGTTACATATACAAAAGACCAGAGGGGATGGTCAACATAATAGAGCATACAGTTAATGCAGAAACAAAACGAAATAAAAATCTGATACAAGAAACATAAGTTTGAATAGTAAGCAAATTTGTGCACAAAATAATAAACTTTGTACCTGATAATACCGAACAACATGTTGATGTTGTAAGCGTGAAAGTGTAGCTACCTCCCTGATTTTCTCACCATAGATAGTTGGATAAACAAGTAAGTTATGGCAATTAAAAAACGAGTATACAGGTAACAGGAAGAAAACATAATAAATGGGCACAACTGGAAGAATCAAATAACAACATTACTTTTATAATTTCCAAAACATGAAAGAAAAAAAAATGATATGGGGAGGAAAACTTAAAGGAAAATAAATTATATCGAATCATGAGATGAGACAATAAATAAGATAATTGAACTTGGCTTTATGAAATCAAGTTGACCGAGAAAAAAGTCCCTGTGCGATGTAACAAGAAGATATACTCATACATATTTACAAACATACTTGCTCTCTTCTTGGTTCTAATTTGACTTCTCCTTCGTATGTCATGTCATTTCAATTTTATGCAACGGAACAGTAGCATCAATTAAGTAAATTTGGCCAAGATATATTTTCATAACTTTTTCCTTTTTCAATTCTCTTTTAAATCTGTATCCAACTTCCGTCAAATCCTATCTTCTAGCTTTATGATCTATATCAGATATCAGCTCTTTTTTGTCAATAAACAAATAATAGCTCTAAGTTATATCTTGATTCCCTTAATATAATTTAACATACAGCTACAAGACATACAAGCTGATGCAGCTGTACAGGATTTCATTAAGTTTGAGAACACTGAGATACATAGTTTTTATAAATTTAGGTTAAGCATTAGTAATTTAGTACAGCATTAGTAAAACTGAAGGAAGGAAGAAAGAAATATAGTGTATTAATGAACAACAGATAGCAAATGTAAATATTCTCAGTATCTTGGATCGACTGTAACAATGAGATTGAAGAAGATGGATCTCAGAATCTAAGACAGATGAAGGAAATGCAAATTTATTCCTAATCTCGTTGAAATCCTACAATAAATTATGGTCACCAAAAAAAGTGGGCGGTAAAGAAATGAATGAATGAAAATGTTGACAACTTGACATGATTAGTAACGGAGATATTTTCAAACACCACATCAATTAAGACGTTTATCAGAATAGCAAGTTTTTAAAATTGCCATCATACTTCCCGTAGGATCAATAAAACTTATTTTATGTCAAAGAACAAAATCAATCCTTGAAGTCAACAGCAGTTATGATTACTGTTTCAAAATATTGTTTTAATACCCCAAAATTAATCATAAATTTCAGCATGCAGGAGGTGGATCACAAAGTGCAGAATTGCAGATGAACCATATAACCCACTTTGTAATAAGAAATTGAAGATTTGCAACAACTAGATCAGAAACTATTCTAATATTATCCAATATGACTGCAATGCATGGGGTATAACTACATAACCATGCACTGAACTGCATAAACATTAGTGAAAAAATTACACATTAAAAAGTAAAAGTTAATCTTGCCACCGCAATAGCAAGTTCCTTCCTAGCTCATTTAAGTTCACCTTAATATTCGGTTAGGCATGCTTTTGTCTTTAAGGCGAATTTTCTTCATTGCATACTGCCTTCCATCGAGCTTATTTTTGCACAGCACAACATGCCCAAAACCACCATGACCTATTTCCAATGCCAGGCAAAATCTTTCAGTAAATGATTAGAAATGTGAGAATAAAGTCATTGAAATGCTTCATCCAATAGAAATAAAGTATAAGCAGCAGTTAAACTATAATAAATTTAAACTTTTTAATACATGGTTGGGGGGGAGGGGGTAAAGAAAAACATTGTATTATTTGCTATAAAAACTGTTGAAGAATCAAGAGAAATCAGATTTGATTCTCTTTTATTTTATATTATTATGTTTATTTTTATAAAACTCAGTAGTAATAAAACATGAAAGTATTATATTATTTTGCCTTTTACTTTCTTCATGGTATCAAGAGCTCTGGTTAGGGTTCTGTAAAGCTTTCCACAACCCATCAGGGTTTGGGGCTCTAGTCAACTGAGATATGGCACAAAATACCCCATGGAAGGCAGCCCTTATGGGTAGCGGCGGCGGCAGCAGCAACGATGGTTTGGGTAAAAAATCAGAAGTAGTCGACAACGCCGACAATATTGGTTTAGGCGGCGGCAGTGGCGGCGGCCCAGGCGGCAGTGGCGGCGGCAGGGGCGGCGGCCCAGACGACAATAATGGTTTATCTAACAATGGTTTTTCCAACTTTTTTGGCCATGAGGGAACTTCTAATGTCCTCAAGGTTGAAATCCAAAAACTCAATGGAAAAAATTATGTCGAATGGTCCCAAACCACAAGATTGATACTAGACAGTAAGGGAAAATATGGTTTCCTAACAGGAGAAGTGCAAATGCCTGCCACTACTGATCCGAATTACAGGTTTTAGAAATCTGAGAACTCTGTTATTATCGCTTGGCTGCTTAGTAATATGGAACCAATGATTAGAAAACCTTTTATGTTTTTGCCTACTGCAAAGGAAGTTTGGGAGGCAGTCAAAGTAACATATTCTGAAATTCAGAATTCTTCTCAGATTTTCGATCTCAAATCACGATTGTGGCATGCCAAACAAGGAGATAGAGATGTCACTACCTATTATAATGAGTTGATGGCACTATGGCAAGAATTGGATCTCTACTATGATGATCATTGGAAGTGCTGTGAGGACAGTGTTTTGTTTCTTAAGAGACAGGAGAACGACCGAGTATTCATGTTCTTGGTTTGGCTTAATAAGCGGCTCGATGAAGTCCGAGGCAGAATATTGAGAAAGATTCCATTGCCATCACTTCGAGAAGCGTTCTCAGAAGTTAGAAGAGAAGAGGCGAGACAAGGTGTTATGATGGGTAAGACACCTTCTGTTGGTGAGGTTGAAAGCTCTGCCCTAGTCACTAAGAATGAAGACGGGAAGAGAGATGGCAAGAAACCATGGTGCGAACATTGCAAACGTCCAGGGCACACACGTGATACATGTTGGAAGCTCCATGGAAAACCTCTAAATTGGAAGAAAAAAGAAGGAAACGAAGGTCATGCCCTCCAAGTTGGTACCTCTAATCAAGAGAAGCAGTCCCCTTCAAGCCCATCTCCTTTCACCAAGGAACAATTAGATAAATTGTACAAACTCCTTGAGTCTCAAACTCCTTCTTGCTCTATAGCTCAGAGAGGTAATTTTCCAAATACTGCTCTACTTAGTGTCACTCCCAGCCATACTTAGATTATCGATTCTGGTGCTACTGATCATATGACTGGGGAGTCGAGTCTGTTTTCTTCTTATAGTCCTTGTGCAGGTAACCACAAAATTAAAATTGCAGATGGCTCTCTTTCAGTCATTGCATGGAAAGGTTCTGTTATTCTATCACCTGTGTTAACCTTAAAAGATGTCTTACATGTTCATAATTTATCATGTAATCTGTTATCCATTACTAAATTAACAAAGGATATAAATTGTCAAGCTAACTTCTTTCATTCTCATTGCACTTTTAAGGATTTGAGCACGGGGAAGATGATTGGCAATGCTAAGGAGAATAGAGGACTCTATTATCTTGACAATGGACTCGACTTCAAAGACCAACAAAAAACAAGTACCTGCTTTGAATCTATTTTTGTCTCTTCTAATAATAATGATATTATGTTATGGCATTTACGGTTAAGACATCCTAGTTTTCCGTATTTGAAACATTTGTTTCCTAAATTATTTTCTAAGAAGGATCCGTCTTTATTTCATTGTGAAACTTGTGAATTTGCTAAACATCACCGTTCTTCTTTTTCTACACAACCATATAAACCATCAAAACCGTTTGCAATTATTCGTAGTGATGTTTGGGGTCCTAATAGAATAAACACCTTTTCTAATAAAAAATGATTTATAACTTTTATTGATGATCATACTAGAATTTGTTGGGTTTATCTATTAAAAGAAAAATCTGAAGTTGGACAGGTTGTCAAAATATTTTTTACAATGGTGCATACTCAATACCAAACAAATATTCAAGTCTTCAGAACTGACAATGGTAAAGAATATTTTAATATACTTTTGTCCGATTTTTTTCTTGCAAATAGGGTTGTTCATCAAAGTTCTAGTGTTAATACACCCCAACAAAATGGAATTGCAGAGAGAAAGAATAGGCATCTTCTTGAGGTTGCTAGAGTTTTACTATTTGCAAATAAGGTTCCAAAATATTTGTGGGGTGAAGCTGTTTTAACTGCATTATATTTAATTAATCGAATGCCATCTAAAATTTTAGATTTTCATACCCCTCTTGATGTTTTTCGAAATTATTTTCCTTTGACTAATGTCTCTGCTGATTTGCCATTAAAAGTTTTTGGTTGCATTGTTTTTGTTCATGAACATAAACACCTTGACAAACTCGAGCCACGAGCAATAAAATGTGTGTTTACCGGTTACTCTCCAACTCAAAAGGGGTATCGGTGTTTTGATCCAAAATCAAAAAGAACTTTTGTAACCATGAATGTTACTTTTGTTGAAAATCAACCATTTTTTACTGACATTCATCTTCAGGGGGGAAATTGTAAGGAAGATTCATCTTTTACGTTTGAAAACATCATTACTTTAAGTGATATAGTGTTGTCACAAAATTCTGAGACTTATATAGATGCACCAAAAGAAAATGCCCAAGAATCCATATTGAAACTCAATCCACTTATGAATGAGGTTTCGACAGATTCGGGGGCGACAATTTCAAATCAAAATCACAATGATCAAAATCACAATAATGAAGGACCACCTGAAATACCACAACATAATGACTCAGATAAAGAGACACAAAGCAGGTTTACTACAATTGACCCTACTTGGAAGGGAAATGTCTTTGAAAGAAGAAACCATAAACAGAGAAATGAAGGACCCATTCTCCGACCCTTCCAAGATTCTGAACCAATAGATAATCCAATACATCATCTTGATACAGGTAAGTCTTCTTCTGTTCTTAAGAGTCATGTCGAGTATCCTGATATAGACCTTCCTATTGCAATTAGAAAACCTGTTAGATCATGCACTAAATATCCTTTGTCTAATTATGTGTCATACTCAAAATTGTCTTCTTCATTTGATGCATTTACCTCTAAGTTGTCTGCTGTAGAAATTCCAAAAAATATACAGGAGGCTCTAAAAATTCCAAAGTGGAAGGAAGCTGTTCTTGAGGAGATGAGAGCTCTTGAGAAGAATCAAACTTGGAGAGTCATGACGTTACCTACAGGAAAGAATACTGTTGGTTGTAAATGGGTATTTACTGTAAAATATAATTCAGACAACACAGTTGAAAGATACAAGGCACGCTTGGTTGCTAAAGGGTTTACTCACACATATGGCATTGATTACTCAGAGACTTTTGCTCCTGTTGCCAAATTAAACACTATTAGAGTTCTCTTGTCCTTGGCAGTGAATTTAGATTGGTCTCTTAACCAACTTGATGTGAAGAATGCTTTTCTGAATGGTGATTTGGAGGAGGAAGTATACATGGATAGTCCACCTGGCTTTGAAGATAAATTTGGTTCAAATGTGTGCAAACTACAAAAATCCCTTTATGGTCTCAAGCAATCCCCAAGGGCTTTGTTTGAAAAATTCACTCGGTCGGTCAAAAGGCAAAGATATATGCAAGGACAATCAGACCATACTCTGTTCATGAAGTTCTCTAATGTTGGTAAAATTGCAATTCTAATTGTATATGTAGATGATATTATTCTCACAGGAGATGACATTGTTGAGATGGAAAGATTGAAGAAAAATTTGACACAAGAATTTGAGATCAAAGATTTAGGCGCGCTTAAATATTTTCTTGGTATGGAAGTTGCTCGCTCAAAGAAGGGAATTGTTGTTTCTCAAAGAAAATACATCCTAGATATCTTGGAAGAAACTGGGATGAGTGGGTGTAAACCAGCAGATACTCCTATGGAATTAAATGCTAAACTTTGAGAGAAAGGTAGTGTTCCTATTGAGATTGGAAGATACCAGAGGATAGTCGGCAAACTTATTTATCTAGCCCACACTAGACCTGACATCGCTTTCTCTGTGAGTGTTGTAAGCCAATTCATGCATTCTCCCTATGAAGAACACTTGGAGGCAGTTTATCGGATCTTAAGGTACTTGAAATCCAATCCTGGAAAGGGTTTGTACTTCAAGAAAACTAATGACAGAGAAGTCTCTATATTTACAGATGCTGATTGGGCAGGATCAATTACTGATAGAAAATCCACCACTGGATATTGTGCCTATGTTTGGGGAAATTTAGTTACTTGGAGAAGTAAGAAACAAGGGGTTGTTGCTCGAAGCAGTGCAGAAGCTGAATTCAGAGCAATGGCTCAAGGAATCTGTGAACTTTTATGGACTCGTAAACTCTTGGACGAATTGAAAATGAAAGTTGACTCACTCTTAAAATTGTTCTGTGATAGCAAAGCAGCAATAAGTATAGCTCACAACCCTGTACAACATGATAGAACTAAGCACATTGAGATTGACCGCCATTTCATAAAAGAAAAAATTGATGCTAGAATTATATGCCTGCCGTTTGTGACTTCCAATCAGCAAACTGCTGATACCTTGACAAAAAGTTTGGCAAGACCCAATTTTGAGCGACTTATAGCCAAGTAGGGCATGACAGATATCTATGCACCAACTTGAGGGGGGGTGTTGAAGAATCAAGAGAAATCAGATTTGATTCTCTTTTATTTTATATTATTATGTTTATTTTTATTTTATGATTCTGTCATTATTACTCAGTATTACTATTGTATTTTCTTTTCCTATATAAACAGCTTAGGACTGTAGTAATAAAACATGAAAGTATTATATTATTTTGTCTTTTACTTTCTTCAAAAACAAACAGCAAATTGCAACCTAAACTCTGGACTATCCAAAGAAAAAGAAAGACAAATCTACAGAAATTTGATAAGTTATGAGGTAATACAGAATTGGGCCTTTCTCTGAATAGAAAAATTCCTTCAATAAACTTATGACCAATTTGGATGACAATCTAATTTCTAGATCTGCTAGACCTTTCCTATATAATTGAAAGAAGAATTTCATTTTCTATACCCAATGAAGTGAGAAGATATTTTTTCCCACTCCTTATTTACAATGGTACAAGAACAAATAACTAGAAAACCTTCTTGTTTGACTTAATGTCAATAGTTAGACATCAACGAGAAAATTAAGGACATAATTGGTTTTTGTTTCAAGCCTGTCCTAGATCTGCTATCAAGCCACTCATATTTGTCCACTCTCTAGTCTCTAGATCAGTCCTAAGTTTGACGGGGTGTTGTTATTGGGCCACCTGCCTTTGTCTAAACTCCAAATATCTAATCCTAAGAGTGAGGGGGTGCACTGAGAGTCGCCAATTGGATAGTGATATAGCCAGAATAATGATTATAAGAGAGGAAAACTCTCACCACATAAACTAACTTTTGGCCCCCCAAAATGTATGATTGTATCAGAGCATATCCTAGATCTGTGGGGCCACCTTCAGATGTCCAGTTTGATAACTTCAGGTTCCAGTTCTCGAGTCCTGGCCGCGAGGCGATTTGACTTGAGAGTCCCACATTGGATAGTGATATAAAATAAACAATGGTTATAAGTTGGGGGGGGGCAACACTTACCCCATGAGCTAGCTTTTGAAGTTGAGTTGGTCAAGCCCCAAATTCAAGACAATACATGCCCAATCCTTTTATAGAAAATTGGATTAGAAGCTATGTCACAGTGCATGGTTATCACAACCCAAATTTATTTTTGAAGGTGCTGTGCGTGCTTCTTGCTCTGATGAGGAAAGATGTGAGTTATTGCAGGTCGGAAGTCTTCCGACAACGCAATTTTTTGGGCAGGTAAGGGATGGTCTGTAAGACTGTAAGTAGTTAGGTTCTTCTATTTTGAAGAGATACATAAGATGTGGTGAGATCCCACATCGACTAGAGATATGACCAAGTTAGTCCTTATAAGGCTTGGGTAATCATCACCTATTGAGCTAGCTTTTGAGGTTGAGTTAGGGATAAAGCCTAAATTCTTAGATGGCATCAAAGTTTGTCCTAGATAATAGATATGTTATGTTATTGGGCCAACCATATTTATCCACACTTTATATGTTTAGTCCTAGAAGTGAGGCGGAGTGTTAAACTATCAGTTATTGGGTCACATGCTTTTGTCTTTACATCAGATGTACGGCCCTGAGAAAGAAGGGGTTTGTTAAGATCCCACATCAGCCCAAATTCCAAAGGGGTTTGTTAAGATCCCACATCAGCCCAAATTCCAAGACGTTAGGGTCTTATCTGTTAATGGTTCAAGATAGATTTTTCTGAGAGGTTTGGTAATGACTTTGCATAACAAAGAACTCTCAAGGGATATAGGATCTGAGACCAAAATGCGAAACCCAGGAACTATAAGCAGAATAAGAACTGAACCTGCTTTGATGCCAACTTGAGAGAAAAAATTCAACAGATACTTTTCTGAATTTATCAAATGTTTTGCACTCGGCAGCACATTGATGTTTCTATACATGAAAAATAAATACAACTTATATTTGACAAGAATAATAAATAAATAAATAAATAAATAAATAAATTGTTTTCTAAGATATTAAAGTTCCAGTGTTTCATAAATTCCTATTGTTTCCAAAGGTATAATAATAATTCCTGTTATCATTTCCAACCAACACAAAGGCCTGGTAATCGAGATCATCAAAGAAATTATAGTACTCTACCACCATCATGGTATACATCTAGGAGTATATAAGCGCAAAGAATTATATATATAAATCTATATAACTCAAAACAGAAATTTATGAAGTTTCTTTACCAAGGGGGCGTAGCTCCTCAAAATCATTTAAATATCGAGAACTGTGGGGAACTGTATTAGAGCCTCCAAGATCAGAAGAAGGTGTCCAAAATTGAGATATTTTGGATGATGCCTAGACAAAACAAATAAATAAATAAATAAGTAAATAAATATAAAATTAGCGGTAAGAAAAAGAATATATGTTCCTGTGGATTTGCCAACCAGGTGTTTCTTGAAGATATGATCAAAGGTTTTGTTGAAAAAGGAAGGCGGTTTTGATGCCATATCACGTGCCAAGTCAGAAAAGATCTGGGAAAACAACTCAACTGATTGGGATCATTGTAGAACTAGAAATTATTTGAAAATAAAAGGAAAAAATATTTTATTTTTGGTGACATAGCAATCTTTTTTATACCCCTAAATTGTATAGCTCTGCTGCTAATTGTGGCAAAGAGTCGGTCAATGTGCCTTTAGAAGCACAAACAAGGCGAAGCATGTGAACCTAATGCAAAAGAAGGAAAAGCCAAATTAATGCTGAGAAAAACTATTGTGACAAGATGATAGCAGTAAAATATGAGTATTTTTACCATGATTAGATCCTTTTCTATTGTTTGAGATGTTTGGTGATGAGGCAAGGAAACAGAAGATATAGACTCTGAAGACTCGCTGTCATACACACCTTTGTTATCTTCTGTTGTATACTCATCAACAAAAAAATACTGCATGTGAAATGATAGAAAATAAACGAATTGGCATCAACAGATGCAAGGCAATTACAAATTTACAATGGTACCCAAAAAAAGGATTACATAGTTTCCCATCCATCATAAGAATGGAGGCACATTGCATCGCTTCAAGGAATTTCCACATAAATATTAATCTTGAGTTATCTTTAACTAGTTCATTAGAACGAACCTGAACCTCAGATAAACAAGCCTGAGCCTAACAGATAAGTCTGGGTTTAATCAGGTAAAGTTTTTCCTATCTGGACGATTGATTAGGTTTGTAATAAATCTTGACATAGGATGACACAGACATTTTTTGCTTTTAACTTATTTATTGCACAATTATTTCAAACATCAAACCTACATCCACTCAAAAACAAATGTTAATTACTTCTAAATCACATGATTGGCATTGTTCATCTTCCTGCGCTTAATTAAAATCCAACGGTCTAATGTATTAAACCTTTCGGGAATCTTACATCACTCATTATGCACCAATACCATCTACTCAAATTGCCCAACATTTTGTCCTTCAAATCAATGGCCATTATCATTACCATTTTTTCGTTCTGGTGGAGAGGAAGATATCAAAAGTCCAAAATCATTGAAAGACTCGTCAATTTCGACAGAATTCTGGCCTACTATAAATAATGACTTTAAGAAGAATAATTCTTAAAACTATTGCCCTAATTTAGACATTAGCATATGATATGTAGGAAAAAAAAGAAAATATTAGACTGATGTTAGTGATGTCAAACAAGCAAACAAACAGTACACAGACCCTTACAACAAGCATATCATGTCCTTTTACATTACCTCTTTCTCACCTTCACTGTCGTTCCCTACGAAATCTTCCACCAGAGATCTACTTGAATGAGTCAAAGATAAGCTATTGTTACTGTCTTCACTAACTTCTCCAACAGTATCTAATTTCGCAGGAAGTTCTTGCAATATGAATGGGTTTTCCTTGCTATCAGATTTCTTTTCCCGGGCTTCAAATCGTGGCTTGGAGGCATCTAACTTAGAGGAAGGAAGAGAAGAACTTTTTCCAGCAGTTTCATCAATTCCAAAATCCCAATTCCAGGACTCTCCATAGCCACTGAAAAGGTCGATGAAACCATAAACAAAAGATCTGTTTTTATTTGAAGATGCAATAATATCCTTGGGACACAATTCTTCAATGCCTTCTGTTGTTGTGTGTAAAAACTTCTACAATCGGAGGATAGAAACATATTACCATCGGTTTAAGTAGCAAATTGACTTGTTCTTAGAAATATATGATCGACCAAAATCAATAGTTATATAAGAAATTAAAAAACATCAATACTGACTTCTACAATCTTCTTTTCTATTAAAAATGAAGGACTAACTAATATTGATTTTATGATTACATGCTTCAGTGAATAGTAAAAAAAACAATGAATAACAATAGTTATGATAGCTTAACATAAAATAGTATGTAATAGTAAGCTTACAGATTCAGTTGGTTTGGCAATAGGCTCAATTCCAGACAGAAACTCTTGAGCTGCCTCAACTAAATTAAAGATCATTACTCGTCCCTCCCTAGCATTTAAATTGGCCTGAAAAAAGCCAATAACAAAATATATAACATTTTACACATGAAGAATATATCGTCACTCTTACCACACTCACACAAAGAATACATCACCAGTTAACAACGAAACAATAGTTTAATCCCAAAAAATAGTTAGGCACCTGATCAAGGAGGAGAGACAAAAGTTTATTAGCATCAGTATCTGACAAACCCATCTCAGGAGTAATCTGCAACTTGGGACACTTGAAGGGATACCCAGGCAAGCACCTAGCCAAAAAAGAGAGAAAAACAGTGATTGGCTTCACAGCAACAAAGATCCTATGAAGTACAGACACCGGTAATAATTTGATAAAACAGATGTGATTGTATGCAATCACAAGTGTCAAAGTCATTTCGGTGTCCGAAAATAGAAGGGATTGTATGTAATCACAAGTATCAGATACTTGGACACACATTCAATCTGAAATGTCGGTACTACATAGCAAAGATTTCCTTATTCACAAAGAAAAGGGCAGGAATAAATAACAAAACATACCTAACAACAAGAATTGCAGAAACATCCACATCCTCATAACCCATGTCCTTCGAGTAAGGCCTGCTCAATCTCAAAACAGAGGTGAGTGAGACGTTGATAACAACGACACAACCATACAATATCACCATTACTCCCTCCATTCCAAATCTTTGGTAGTTATAACATTTTATTTTTGTTTAAAAACAAACTCAAGATATAATTAATCTTTGTTTTCCAACTATACTCTTACACTGTATATGTTCTTTGCATTGAAAAACAAGAACCGTAAAACACGACAAAGTTAAGGGTATTTTGGTACAAAATATACTATATCAATTAAAAGATTTCTCCATCACCATTTCTTAATCTATGAGCAAAAATATATGAAGCACGGATAATGTCACAGACACACATCGACATCAGTAATAATTTGTCAATGATTATGAATAGAAATACTAAACCTGAGCTTAATGGCAAGTTGAGGAAGCGATCCAGGAACAATTTTGCAATCCTCTTGAAAAATTGCACATCTAATAAAAAGTTGGTATATGAAACGAAACAAGAGAGAAATGCGATAAAGTCAATTTAGATGAGTTGTTGTAATGAATGCATGTAATGAATGAAAGTGTTGAAGTGAAGTTGAAAGGTTTAGTAAGTTAGTGAGTTACAGTGCGGTAATCTCTTCGGAAAGTTGTTCGTTATCATCATCTTGACCGAATTGAGAAGCGTGGTCTTTGGAAGGTGTTCTTGCTTTGCTTCTTCGTCCTCCACCTCCTCGTTTCTTCTTATTCGAACTATGTCCCATTGATTTCTCTCAACTTCAATCGGAAGTGTAACCGTTTTGGCACCGTTGGTTTCTTTACGAATTCGAAAGTGTCTGCGGAAAACACGAAGCAGCGAGTTATTGATAAGAAGGAACAATGAAGTTCGCGAGAATTTGACGAGGAGTTGGAGAATAAAGAAATGCGTTTGTTTGTGTGAGAGTGAAGTAGTCAGAGAAGGTGGCGCTTCATTACATCTGCATTCCGCACCATTCTTGTAAGTTTTTTTTATATAATAGAAATGCTTGTAACTTTTTTTGACGAGTAAATGCTTGTAAGTTGCGACAGCTTCACGATACTTTTTATCAAAAATAAAATAAAATTACTAAAAAAAAATAAACCATTCTCAATGGATAACCTAATTTCAAACTCATGTCCATACTTTTCTCTATTTCATACATATTGATAGATAATTATAAATAAAAAAAGGAAGCGGTTATTTTATTTAATTATTTTTATTTACGACTAAAGTTAAACGACATTTTGTTTTTTTATTATGTTAATATATATTAGGCATGGTAATGGGGCGTATTTTGCATCATCTACCTCCGCACTCGATTAATGAGAGAAAATATGCGTTTGTCTTCATTTTATAGCAGGTGTAAATATCCGCAACGAGGTTTGAGTTTTTCCGCCCACATACGCACTAATTCATATATATATAAAATTATAAATTTAAAAATTATTTTATTATAATTAATATAATAATTATTATTAGACAATAATAAATTTTAAAAATATTTTCTATAGAGATAAGATTATAATTTTTAATATTTTAAAAAAATATTAAGTGTATTCAATATATATATATATATATATATATATATATTTAAAATTTATGATAATATTATTTGGGAGGCAGGTTCGAATGCGGGTGCGGGGCGGGGTGGATATCACCACCCTCAAACCTGTCGCTGCTCCCAAATTTTAATTTGGAGAAATTGGCACCTGCACTCAATCAAAGCGGGTTTTCCTTGTCCAAATCAAAACATCAAAGCGGATTTTCCTTGTCCAAATCAAAACAGATTCATAAATACCCGCGAATACGAGTTATGTTGTCATCTCTAATTTATATTAATATAATTTTTTTAATTTTTTTTTAAATATCTCTCTTCATTCATTTTTTTTTTTTGCCCGGTGTTCATTGGTGGTTTTTTTCTCGATGTTATTTTATTTCTCAATTGTAAACTATTATGTGAGAAGATTAAAAAAAATTGTAAGAGTATTTTTTATAGTAAACCAAAATGGAGCATTGTCTTTATATAATATATAGTATAGAATATAAGTGTATTTTTTCCTATTATAGAAAAGCAAAATGAGATATAATGTTTTATGGCAATTTTATGGTGTACGAGTGAAATAAGTCTTGCATCATATACAAATTTATTTTAATTTTAATAGTTGGATTGATAAGCTCTATCATTAGATCAAATGAAATATAATATAATTTATTAGTTTAATTATGAAAAATAAATTTAAGTATAATATAATATTATTTTATTTGTGAGACGGAATTGAAATATTATATTGAGGATGCTAAAAATATAACACATAAAAAAAACCAATAATAACTAACTTTTATTTTTAATAATTTTATAATTTTTAAAATAAAGTTACGTCATGCATGTTTATTTTAATGAAAATGAAGATACACGCATCAAGTTTTTTTTATGAAAGTAGAGTGAATTAAAAATTGTTATAACCAATTTCATACATAGTTCTAATGTACAATAGAGGTTGTATTGGTAAAAGAATAGAGGTTGTCAAATTATTGCAGATCGATGACCACAAGGAGAGTAAGTTTGCCTATCCTTTTTATTATGGCGGCGAATATTGTTTTGTATATACTAGAGTTTGAACCCGTGCAATAAATTAGAATAATTTAAAAATATATAACATCAATTATAATATAAATAAAAAATTTAGCAAATGAAAATAGAAATATATGGCCTATTTGTTATAAATTATAAAATAATTTTAATTTTAATTGTTCAGAGATTTTTAAAACGAGTTTAATTTGTTATGTGTTTGCTAACTATAATGAAAATTATATCTTTTATATAAAAAAAAAAAAATCTTGAGATGCATTCAAAACAAACTTTTCATTTAAAGCAGTTTATAAATGGGTAGAGATCATTTTCATTTTTCTTCTTAAAATATCAGTTTTTAAAAAAATTTGTAACAAAAGATCAAAACTTCTAAAATTAATTGTTCAAAAAGAATATTTGTTTTGACATAAAAGTTATTCAAAACAGTTTATCATTTAAAACAGATTTTTTATATTCTCAGAATAAATCTTTTAACTATTTTTTTAACAAACGAATCAAAAGTATGGTTGTTACATTTGTTTGTTACCACTTTTAGAAAATCAAATTTTAAAATAACCTAAAATTGATTCAAAAGATATGATATTTTCAATAATTTCTTACATATTTTTTTAATAAACGATTATTGTTAACAAATAAATTTTGATTTGCAATAAACAAACACAGAACAATTTCAACTTTTTTCTTAGAATAATATCTATATATAAAATATCAAAATAAGTTTTTTCATAATCTGTAATAAGCAAACTCCAAAATTCTTAAAACTGATTATTCTAAAAAAAATTCACCGAAAAACTTTAACATAATACGATAGTAGAGGTGGACAACGGGTCGGGTTGGGCGGGTTCGGGCCCAAAATCACCAATCGGTCCAATCCGCGGGTGCTATTTAAACACCCACTTCCGCTCATGCCAAAGTTCGATTTGGTCGGTTCTCGGATATTCGGTTTAAGCGGGTTGTCGATTCGGTTAATTTTAACAATTTCGGGTTAACTTGGTCATCTTTAATTATTTTGACTTAATAGGGCTTTTTTTTTTTCAATTAGGCCTCTTTAAATAAATTTTTTGGCTCTTTAGTATGCAATAATTTTGCAATTATTTTTAGTATCCTTCCCATGTTTTTATTATATATATATATATTTTTTTTTGTAAAGACCAATTAACTTTTTTATGTATCTTTTTTCAAATGCTTTTTTTCCAACAATCCAAAAATTAAAGGATTTTGCCTTTATAATTATCTACTAGTTGAATGTTCCACCATCGAAATCATAAATAAATATAAATTATTACAATACCAAATAATCATTTTAATTAAAATAAAAATAAAACAATACAACACTATGAATGATGCTCAATGAGTCTTTAATAAAGATTGGTGCTCAATACGTCCTTAATAGTTGTATTCAAGATGAAGATTGTTGCATCTGCACATGAAAAATAATACAACAATATAAGAAAAAATAAAAAAAGATAATCATTAACATGCAAACTGTTAAAATGAATAGAAACAGTATAGTATAATTCTAAATAGAAACTAGAATAAAAGAATAAAAATAAATATTAGAATCATATATAAAATCATAAAATGTAACAATCAAAAACATAATATATAGAATTTAGTTTAATCAAATAACAAACAAACATGTGATTATTTTTAGGTTCATTTGATATATATATATATATATATATATATATATATATATATATATATATATATATATATATATATATATATATATATATATATGAAATAACACTAATAGAATTTTACCTTTTTAAGTCAGTTAAAATGTACATTTTAAGTCGGTTTTGTGTTCGAGTTAACAGCAAACGACTTAAAAAATATATTATTTTTTAACTCGTTTCATGAACCGACTTAACAGAGTTTCGTCTTGTTAAGTCGATTCAGCTTAACCGATTTAAACATCATAAATTCAGTTCAACAAATCATCTTTTTAAGTCGGATCATTTCATCATCTAACTTAATAGATAGAGTTAAAATAATTATTTTTTTTTAATAAATTTCTCATTTTGTTTTTATGCTCCTGATCCATACATATACAATATTTCGTATTAAATTTCAAATCAGAGTTTTGTACATGCAACCTCAATTTTATATAACTATATAATAATTAAAATATACAATATCAGATGTTCGTACAAAAGATATATAGTACAAAGAAGATGTATCTCATTTCTGACTAATCTTGACAAGACGGAAAAAAATTTAGATGTCCATTAACAAAATTACAAAATCACATTGTAGCAATATTCAATAGACGTATATTAGCATTGTCATTTCCTTCAATTAATTCCAAAATAAAATCCACACAACGTTTTCGAACTTCTTTAATTTGATACGGATGAAATGATCTCGAGTCATCAAATATTTGGAAAAAAAAATTAATATCGGTTGAATCCTAATTTTTAATCATACGAACATTAAAAAATACAATCAATAACAACTTAAAATTTTTTATCTTACTAACATAAAAAAACACAGTCCATAACATGTTATTAAAAAAAATGAGTTTGACATGTCATTTTTTTTACATAGCTCTCTCAAATAAGATGTTATTATAAGTTATGACTACGCATACTAATCATTCTAGTAACGTAAGATGTCAAAATTATTATTATATATCAACAATTATAATAGTAGAAAATTATTTAAAAAAATTACTCACAATAATATCTCTACGTAAGTAAAATTTATTATTCAATAAACAAGAACTTTAGAACCTGAAATGGTGGCAATAAAACGGCGGTGATGGCTGTGAAGTAGTTGTGAAGTAAACCAGACAGTGCAATTGCAAGTGTTCCCGAAAGCACATAATAGGAAAGGTTAATAAACACCTAAAATGGTGGCAATAAAACACGGTGATGGCTGAGAAGTAGTTGTGAAGTGGAAGTTAGAGTAAACCAGGAAGTGCAGTTGGAAGTTAGAGTAAACAATGGAAGATAAAAAGCTAAGGATAAAATGCTAACGTCAGTGGAAAGATAAAACGCCAAGTGCGCGTGGTTAGTGCAGTGGAAGATAAAACGCTAATTGCACCATATTTTTTATATTTTTTTAAATTGCCTTAAATCGGTTATCAATATAACTGCGTTAAACAAGTTTTAAATATTTACAAAATTGTCACCGTCTCATTTTATTGAGTCGTTTAGTTAAGTAACCGAGTTAAAGATAAAGGAAGATACATATGTTATTTTTTTTTACCGTCTCTCTTAAATCGATTTATTTTGTTAACTCGTTTGGATAGGCAACCGACTTAAACATAGATCCGCCTCACTTGTTAAGTCTGGTCTCGCGTATACGACTTAACTCACCGTATTAAAAACTCAATTTTCTACTAGTGTAAAATATATATAAAACCCTAACCTTGTTCTTTTTATCTGAGATCCTCTAACTTTGAGCCTCCAACAATGAACGTATGATACAATCCATGGCTTCAAAAGATAAACACACATGTTAGTCAAACCACAGTTTAAGAAATAAAAATGTCGAACATAAATTAAAATAAATCCTAACTAAAATCATAACCTTTCAAAGAATACTTTTTATTAGTGAGATGAGATAAAGAGGAAAATAAAACAACAAAATCTGAGAATAAATGATGAGATCAAAATATTGGAAGCCTAAGATATGAGAGGAAGAAGAAAGGATGAAGCCTAAGGTTTGAGAAGAAAAAGATGGTAACCGGACGAGAGGAAGAAGATGGTAACCGGATGAGAGGAAGATGGTAACCGGATGAGAGGTAGATGGTAACCGGACGAGAGGAAGAAGAAAGATGAAGCGTAAGGTTTGAGAGGAAGAAAATGGTAACCGCGACGGCTAGGGTTTGTTAGGGTTATTGTATCAATGATATTTATACTGAAAACATTTGGGCCAGTCTCCTCTCATTTGTAATGGATTTGGGCCAGGTAGAGTAAAGGTTCGGGCAGGTTCGGTTACCGACGGCCTATAATATTTCACCCGCACCCGCCCGCCCATATCCGTATGAATCTGTTGACTTTTTCTGTCAAACCCGTTGACCCAATTTCACCCGCCCATTTGCACGCGGGCCATGCAGATCGGGCGGTTTTGGGCCGGTTTGAATTTTTTGTCCAGACCTATACGATGGTGTGTGTTAGAGATTGTATACAAATAAGAAAAATTGATCTTTACTTATAAAAATGTGTAGAATATACTATTAGAAAAATTATATAATTGTTTTATTTTTTTACTCAACATAATTGTTTTTAGTAGTAATGCAAAATACCAAAGTTTTTATGCTAATGAAAGACCAAACCACTTATGTCTTATGTGATAAAAAGTCAAGAGTCAAACAAAATCAACAAAAATTACATATCATGCAATAATTAAAGGACATAAATAGTAAAAAATTGAGATAGCAAAGATATGTCTCACCTGTGATGCACGAGATTTACATCGATACAAATGTTGTCTATAATAATATTTGTATTATATAAGAAATTTATAACCAATTTTTTGGTCAAATTTCTAAATAAATTTTAATGATCATGAAATTTTATGATAATAAATAAGGGTTTGTCTGAATATGAACCTCTAAAAAAAATCATTTTTATTGAGAGGTACTTTTAATATATTTTCATTTATAATAATGTTGAGAGATTTACAATTTCACCATCTTATTGTTGTTTGATATAGATTTCCCAAAATATTTCTCGCGGTTCTTTAACTTAATTTCAGGTAATAGTTCAGTCATTTCTTTTTCTGAATTAATCATTTACTTAATTTTAAGTTAAAATTAGATCTTTTATATTTTAAAATGTAAAAAATGTAGTCCTTTTTTTTGCAGAAGCTAAAAAAATTCATCATCATCATCTTCAAACAAAATCCACGAAATTAATTATCATCTTCAACAAAATTTAAATTTTCATAAAATTCATAACTCAAATCTTCAAATAAACTTATATCTCCATCTCCAACAAAATCAAATCTATCAAACAAATAACTCACATTTAATGTTGGTGAATGATAGAAAAAAGAAAAATATATTATCTTGGTGATTTGGGAATCAAATTTTATAAGTGTGAGTTATTTATTTGATGAATTTGATATTGGTGTTGTTGTTGGAGATTAAAATATGAGTTTATTTGAAGGTTTCAATTGTGGATTTGATAAATATATGAATTTTCTTGAAATTAATTATGAACTTTTTGGATTTTGTTTGAAGATGGTGGTGAATTTTCTAGATTTATTTAAAAAGGGATATTATTATTGACATTTTATGACATAAATGATCAAATAGTTACTTAAAATTAATTAAATGATCAAATTGAAAAAAAAAATAAAGATAAAACACTGAATTGTTACTTAAAATTAAGTTAAGAGACCGCAAAAGATATTTTGCCTATAGATTTATATGACTATTATTATGTTGTCGAGTCCAATTAAAATATTTAACTTGGTGTGTAAAACTCATTAATTTGAAGAGTATTAGATTTACTCAATATAATATTTTATTATTTTTCTATGATAATGGTAAACAATACTATTAGTATTTTGTTATCTTTACTACTTAATTATTGTGTTATTTTATAATTGAAAATATTAATCATTTTTAATTAAGTATAATTCATTGTAATGAAAAGGAAAACAAAAGACATACTTTAATTTAATGGAGGTGTCTTTGACTACTTAAGGATAAAAGAAGAGAATATTGGACTCGTATAGACTACTTACATACTCATTATCATTAACCAATATTTAAAATTCAATGAGTCAACAAAGTGAGTTAATAGTATAAGAAAATAAGTTTTTATTTTTTGCAAAATTAAGTGGCTAAATAGTGGGAGAAATACATTAAGAGAGAAACTTTTAATTAATTTTATACATAATAATTATCCATAATTTAAGAGAATTTTTTTATAGATAAGATATAATCTCGATGTCTTATACTATATGCGGGTGGTGGGCGCCCAAATTTCATTGTACTTGGATTGTGAACATTAGACAAAGTAAATATTTTGAAAATAATCTATTATACTATATGCGTGGTGGTCGCCCAAATTTCATTGTACTTGAGTTGTGAACATTAAACAAAGTCAATGTTTTGGAAATAATCTACCTAACAATATTTGTTGTGTTCTTTTTTATAAGCATTTATGAGTATTTTATATATATATATTAATAAAAGCAATTAATGTATATATTTTCTATATAACTAATAATAAATTGTTGATTGTGTATAAATGTATGTAATGTTAACTTTTTACATTTTAAAATAAATTAGTAGTATCAAGAGGTAGATTTAAAAAAAATAATAAATACATATATTAATTTGCGATATATTTGTTTTAAAGTGACGTTCAAAACAAGATGAATAGATAATTATATATACTTCTTTCATTCGC
This sequence comes from Cicer chorassanicum, assembly GCA_037974735.1. Taxonomy (NCBI): domain Eukaryota; kingdom Viridiplantae; phylum Streptophyta; class Magnoliopsida; order Fabales; family Fabaceae; genus Cicer; species Cicer chorassanicum. The sequence continues at coordinate 22,161,140 of JBBPBP010009779.1, forward strand.
TATATAAGTAATTACTTTATTGAAGTATATTGTACTTTATTTGGTTGGAAATAGAGTTAGAGTGGAGGAAATGGATTTTCATATAGAGAGAGAAATTTTAAAATATAGTGTGTATAGTTCGATGAAGAGAGAAGAGAAATTTAAATGAAAGTGTAAAATTTTCACCACTTTAAATTTTAAAGTTGTATTAAATGAGATGTTATTAGTTCAAAATTAAACTAAATATTATTTCTATAGGTTTCTCTAAAAGTTGCTTAGAGATATTTTGACCCTCTTCAAATTTATCACTTTTGAAAGGGTTAAAAGTGTGCGAGAACTAAGTTCACACAATGTAAAATAGAAGAACCATATGTTCTTGTTTTGCAAAACCTACTCTAAACCACTCAAAACCAAACGAATAACGTATTTTTCTCACAAACATACTATAAATTGTACAAGAACGATTCACATCACATAAATATTACAAACTCTAAGATTATTGAAATGGGGTTACCTCCATAAATTGAAATCGGATAAATCTTATACTTGTAATATGTTTGTGTGGGTTTATCGAAATGAAGAAATATTTGATGAAGTTTTGTGAAAAATGAGGAAGAAGAGCGATGATTGTGTGAAGATGAAGCTTTTTCAGAGTGAAGAAGAAGAAGAGGGTGGTAAAGGTTTTGATAATTTGATTTTAATGGTATTTTTATATTTTCAGGACCTAACTGAAAAATTCAGGGGGTGTTAGTAGAAAAAATCACGATGTTATATAAAAAGTACCAAAAAAAATTAATACACTATTTTGGCCAAAAAACATTATTTAATATTAAATTAGTATAACTTTAGTTGAAAATATAAAAATGATGCAAAATGAGACGGATTTTCGTATATTTAGGGGGAAATGTGTATATTGTAAAACATAAAAAATATTTTGACATCAGAAAACATATCAGACACCATAATACATTTTTTTATTATATTAATTTTAGCATTGCACCACCTGAACTCAATTATAAATTTAGTAACTAATTACACATACATTAAAAATAATGGTTAGATCTATTTAATTTATTATGCAATAAAGAACTAACAATTTTTTTTAAACTACCTCTACTTTTCATTTAACACTGTATGAAAATTTGTCACATTGTAGACTATTTAGATAATAATGACATTAGATATGTTAAAATTAGTTAAATAATTTTATTTATATTTAAGTCAACTAACGGGGACTATTTTTTTTCTTATATTTGAGTTCAAAAATAATATATCAATATTTATATGATATGATACAAATGGTAATTATTTTGGTTTTTTTAACTATTTAGCGAAGAATTTAATCACAAGTCAATATAAAAAATATTTATTGAGAGTTATCAACCTCTTGTTATAGGTCAATAAAACACAGTGGCGTGACAAATCTTAGTGGCAGTCGTTTAAAAAGGGTGAATTAAGGTTAATTTTTCAGTAAAAAAACATTCCTCTAAATAATTTTTTAATCTTTTGTTATCCAAATAAGTAGTGGGCACACCTATTTAGTTTGTTTTTTATTTTATTGTTTTAGTGTTATATTGTTTTGATTTTCCACCTTCTTTTGGTGTTTTAATTTCTCGTCATGTTATGATGTTCATTTGATTTCAGATTAACAGATCAATTTCGATCAAGTATAAATTGACATTTTTAATATTGTAGTTCCGAAGATTTAGGTATTTCAAACATATCAAATTTATTATATTTGTAAGTTTTATTGTATTTGTAGACATTTTATTGTTTTATACTATTAATATAGATATTGTAAGTATATTCTTATATTCACCCTTTTTATTTTAACAATGTTAAATTATAATTATTGATCGATGTATTTTTATCTATTCAAATGAATGTAATTTTTTTAGTAAAAAGAAAAAACTCTTAAATGGATTTTAGTTATATCCAAAGTTTAGTTTTTGCAACTGCCCTCATTTTAGCCAAGAATTAATATCATATCACGAGTCTCTAAAACTTAAGAAATACTGGGCTACAATTATACGTGAAATTAAAAAATAATATAATGAGTGTGTGGTATGTTCTAGTTGACTAGATGTGAATGAAAAAAAAAGGAGAGAAAAACAAATTGATTTATTTATATTTTTCTAAACATTTTATACATTCATTTACCATCGTGATTGACTTCATTTGATTTATTGACAATTTCTTTCGTTCTTTTCTAATTATAGTTTTAAGATATTTTACACATACTAAAACAACAGATAAATTTTATTACTTTTTATAAAATTATTTATCTTTTTATATAATATCTTCAGTCTTTTATCATTTCAATCTATCTATTTATATCTTTACCATAAATAATTAATTGTATTAATAACAAATTAATTATCAATATTGCATTGAATTAAAAATAATAAATAAACAGAAACAAATTTATTTTTCTATATGTAACAATTAAAAAGGAATCGAAAGAGTATATTATTGTATATATGTGGCTCACTTGAAATCTTGAACACAATTTTTTGCAAAAAAAGGGTATATCCTTCTGCCATATTCATTGTTTCTCAAAAAAGAAAAGAAGTCTATTTCATGTGGTAAAGATATTAATTGTGTTTAGAAAGAGAGTGAAGTAGGGACAGATGGGGTGAGATCCAACCTCACCCTATTTCAGCCAATCACAAACTCTTATTATATTACTTTTGATGAGCCCTTCACATTCACTGTCCCTCCCCACATATTCCCTTATCTCCAACTCCTACTAACCACTCAAGCAACTTTGCACACAACAATATCAAAGCCTTCAAATTTCTTCACATCACATTCATCCATTTCCTTCAACACACTTTTCAATAACCCTTCTCCTTTGTTATCCTAAACTAACTATACAATATTGTAGTATACTCTCTGAACTCAAATGGCAACTAATTCTCTTCATTCAATTCAACACCATTCTCTCAGCAAACGCCACTACTACCCTTCTGAGACTGTTCCACCATCCACACTTTCATCTTCACTCTTTCTCAAACCAACCACAATCAACACCAACATAACTATCTCTCACTCTTCTTCCACCACATTCTCCAGTCTCTCCCAAACAACATCCTCCACACCATCATCAACCTCTCAAACCATCTCATTTGAACTCCTCCAACAGCTTCTCAAAGCCAAAAACTTTCAACAAGCCGACGAAGAGACGAGGCGCCTTCTCATCGTCCTTGCGGGCGAAGCGGCTCAAAAGCGCGGTTATGTTTTCTTCTCAGAGGTCCAGTTCATATCAGAAACAGACCTGAAAACAATTGACCAGCTTTGGAGAGAGCATAGTGACAACAAGTTTGGTTACAGTGTCCAGAAGAGAATATTTGGTAAGGTTAAAAAAGACTTCACAAAATTCTTCATTAAGGTTGGTTGGATGAAGAAGCTTGACACTGAGATGGAACAACACAACTATAGGTCTTTTCCTACAGAGTTTATATGGGAGCTCAATGATGACACACCAGAGGGTCATTTGCCTCTGACAAATGCACTCAGAGGAACACAGTTGCTGAATAATATTTTTACCCATCCGGCTTTTGATGAAGTTCAAGAAGAAGGCGAAGTTTCAATTGGTGAGGAAAATGGGGCACTCAAAGGGTTAAAAGATTCATCAAAGCCATTGGCTCAGAAGATCTTCAAAACAGACTATAGTTTCTGATAACTCCAGACAAGTTTACAATAAGCCTGTTGAGTGCATAGAGAATGTAACTTACTTTGTGTTTTACTTTTTTAAGTATATACATAGTAATTATTAATTCATCACCAATAGATGAAGGTAGTTGCTTGAATTGTATTTTTTTTTCTTCACTTATAATTAGATAACTGCATTTTAGAAACTCTTTAAACCGAAGGTTAATTAATATGTTGCCTGTCATAATTTAAAAGGAGTTAGAAAACATGTTGTGAATACTTGTGCACATAATGGACAAAATAACAAAGCATGGCATCTTGTTTATACCGTCAGTTTCTAGTGACAGCTGCTAATTCCGTTGCAACTTGCAACAGAACTGTAACACAGACAAAAATTGACTGCTGCAACTTGTGCATTTTTCTATGTTGTTTTCTTATAAAGAGTTTCTCACTTTAGTTTTCCCGCCATGGCTTCATTTCTCTTTTTCTTTTCCCCCCACACCAAAACAAAACCTATTAACATCATTACAATTTTTAAACAATTATGAATGATTATATTTGCTACAGTTACGTCTGAGTGTTTATAATCAAGAATAATGCTAGTGCAACACTTCAATTCTACAGATAACTTAGCTAATGAGAGGAAAATGAAGTAAAACCAACTGTCACTAGACAGTGAGAATTATAAATATAGGTGAATGTATATGCAAGTCTACAGGTTATATTATTCGATTTATTATTTATTGAGTATAGCTTTACTAATCGAAACCCAAGAAAATGCTTAATAGAAACAGAAATGGGAGAAATTTGCTTGGACATTTATTGTGAGGATTATTGAAGGGAAGAGAGCACAAAGTATCATTCTCTCTTTCACCTTTTTTTCCTCACCAAACTAGAGTAATAAACAAGAATAGTTTTGTTTTTACTTCAAATTTTGAAAAACAATAAGGGTATAATCAGCTTGTGTTAAAATTTAAACTTACAACATTTACCTCTGTACTTCTTTAGTTAATCCATTAAAACATGAAAGTAACCCTTTTTTCCATTTAGTCTATATTCTCTTTCCCTTGTATCTCTATCCCATTCTCTCTAAATTTTCCAAATGCAGCCTGAAGTAGTGTTCTTTCCAAATTGTGAAGGAAATAGCTAATGAGCTAAATTTTACAACATAAAAATTAAATTTCTCAAGGTTGATGATGCTTTGCACGAGTTTCCTCCTTTTTCCATACCATCAAAACAAGAGTTGCCACTTCGATACCCGCCCTTCCAGTGCTACAAAATCTAGTACATCAGAATTTTAAATTTAAAACAAAAAAGAAACAAAGATTGTAAGGAAACACATTAATTAGATAATTTCCATCTCATGAAAATTAGTCACCCAACTCAGCATTTCAAGAGAAAATACCATACTTACTTTAGTTTTACAGAACTCTTTTTCTTTTCTATTGCAAACTAATAAAGAAAGCTATTTTAATTTCTGACATCACAGACAAAATTTAACAACGTTAAAAGGGACCACAACTTACCAGGCAAACACTAAGCACAGGGACACAGTCTCCTTGTGTGCTGATGTGAACCATCACAAGAAAGTATAGATTGTGTTTCAGTGTATAAACACGATCCTGGATTCTGAAAACAACCCAAAGCAAATATCAATTAGAAAGTCCAGAAATTGTTTTCCTTGGTATAGGTTACCACCAATTCTACCAAAGTTCAAACTGAATATTTCAGCAATACACATTTTGGAACATAGTATGCTAAGTTTAGGCACATTGTATGGTGACTACGTAATAAGCATGAATTCAATTCAATATAGGATATTGAACATCTAAAACTCAAAGCATTTCCACCCTGGCACTACTGCAACGGCATTGGAAGAGAATGAAAAAGCAACAAGCCACTAGATTCATTCTCAAAGCTTTTTGATAACCAACCGAACACCATATCCATCATTGAGTTTGGAAAATAAAGGCACCATGTCAGGGCATAACACATGCAAATATGTTTTTAAAGAGCTAGGTAGTAGGTATGCAAGGTAGTAAATTTTAAATGACATTTCCAGTTTCGAAGAACCCGTCAAATGTATGAATCACATTCCAACTTATAGAGGAAAATATTACATGGTGGTTAATTTCTATTCATCAATTTCTGGAATTTAACATGTTTTTTTTCTTCTTAAATCATGAAACAGTTATTACCAGATACTTGGGGGCATCATAAACAACTTCAGCAGGTTGATCTGTCCCTACACTTGCCAAGCAAGCTCCCTTGCAGCTCATGTATTTCTGTATACTGTCCACATAACGAAGATCAATTAATACAATCAGTACATTACGAGAAAAAAAACAAAGTATCTGCATGCTGGAATTATATTTCGTCCTCGCTCAAAACTGTTTTCTATGCCAATACATTATCCATGACATGTATGCTACCAACAAACATTAACAAAATGGATTCTAGATTATTTGTCCAAATGATAAACAAAAAGAAAAGGAAAACCAGAAGACTTTAAATATGCCTTGTATAGATGAAAACCATCCAAGTTAACAAAATCATACATCTAATGCTCAGTGCGGATAAATTACTCAAAGCACCATTGAAATATATCAGCAACAGAATTTAGAATACAAATTCTAAGCATGACTTACATGTCACAATGATTAAGCACTACGAGTTTATTTGGGACACATGATTGTCCTCTTGATTTGCAAACTGAATTACATGATTCACCTTGCCTGTCAAACAAGTGATAAGGAGTTCAACTGCTACACCGCAGCAAGAAACTGCAAACATTAACCTCAACTAAAAAGAAGCAATATCAATAACAATTTACCTCCCAACAACAACATTGATGCCATTCAGCCTTGCTTCTGCGAGAGTACTATTTGCCCCTGTGCTTACAATACATGAAAAATAACAGATTTCATATAAATCACCATAAATAGGCCAAAAGCAGAAATATATTTAACAAAAGACCTGAAACTACAAACCACTCATAACAAGAACATGACTGCAATATATGTATCCAATGAATACGAAGTACAATGTCATTTGAATGGATTGTAGCCATCTACTTAACTACTCAATATTATTTCATCACCACTCTCTTCAGTCTGGGCAAAAACAGTATGCTAGACTATTACTAAGCTAGCTGTATCCTTAACTGATGAGATTTTAGAATAGGCACCTTGCTAGGTCAAAACAGGATTAGGCACTCAACACAATTACAAGGCAGTCACTTCTGCATACTTACCAGAAGAATTTGATGGCATAGAAAAGCAGTGATGGAAGTCACTAAGATAAGCATTTTCATGAACCTGAAACATTAAATACCAAGATAGAAAGAAACATTAGCAACTACTTATCATAAACATGGTTTTCAAACTAACTCTCAAAAAAAAGTTATCTCACATGCACATCTTTTTTTCAAACTAACATGTGTTGAAGTAAACTCTTGACAAAATCGATAAATTCTTGATTCTGCTAACAACTTAATGAGCCAGAAATTACATATAGTATTGGCCACAATGTACATGGTTTGGTCGACTTTCTAGGATACTTGAGTTGAGTTGCCTCCGATGTGCAATATGGATAGGGTTTGTGAACCTAATAATATTTTGTTCTATTTTGTCAAACACTAAAAAATAATGTATCAATGGAGCTAAGTATGGCATTTTAGTTGGGTCAAGAATTGTATTGAGTTATGTTATCAGTTCATTTTTTTTAATTTGCTTTGTTTGAAGCTGGGATTATCAATATTAGTTATGAATTCACTATTTATTAAATTTAGTTACTAAGATATTTCTAAAAAACAATTGAAATATGTAAAACTTAGAGTTTACAATTTAGATTTACAAGGGCTCCATGAATCACCTAAACTTTCAAATCTGACAACCTTGATTGTAAATTTAAACAGTAAGAACTATAAACATGCTCAAAATAAATTGTTGTGCTGATTCTGAGATAAAAGTGCGTATGATACATTCAACTCCTCTCCCCATAAATGTCTAGAACTAGACTACTATATTATGCAAAGTTTCCTCTAACAAGAAGATAAGCCTCCATGAAAATAGTTTTTTGAACAGAATAAACAACCTTGTTAATATGGGGAGTTTATGTTATTCAAGGCATTAACCTTGTATGATATATATCCTAAAACAAAGATACAAGTTCAAGAACAATAACATATCAGGAATACAGGAGTTTACTCACCACACTCTCGGAACTATGACGACATCTCCCAGCACAGTAGTCAAAAACACTTTCATAAGTCCCTGCCAAAAAGTAAAATGGCATTTGTTCGTAACAAATAAATCGACTTGATGTGTATTACTTAATAACATGTACAATAGACTTTTGGTCACGTAAGAACCAGTTAGAAGTCAAAGAGGAAAAGGAAAAAGGGGAGAGGTAGGGGGATATCTTTGTTTATGTTTATCAAGGCTGTGTTTGGACTGGCTAATAAATAGCTTATCTATTAGCATAAGCATTTTATATAGTGTTTGGAAGAGCTTATGAAAACAGCTTATGACATTTTCATTAGTCTCCAAAAATAACTTATGGAAACATCTTGTAGCTGATATTAAAACAGTTTGACCATACTTTCTCTTTGACTATAAAATAAAATCAGTCCATACATTAGCCCTTATATGATAAACATTTATCTTGTGAACTCTCAATTAAGTTGTTCATCCAAACAGACCCCAAGTCCTTACTTTTGAATGCATCAACATTGATTCGAAAATATACATCTATCTAGGCTAGATAATTCAAGGCTCTAAATCCATGTCAAAAACAATAAAAACTGCAAAGTAATAAAACAGAAACATTACTTGCAGTAGCAGGTTTGGCAATCTTCATCTTCAGCACTTGTTCCTTACTTGTCTGTTTAATTAAGCCCAATAAACACTTAGCCCTTCGCGAAAGGGGAAAGAGCTATCTAACACTAAAGCCACGTCTGGTGTCCAACACACATCGATATCTAACACCAACATACGTGCCGACACTCAACCACTTCCATTTTTTTAAAATTATTACCAATATTTATGTGACGGTATCAGTATAGTGGCTGGTGTTCATATCAGTGTTTCATATGAAAACAAAGAAGAATTTAAAAAAAAAAAAAACTAAGATATTGATATTACCAGTGAAGGATTGAGGCAGCAAGAAACACAATATTCATAAGAGTTACAACACTGTGAAAGAAGATTACATCCACTGCAAATTATTAAAACACAATAGTCATTGTTTGTTATTTATTTTTCGGATTCAATAATTAAAAAAATTCAAGTAAAGAAGGATTTAGTTAGGAAATAAACTCACTGACAAGAGAATTTCTTCCCAGTTTGAGGACAACAGCGAGACTTTGAATCAACCGAAAGAGCATTACATACATAACCTACAAAAATAAATAATGAAAATATAAATAAATGCGACATTTTAATATCTAATTATTAAAAAAATAAAAGTATATACCGTTGTTGTCGGAGAGAAGGTATCTGCCTTGAACGGTGTTTTTGCAGAAAGGAATGAATTGGAAGCCAATATCTTTTCTGATAGCGGTGGTAATTGGAGTAAATGAAAAATGAGAGAGAAAGAGAAGTAATACTACGGCGGTCCTTGATGCGGAGAGTCCCATCGTACAACTATGTGCGGAGAGTCCCATCGTCAATCATCGACCTTCACTCACCACCCTTCCCAGAATCCCAAGGGAATAATCGAATACAAAATGCTATCTCACAGCCAGGAGGACGGATTTATTTTATTTTTATATCAAAATTATCTTTAGACACATTTATTAAATATGGTTAATAATTTTCATAAATCTCAATAATATTTCGGATAATTATTGATTTATGTAAAATTATGTGTGATGTTATATGAAATAAAATTTCATTTCAACAAATAATTAAAAAAAAAAGTAAAAATTAAAAGAAATTGAGTGATATTTGAAATGAAATGATTCAAATTTGAAACATAATTCGTCTTCAAGCTACAATGGATTATGAATTTATTGTAACTTCTGTCACTGATTAAACTAAAATCTAAATTAGTCTTTCATTCATCAAAATATTTATCAATGTAGTTATTGATATTAAGTTAATTAATAATTTTTAATTTATGTGCCATATGACGTATCACTCTTTTATTGTGACATGTATAATTGATTTTGATTTGGCAACATTAACGATAAAATTGAAAAGTAACAATATATTTATAAAAAAAATGTTACTTTTTAGGACCACGCAATGCCCACCTCATACTTTTTTCCACCATTCTTCGTGAACAAATTTGTTGTTGTCTCCATCACCACCATCACTATTTGTGAGCGTCGATTTGTAATCATTTGAAGTGTAAATCAAATGTCGTCAACAAGCACAGCACATAGAACGAAGGATGTATGTTATTTATGAATGATTTTTAACATGCATGGCTATTTATCTTCATCTTCTTTGTTCTGATTATGTGAAAGTTTATATTCTTTTATTATCTTATGTGTTTATGGTTTAAGTTTTCTAACAATATATCTTTTAGATCTTTTTAAAATTATTGGTAGTAAATGTTTATGTTGTTGTTTTTTAAAATGGTTTCGACTATTACTATTATTTTGCACCATGGTGGAAGTTACAGAAGATATGATAATGGTAAAATGGAGTATGAAGAGGGTAAATTTTGTGTTTGAGGAGATGTACAGTAACAATTGTGAAGTTCACATTTATTTTGAATATCCAATATCAATAACAAATGTCATTTCTAAAGAGGTGGGTATTGAGTATGAAAATGTTAGAAATGAAAGGGAAGAGATGAATGTTGAAGTAAATGAAGAGGTTGGTATTGAGATTGTAGCTGAAGCAGAAAAAAAGTAGGAACTAAGGCATAAAATGTTGTTGAAAATGTAAAGGTTGAAAATAAAAACAATGTTGGAGAGGTTAACGAAGATTATGGAGTTGGATATCAACATTTTGAAAATGAAGAAGATTACGATTATTGGTCTTCACATATAAGTGATGATGATAAATCATTTTTGGATGTGGACCTCAACTTTGTTCATAATGATAGACATTAATCAAAGGGAATAAATAGAGTACCCTTGTCATAAAACATAAATATTGAAATTGAAAATGTTGCTGAAAGTGATGTTCCTTCATACAATGATTCATGTAATTTTGAAGTATTGAAGAGTCCTATTAGCACAAATGATGAAGATGATGAAAATGGTAAGCCCGTTTTCCCACAATTTAATGAAAATGCTAAGTTTAGCCAAGTTAGTTTGAAGTTAGAGATGGAGATTGTTTGACTAATATTTTTAATAATGTTGTGAGAGATTACGCAATATTACATGGGAGAGAGATAAAATGTTTAAAAAATGGCAAGATTAGATGGAGAGCAAAATGCAAGGTTGAAGATTATCATTGGATGATATATTACGCCTGGAGTGAAGTAACTAATATTTTTAATAATGTTGTAGAGGGTTCATAAATAGTAAAGCAAAGAGAAAATGGGTCTGCAACAAGCTTGAAGAAAATATTAGATCTCAACTAAATTTCACATATTAAAAAGCATTTGACAATTTCAAGAAGGAATTTGATGTGACATTAATGACATCAAATTATTCATATCATTGAAAGATGCAAGAGAAGTTGGGGAAGAAAGTTTAGGGAGCAATATGGAATGGTTTGATGCTATGCTCGTGAATTGTTGAAGAGTACCCCATAACAACGTTAATGTGGTTCGTGTGCACAAGCAGGGACAGATTCAGAAAATCATTAAACGGGGGCCAATTAATTGCATATAACATGAAAAAATATTAACTCGTTAATAAAAATTTACACTACAAAAAATTTCAGATGAATGGACTAATGTGTCATTATTTTAAAATTTGATTGATTATTGGTGGATTTTTTTTTTAATAATTAAACTAAATTCCGCATTTATTCATAGAATTAACATAGATTTATCACTCTTTTAAATATATAAAATATAATTTTTAGACAAAATTATTTGATTTATATAATATGTGTTATATGTATTGATTTGTAAGAGTTCATATATTTTTTTACTTGAATTTAATAAAAGATAAATATTTTGTTTAAAAGATACACACTTTTAACTATTAAATTAGTGTCTGTTTTTTGGTTCAATCTTTTTATTCTCGACCACTTATTTGTGTTACTATATATGCAATGTTGGCTATGCATAAATTTGACCTCATTATTCATTTGGAACTTTCAGTTTAGCATAGAATTATCATGCACACATGTGTATATGTTTTGGACAAAAATGAAAGAGACTGGGAGGGGCCAAGACCTCTACCTACCCCTACCCAAATTTGTCACTAGCCACAAGGTCTTCCGTTGTTTCGAATATTTTATGCGTGTTTAGATGCATGTGGTAGAGGGTTCAAGCTGGCTGTAGACCATTTATTGGTATAGATGGTTGTTTCTTAAAGAGTTAAAATGGTGGACAACTACTTCGTATTGTTGGATTAGATGTAAACAACCACAAGTTTGTAGTTGTATATGTCATTGCAGATGTTGAGAACTAGGATAATTGAAAGTAGTTCCTCACACTTCTGCATGAAGATTTGGGAGACTATATACAACATGATTGGAATTTTATGAGTGACATGTAGAAGCTACATATTTCATTTTCAGGGACTATTTTAACCTTAAATTATATATTTTATGGACTATTTGAGACCAAGTTATATATCTTTAAGGGACTTATTTTAAATTCATGTTTTATTTACAAAGATTAAAATCTGCACTGCAAGAGGTTATGTCAGGAACACCTTATATGTATTGTGATATGCACTCGTGAAGGAATTTCACCAAGCAACAAAAGGAAAAAATTGAGAGGTGTGGCGTGGGAGGCAGCAAGGTGAACTACAGTAGCTCAGTTCAATGTCGTGGTGGAAAGGTTGAAAATAAAAAAATTAGAAGACACGCGCATATTTGAATAAATGACCAAAAGAAATATGTGTTAGAACAAATTGTATAATTGAGAGGAATTGAAATTGAGAAGAAGAGAGAAGAAAAACTGAATTTCCTGAAAACGAAGATTGATTAACTGCATCTGAAGAATGTTATCTGTTTTACAAATTTATAACAGTTTGAGCACTAACTGTCAAAACATAATTCTAACATTCTTAACTGCTTCTAACTGTATTATAACATTCCTAACTAACTACAAATCACTTTAATTACATTTAACATGCCCCCTAATTCAAAGTGATTCAACTTGATGTTAATCCAAGATTGTTCCTCAATCCAAGATTGTTCCTCATCTCTTGGAACTTCACTCTCTTCAAGCTTTTAATTAGGATGTCAGCCTTTTGATCATTGGTACTGCAATGTAGTTTCCAGCATAGATTCTGCCATAACCGCTCTCTTATCCATTTCTGCAAGTGCAACAGATGCTTCTTCATACTTTTTGTGAAGCACTTCAGAGGCGTATCTTTGCGTAGTTGCATCTTGCTCAGCAAACCTGCGAGCATCTTCTGTCACGTTTTGTTCTTGCTCCACCTGCATCAAGACCTGAAGCATTGCAGTTTCCTGTTCTTGTTTATTAGCAAGTGCTTGTCGAAGCTCAACAATCTCTTATTCTAGTCGTTCTACCTTGGTGCTCAGTTGCCACCTATTATCCTGCTTAACCATCTCCATTAATGTCGTTTTAAGCTCATCTGCTATGAGAATAGCTGATCTTTTCTCTTCTAGTAATCTGCAAAATTCAACTTTCAGCCAAGCAATCTGCTCTGGAAGATCTGGAGTTAAATCAATCTCACCCTCTTCAGTCAGACTAATCAGTATTTCATCTGTATTAGTAGAACCAGATTTTGTACGGGATAAACTCCCAAGTACTTGCACATTATCCGATTGCTCAAATAGCTTTGATGTCAGACCCTTAGAATCCTTCAAGCTTTAAGCCCTTTTGATCTTTCTTCAATTGCAGCTATTTTCACATCAGGTCTCTTAGATTTAGGGATGGCAATATAACCCGCACCCGCGGGTACCCACCCAAACCCGCTTGATTTGGGCAGGAAAAACCCGCTTTGATTGGGTGCGGGTGCGAATTTTCCCCGAAATTAAAATTCGGGGGCGGGGGCGGGTTTGGGGGTGGTGATATCCACCCCGCACCCGAACCCGCCCCGCAAGTAATATTAATGTAATTTTAAATTTTATATAAATATATATATTGAATATACTTAATATTTTTTTAAATATTAAAAATTATAATCTTATCTCTATAGAAAATATTTTTTTATTTTATAATTGTCTAATAACGATTATTTTATTATATTAATTATAATAGATATGATTTTTAAATTTATAATTTTATATATATATATGAATGTGTGCGGGTGCAAGCGGGTAAACCCGAACCCCGTTGCGGCGGGGATGGGGCCTAAATTCTACACCCGCTATGAAACGGGGGCGGGTGCGGGTTTTTCTCGATTAGTTGGGTGCGGGGGTGGAGGAGGCAAAATCCGCCCCCGCCCCGCCCCGTTGCCATCCCTACTTAGATTTGCTCTATTTCACTTCAAAGATATTCAACACTTCTGCTTGCCCAGCTACCTTGATACTAGCACGAGTTGCTGCCTGGCTAAGAGAAATAGGTGGACTCTTGACATTGAATCCAACCATGCATGCACCGCAAGCCTGTGCTACATTATCAATGTCAAATGAGTCCTTATATGCTGGGATACACCACTCACTTCTTCAAACACATCATCATTCTTGGTCAGTCCCATATCCTCAGTCTCGACTAAACTCATCTTTGACAAGCTCTTCCCCAACAATCTCACGAACCTCCTGGTGCTATATGCTGCTTTCTTACATACTTCTCTCTGCAGCACAAAAGATTCTTCAACTCCTAAACTATCACCGGAATACTTTTCCAACTCTTCTGCTTTGTTCTTCAGCACTGAAGCCTTAGTCTTCACATATACGAGCTTGTGGAGAACCTGTGCTTGATTTTCAGACAGTTTCTCTTGTTCTTCCAATAATGCAAGTTGTATACCTGCCCCGAATTTCAAGTTCTGGACCACCATTGTGATGGCCAGGTATTCAATCTCAGCTTCAATCTTTTGCTTAAAAAGCTCTTCAACCTCGTACTCTACTTCTCTACGTTTTTCCTCCGATAAACCAACCATGTTTGCGGATTCTTCCTTAGGAAACCTGCCACCACTCAAGGCTGTTTCAAGTTCAACAATCCTCGAATCCTTCAGCGCAAGTACGTCTTGTAACTCTTCCTTCTTTCTGCGAGTAGAAACTACAGGGATCCTTCTCCTGCTACTTGGCACAATAGCAAGAGTGACTAGAACATTAACATATTTGTTCTCTTGCTCAACATCTCCTACATCAATTCCTGCTCTTGCTACACGGTTGACTGTTTTCCTTTGAGTTGTAGTTCTACAAGCCGTACGAGATTGAACAGCTGGGGTACCAGCATCACCTTCCCTTGGATTCAAAATCTCATCCAATCCTTCAACCTCCATCATTCTTGAAGATCTGGTTGGCAACTATGATTTGAACGAATTCATATGCTGCTTGGCTTGACAACACTCCTCACATATCTCCTTTGGTATTTGAATTTTTGGAATTCCTAACACCATTGTCTTGCTCTAAAACATTTGAAGACTTCTAAAATTCTAGTATCCAAACCTCTTATGCCACAACCAATCTTCATTTCTGATTTTAGCAGCTAGACACTTGTTCTCACTGATCTGGATATTAGTCTTGAAGGTTCTGTTTTTGGATAGTGGTGCCTTCAAAATCAATCTTCTTGAACTATCAAACATCCTCATTTTACCATGCTCCATCTTAATTTAATATCCTTTTTCAAGCAGTTGTCCAAGACTTAGCAGATTGTTCTTCACTCTTGGCACATACAGCACCATGCGTTGTATTTACTTTGCTATTACCTTTTTCCTACTCCTTCTGCATTTACTTTGCTATTATCTGCAGATCTGATTTCCCTCTTTATTCTTTCATCAAGACTCACAAACCACTACTTATGTCCAGTCATATGACTAGAACAACCAGTATCGAGAAACCAGAATTGGGATGAAGAATTTTCTTCGTTTGTGGTAGCCATTAATAACACATCATCTAAATTTGAATCCTCAACTGCCATTTGAGCTTCATCATCCTCTCTTTGTACCTTCTAGGATCTGCATTCATTTGCAAAATGCCCCCATTTTTGACAATTGTAACATTGAATTCCTTTCTTGTTGAATTTCTTCTTGCCATTCGAATTCTTGCTGTTGTTATCACTCCTGTTCTGATTTCTTGAACTTCCAGCCCGTTCATCAGAATCATCAGTCTCTTCGTCAGAATCATACTTCTTGTACCACTTGAATTTACCATTGCCTTTCTTGCGCTTCATATCAACTTGGCTGGTCTTCTTGCTAACTTGGGCCTGCAGGACCTGCACTTGAGATCCTGAGGTTGCTGCACACCTTTCTCTTACTCTCAATTCATGAGCTTCAAGAGAGCCTTGCAAATCCTCCACCTTCATCTTATCAAGATCCTTTGATTCTTCAATTGCCACCACTATGTGATCGTACCTTTGTGTTAATGTTCTAAGGATCTTTTCAATAACCACCACTTCAGTTACTGATTCACCATTTGTTCTCATCTGATTAACAACAACCTGCACACGATTGAGGTAATCTGCCACGACTTCATCTTCTTCCATCTGCAATAGTTCGTATTGCCTTCTTAGCATTTGGAGCTTCACTTTCTTGGCCTTTTCCCCACCTGTATAGTACTTGATCAAGATCTCCCGTGCCTCATTTGGTGTAAATGCCTTCGAAATCCTCTCAAAGTTGTTTGAATCCACACTTTGCTGGATGTAAAACAATGCCTTGCAATCACTTTTCTTGCAATCTTTGAAAGTTGTCTATTGTCTTTCTGTAGGATTCACACCAAGTTGTTCATAGACATATTGAACAATCTCAAACACTTCTTGAGCTCCCAACAACGATCTCATTTATGCAGACCACCTCTCCCAATTCTTCTCATCAAATATTGGAAAATTGGATGAAAATCCTCCTTCATTCATGTCTTATTTCTTTCTTTCACTCACACTTGTGTTTCCCAATTTTTGATTTCCCCTCACACTTCCACTCGTGTTTCCCAAGGTTTAGAACCCAAGCTCTTGATGTCAATTGTTAGAACAAATTGTATAACTGAGAGGAATTGAAATTGAAAATAAGAGAGAAGAAAAACTGAATGTTCTGAAAATGAAGATTGATTAACTACATCTGGAGAATGTTCTCCGTTTTACAAATTTATAACAGTTTGAGCACTAACTGTCAAAACAGAATTCTAACCTTCTTAACTGCTTCTAACTGTATTCTAACATTCCTAACTAACTACAAATCACTTTAATTACATTTAACAATATGGACCAAAGCATATTTTAGTGTGGGCATAAAAGTGGACAACATATGCAACAATACTTGTGAATGATTTAATGCAAGTATTTTGAAATATAAAGCAAAATCAATTATAATAACGGTTGAGGGTGTTATGTTGTGAGGACCACAAGTTGCAACAAGTTGAAACTGGCCAACAAAACATGTACACTTTGCCCAATGTAGCAATATAACTTGGACAAGTTGAAGCTTCAAAGTAATAGTTGGGCACCAACACAGGCCGGTAAAGGTCGATTTTTGGTGGCAAACAACTGAAAAAATAATGTGGAATTTGACTTGCATGCATAAACACATATATGTAGATTGTGACAATTAACGCATACTTAACGTGGGTTTGATGCTTATTTTTTTAATGTTAAAGTCTGTTAACGTGTGCTGATATTGATTTTTTTTTTAATGTTATGATATATATGTTTCTCAATTCTTCTAATGTTTTTATTTTGAATTTTATTTGCGGTTGGCTAGTTCAATGTGCCTAATGGCATGTTAGTGCGAGTTCTCATTCATACCGATGTTACAAAGTATCTCAATCATACTCTATTAAAGTCTATTAACATGGGATGAACTGATACTTAATTGTTTAATTTCCATTCCCATTATATGGTGGGTATGCCATGTCAACATGAAATCGCTCTTATTTCATGGAAACGTGAAAGACAAGAAGATTATTGTCGTGAATGGTTGACTTAAGACTCATACGATGCCACTTGTGAGCATTTCACCAAACCAACTCAAGGTTAAGAGGGATCGAACACACTATGATGGACCTATTCTAGCACCAGTTAAAAGGCATCCAATGAGGCATAAGAAACAGAGAAGAATATATGTAGTTGGGTATCTTTTCCAATTTTCAGGTAAGGTTAAGAGGTCATACCTAACAATCACTTGTTTAAGATGTGGTCTAGTAGGATACAATATGAATCATGTTGTAATCAAGATGTATGACCACCACCAAGAGTTTGAGTAGCAAGACCGTTACACCACCACCACTTGAGAGTGAAACACAAGATAATCAAGTTAAATTAGCTTTTTTAACACTTCAAGTCGTAAAATATTATGTACTACTTATATGTTGTAACTTTAACTATATTGTACGTAACATGGCTCTCCCTTTTGGATTTGGCATGAGAACAATTGACCTTATTCCAATTGGTGTTAGGCTACCTTTTATTAGGCCACCTCAAAATCCAACTTCAAGTGAGTTCATGTCAATTCCATCAATGTCGTTCATGCCAACTCTTGAGTATAAGCCAAGAGGTCATACTTCGGGGCCTTAAAGATGATAGTGTTTAAGTTGTTTTAAGAGGTAATTTTTAAAGATGATAGAGTGAAGTGAAGATGAAATACTTTGTATGAATTATAATATAACGTTGGAATTCCTTTTCGTGCAATTAGTACATGAATTAGTTTTTACTTTCACTTGCTTATGAAATTAGTATTTAAATTCTAATTTGAAATAGTATTTCAATCATAGTTTGAAGTAGTACATAAATTTTGGTTATGCAATCTCTATGTTCAAATGAAATAGTACATGAATTTTATTTCTACAGTCATTCTTTTCAAATGAATTAGTCCATGAATTATGGATATGCAATCTTTTTTTTTCAAATTAAATAGTATTTGAATTTTAGTTAAGCGAACCTTCTCTCTAAGGACCTTTTGGACGTTACGATATAACATACAGGAACCTTTATTACGTTAAGTTATATCTTTCAATTATTTTTATGATATTATTGGTTACTTTCAGGGACCATTCTGATTATATTCATCACTCACCATGACATATTCATTTAGGTTTATTTGAAAAACACAAAACACATTAAAAAATAATTACGCATAACACATTACAATACATAATACAAACTCGGGTTTAATAATCCAAACTACTTAAAGTCAAACACATTTAGTACTGAAGTCAAATTTTTTATTTTGGCCTAACAAAGAGGAAGATGATTGACTTCACTACAATGAATGTGCTCCACCTCCCATCATTATAAACTTCGAAGAATATGACTGAATTTACAAAAAAAATAGGATAAGCGTGAATTGGAGGAATAAGATATGTGAGTTGCGATGAAAAAAAAATAAGGAAGAAAATGACGAATAAATTGGGGGTAAAAGAATTTTTAAGCTTAAGGTTATAGATAAAGAAGAAAATAAGTGGTAAAAAGAATAACATATTTCAAATTTTGTGATTTATACAAAAATAAATTTGGTGTTGCTGTCATTTTGTTAGTCACATCTAAATCAGCTACATCCATGAAAGTAAGATGGTGTCATATCATATAAAACATAGTTATCCACGCCACTAAGTTAATAGAGTTAACCGTCAACTTAATGTCAACTAACAAACATTTTGATGAGTCAAAAACTAATTTAAATTTTTGACTAAATTAAATATTAAAATAGTGATTTATTTATATTTATTTGGACAAAATTGTCTTTCTGCAAAAGTACACATTAATATAAAAATTTTAAAAATATTTTTACATATTTAAACTCTCTCACTCTAGCATAATATTAATATCTCTATTACTACTATTTGAATTGTATTTATGGTACATTCATTTAAAATTATTATTTGTATAATCTCTATTTATAATTATTTTTTTTTATGAAAAAACTATTTATATATGTATATATCATTGAGATCGAGAGCAGGGACAAACCCATGTAGAAGCAAGTGTGGGCAATAGTCTGCATTTAGTTTTAAAAATTAAATATTTATAGTATGTAATATACTAAAAAATATATTATATGATAAAAAAGGATTTATATTATAGATTGTACTCTATCATATTTTATTTTATTTTTCAAAATAAATGTGTAAGGTTGTTATTATAGTTTTTAAATATACTTAATTATAAAAATAAACTTAAATATATTTTTTATTAGTTATTTTGTTTTCAAATATATTTTTAATCAATTAATTTAATATTTATAATTTTGATAAATTTAAAGACTATACAACATGACATTAATTAAAAAAATATATAATCTTTAATTTTTTTTATAATTTTTGTGTTCGCAAGATAATATAATTTTTTTTTAAGGGATAAGACAACGTAAATTAATAATTTTTTTTTACTGAGTTTCACTAACAACTTAGCTAAACACTAATCAGCCATCATCGTGTTTTATTTATAAAAATATAGTGATGATCATGATGGCTTACAAGCTGTAATGTATCACAAGGAGTCAAAAAGAGAGAATAGAAAAGAGAACTTTCCTTTTCATAACCCAATCACATTTCGGACCGTTGGGCCTTTTGCTCTTTCGGTGGCGTAATAATTATTAGAATTTTTTGACAACTATTATTAGAAAATTTTACTTCCTACCTTTTAATTATACCATAATTCCACTTTCTATTTAAAATTAAAGGGTCGTCTCACAAGTGGAAGCACTTGTTAAACAATTAAAAGGAAATAAAAAAAAAAAAATTTACGTAAGAAATATCATTTTTTAAAATATTAATGCATTGAATTCACAACTTTCAAAAATATATTTTCACATCTCTTAATAAGTATAAGAGTATTAATTAGTATTTCGTAAAATTAAAATATTCATTTTATCATTTTTTTAGTTAACTCATATATACGGTTAGCGTTATAAATTTTTACGCTGTAAGTTTATCACAATTATTATATCATTATAAATATTTAATTTTTATTATAATTACTTTTAAAATTATGCATTTAAATAGTTGTGATATATTAATGATATAATTTTTTTATACGAGTAAATGACAGCAATTAGAAAA
>JBBPBP010009779.1:22182282-22195803 GCA_037974735.1 Cicer chorassanicum
AAAATTTTGTGGTGTATAGACAATAATATAAAAAAATAAATATATAGTTAAACATACGTACGATAATACTTTCTTTGTTACACAATATATATGTTTTAAATATGTCATTTTACAACATCAATAATATATTAATATTTTTTCTATTATATATCTTTTACTATTAATCGGTCTATTATTTTCCATTATTTTAAAATTCTCTTTCCCATACTAATATTAAATGATAATTTTATAAAGTAAATCATAATTTCTTTTTCACATATTAACTACAATTTTTTAATTCATGTATAATATGCTAAAACGACACATTATAAGATAAATAAAATACTAAAATCTCAATAAAAAAACTAGATATCTTGAATGACATATATCAACTGTAATATGCTAAAATGACATATTTCTAGAATAAGTTTGATAGCGTCCTAAAATAGTTAAGCCATGAAGTTAAAGATACCTTAAACATATATGGTCAAAGACTCTAATGGTAAATTAGAAAAAACACATTACTTTTTACTATAAATGAAATATAATTCATTTTAAAACAAATTTTATTTACTAAGCAAATTAAGAAGTAGAAACGGGTTACTTTTGCCATTTATGAGCCGAACTAGTTAGAACCATTTATTTCGTCGTTACTACTAAAACTAAGTAACTATTATAAAATTGGGGAATTTTGTTAACGATTAAGTAACCACACTTGCCATTTGGCACTTGCACGACGCTAAGTCGTTTGCGCGTAAACAAAAACAATCACATTGCGCAACCGAGTCATCGTGCAGTCAAGTTCCCCGATCACACCCACGGTGACGTTAGCATTTTCTTTTGAAACTTTCTTTCTTCCTTACAGTTTCATTTCACAGTTCAATAGTTAGTAGTAGTTGTAGTAACTGCAGAGAAAATGTGGTTGCTGAAATGAAAAATGTGACGTTGATGTGTAACCGTTAAACAGAACAAATTGTCGGCGAAGGGTTAAACCTCATCACTCCATTATCATTATTATTAAAAAAATATTAATATTCTTACGTGTTATTTTAATTTCTTTCGGTTAATTAATTCCTTTGAATTTCATTCTAAACCTTTTATTTCTGAAATTCTGAAATGTGTTTAGTTTATCAGATCGCGGTTGGAGACAATTGAATTTGTTACAAAGTAGAGTTTCTTTGTTTGAATTTTAGGTAAGTTAATTTAGCTTAGTCTATATTTTCTGTTTGGTTCTAAAATCATGTGGAGGATGTAATTTTCTTTCATTTTTTAGCTTAGAAAATTATGTTTGTGTTTTAATTTTAATTTTCAATTTTGAATTCTACTTCTTGTTTGTAAGTTGCAATTTAAGCATAATTTTCTGTTTGGTTCTAAAATCATGTGAGGTTGTAATTCAATATCATTTTTTAGCCTAAAAAATTATGTATGGGTTTTAATTTTAGTTTTCAATTTTGAATTTTACTTCTTGTTTGTAAGTTGCAATTTAATTTAAACATGATGAACAGTTTTTTTTTTGGACGAAGTGATGTGAATTTAAGTTGTTGTTATTAATTAATGGAAAGTGTGAATTGTGGTTTGGAGGCAGATTGTTTTGTGAGGAGATTCTTGAGAGGAGGAGGGTTTGTGATTTAGTAGCAAAATGGGGGTTATGTCAAGGCGGGTTGTGCCTGTCTGTGGCAACTTATGCTGTTATGTTTGTCCTGCTCTGCGTGCTAGCTCGAGACAACCTGTGAAGCGTTATAAGAAGTTGTTGGCTGATATTTTTCCTCGCAATCAGGTGAAATTTTCAACTTATTTACTCCATTTCATTTTAGATATCAGCTTCCTTTGTTATATATTTGAGTTGCAAACTTACTTAGCACTATGGTTTGCAACCTTGCATAAGTTGGTGGACTCCAAACATTTATTGTGAAAATCAATGATCATAAAACCGATAATTATGTGTTTGACTCGACTGATCAAGGTACAGGTATTTGGGAAATTGCTTGGGTGTTGTTGATTTTAGTAATTATTTGTGAATACAGGTGGGGTTGTTTTTAAGTTTTCTGAAGGCTGGAGCTTTATTGTTTAAAACATGCCTCTCTATTATCAGTGATTTGATTATGTAACTTCTAATTTACGTTTTTCGTTTAATTTACTGTATTTTCTTTAACTCTTATTCGTAATGAAATCTCGTGGTTCACTGTTTCCACTCTCAGAGACTATTGATTATTATGTTATGATGATGACTGGTTTCTTCAGTATTTTTAATGCCTTGGACTCTCTCTCTCTCTCTCTCTCTCTCTCTCTCTCTCTCTCTCTCTCTCTCTCTCTCTCTCCCTACTGACTGTCTGATGTGCATGATGGTTGTTGTTTTTGGCAGGAGGCTGAACCTAATGATAGAAAAATTGGAAAACTATGTGACTATGCCTCTAAGAATCCATTGAGAATTCCTAAGGTAATATATATTATTCTTGGAAGTCTAGTTTTCTTTGGCACTTCTGTTCTGGTTTTAATATGTGATTTAATCAAGACAAACCATGATGTGGTGAAGAAAATTGAAGTCTCTTAAGAAATTGTTTATTTGATTAATGTGACAACATGGTAGAACTATTTCTTGGATCATTATCCAAGTCCAAAGTTATATTGTTTAGGGATATAGTCATAATATTGGCTTCCGCCTAAGTTTTTCTGGCGTTTTATCTTTTTGCAGATTACTAATAACTTGGAGCAAATATGTTACAAGGATTTGCGTAATGAAGTCTTTGGTTCAGTGAAAGTTGTCTTGTGCATATACAGGAAATTCTTATCGTCATGTAAGGAGCAGATGTAAGTTTTATGACTTATACTTAGATCTTCATCAATTCTGACAAAATCACTTCTATTGAGTAGATTTAGTTTGCCATTAAGAAAATTGAACACTTTAAAGTACAATTTGCCTACGAAAATTTTCAAACTGAGAACTTCTAGTCATTGTTTCTGTAAATACTATACGCTTTGGATTCTAATGCAATGAGAAAACTTTCTCTTTTAACTTCTGCACCCATCTCAAGTCATTGCATACATCTAATTCTTGAATGTGTTTACTACTTGATTTCCTTAGATGTTATTATTTATTTATTTACGATCATATGTCCAGTAATCTAAAAATAAGTTTTGTTAAATACACTTTAAGGAATATAAAAAAGAAAAATGTATGAAAGATTATGTCAATCGAAACCTTTATTTCACATGATATTGGCAATTTGATATTTTGATGCAATATAAACAATGCCATTATTTTTTCTTATACCATAAAGATGTGGTTCTTCTGTTTTCTATGTTGGATTGCCACATTTTTTATTTATTTCAAATATGTGATGATGTTAAAATAATGCTTCTTAATCTTGCAGGCCACTTTTTGCGGGTAGCTTATTAGAGATTATTCGAACTCTTCTAGAACAAACTCGAACAGATGAAATCAGGATCTTAGGCTGCAACATTCTTTTTGATTTTATAGATTGCCAGGTATTTGGTTAAGAAACCTTTCTGACTTGTTGAAGTTAATATCACTGTGTGGTTGGCTTCTATGGATGTTCCATAGCAAGAGATTTGCCACCCATTTGGAGAAAAGTTCATTTGCTTAAATTTTAACTTTCTGGACTCTGGGTGGAAGTTGATGGTGGTGGTAAAAATGGATACTCCCTAGCTCAAAAGCCACAATGACTTGTTGGTGATAATTGCATTATTACCTATGAAGTACAAACACCTCTAGGATTTGGCGTGTCTGACACGTGTCGGGGTCAGACACCCATACAACATTTGTTCGACAACTCAGACGAATGTCCCAAAAAAATATTTTTTCTTCTTCTTTGCTTCGACACACCTTGGACACATATCAAACATATTTACGAGGGTCAAAGATGTGTCAAAGCAATGATAATCAATGAAGGGGTGATTAAATACATTAAATTTGATTACATCATGTTTAGCTTTTTAGTAGTAGATGGATGAAGGTATAAATCTATCATATCTTGTTTTATATTTTTTTGTTAATGAAACAAATTACTCAATTTTAATGCACATATATATTTTGATTCTAAATTTTGATTTTTTTATAAATAATATTCATATTCTATTGAGTTATAGTAAATAATTAAATATATGTGTATCAGTGTCGGTTCCTATGTTTTTGACATTAGCAATGTTGACGTGTTCGTGTTCGTGTTCGTGTCAAGTGTCTATGTCGGAGTTTATGCTTCATAGTTTATAACTCTTGCTATATATTGGACTTTATAGACTATGGCCATGTATATTTTTTCCACATAATTTTTGAATGGAATAACGTTTTATGATCCTGATTTTTTTTTTAATTTAAAATAGACAGATGGTACATACATGTTCAATTTAGAGGGTTTTATTCCTAAGCTATGTCAATTGGCTCAAGAAATGGGGGAAGATGAACGTTCTCTACGTCTTCGTTCAGCTGGACTACAAGCTCTATCCTATATGGTACTACTTCATTCTGTGTGTCGTTCGTCACATCTTCTGGAAATCGGTTATACATTAATGTAATAATTTGATATCATTTGGATTAAGGATTTCTCTTTTCTTTATTGATCGAATACACAAAAGAATCTACACACCTTAACTATTCTTTTAGTGAACATATGAACTCACTGAAGAGAAATAGAATGCAACTAAGAGGTTAAGGATAAACTTATGGTCCTTAGAAATTCTAGTGATTACTGATTGTGTTAATAATAGTAATTTTACCTTATGCCTTCCATGGTATCTTTTTCTCAGTTGAGCTTTAGGTTACTTATACCATCTCTCGTTGATACCTCTTTGCATCTATGTTTTCTGTGGTTAGGTGCGTTTCATGGGAGAGCAATCACATCTTTCTATGGATTTGGATGAAGTGAGTGGTGTTTCCATACTTATACTCTTTTAGTTATGTAAAAAGTATTGGTTTTTCCATACTTTGAACCAAAACCTAGGTATTAAATTTGGAAGTCAGCTTCTACTTGTAGCAACAGACAATTTTTTTTTCTTCCAAATCTAATTATTGTTTTTTTGTTTCTTGTTTGGGACTTTTGGCTGATGGGATCTGAAATAGATCATGTCAGTGACTTTGGAGAATTACATGGGTCTCCAGTCTAACTCTAATTCCCCCAAGGAACATAAACTAAATTCAGTGTCCCTGGACCAGTTAGTACATGAATTTCCCAAAGAGGACTACTCTTTAAACGATATCTCCAAGAAGGATCATTTGTGGCTGAAACTTGTGGCAGGGACTGAGATAGACTCTATGCTGTATGTCTTACTTTTACTCTTCTCCCTCACCTTTATTACGAAGCCAAAGGTCATCCTCATTTGAAACAGGCCTTGTGTCTTTGTCACTTTTACAGGGATACTGCTAAAGATCCTACATATTGGTCAAAAGTTTGCTTGTATAATATGGTCAAACCGGCAAGGGAAGCTACAACTCTGCGGCGTGTCCTTGAACCTCTTTTTCATTATTTTGACACTCAAAATCAATGGTCTTCTGAAAAAGGAGCGGCTGTCCATGTTTTGATGTATTTACAATCTCTTTTAGCAGATTCAGGTACCCTGCATTGCAACAATTAGTGACATGATTTTCTAAAAAAGTATATTTCTCCAAATTCAGTATACTGATTATCTCTTTTGCACACCAGAAGATAACTCCTATGTTCTGTTGTCCATTTTGGTCAAGCACTTGGATCATAAGAATGTATCCAAGCAGCCTATCCTTCAGATTGATATTACTAAAACCACAACACAACTTGCAAAGAATGTGAAGCAACAGGCTCCAGTTGCTATAATTGGTGCAATATCTGACCTCATTAAACACTTAAGGAAGTGCCTGCAAAATTTAGCTGCAGCTTCTAGTATTGGAAATGATGGGTATAAGTTGAATAGTCAACTTCAATCTGCCTTAGAAATGTGTATATTACAACTTTCAAACAAGGTATGCGTAACATTTTGTTTGTTTTTCAAACTTTGTACTGCTTCTACTATAACATTTTGAGAATAGCAGGTTGGGGATGTAGGACCCATACTTGATTTGATGGCTGTGGTGTTAGAGAATATCTCAACTACAACCATTGTAGCAAGAACAACAATCTCTGCTGTTTATCAAACTGCAAAGTTAGTTACATCCATCCCTAATGTGTCATATCACAAGAAGGCAAGTATTCTTACTTTGACCGGAAATGGGCCTTTCTGTTTGCTTAGCTCTAGTAAAATAGTATAAATTTTTGTGCTGCATTTTCGTCTGTTCCAGGCTTTCCCTGATGGCTTGTTTCATCAATTGCTCCTGGTGATGGCTCATCCTGACCATGAAACACGAATTGGAGCGCACAGTGTCTTTTCTACAGTGCTTATGCCATCTCTGTATTCCCCCCAGTTCGACCATAAAACAATGATGGCTCAGACGGTACCAAGTGAGAGCTCCTCCATTCAGCATGAAAGATTTTTAGGAGCAGAACACATCAATAGGAAACCTGTGGAAGGAGGGGAAGTAGTTGGTGTCAGTAGGAAATATACAGTCCTTCCGTATCATGGTTACAGCTTTTGTGGTGCTCTAAATGATGGGAAAGATGTATGGATTTTTTGCTTAACATTTTTTGTGTATATCATATTAATATGACTTATCTTTTTATACAACATTTATTGATTTCAGCGTATTACTAATATTAGTAAGTGGTTCAGTTTTTTTCCCCCTACCATGGGGACCTTAGATATTTCTTTTTGCTGTAATTTATAGTAAAAAATGAATGTCTACTCTTTCAGGAGCTAAGTTCCTTTCGGTTAAGCAGCCACCAAGTGAGTCTCTTGCTTTCTTCAATCTGGGTTCAGGCAACATCTATGGACAACGGCCCGGAAAATTTTGAGGCTATGGCCCACACTTTTAGCATTGCTTTATTGTTCACTCGTTCAAAGGTTAGTTTGGTATAATGCAAATGCATGGGTTTTTAAAATTTATAATCAGTGACGACAATAAATATTGTTGTTCATTTTCGAAATTAATTATTTATACTACCTCCATCCCTAAATATAGAACTCCATTGACTATATCACGTGAATTAAGAAAGTAGTTAGCAGTATTAAATTTATTAATGGTTGATATTGTTTTTATAAGTTTACCCTTTAAGAGAGATAATTAGTTAATGTTTTCATTATAGTATTTATTGTTGGTTGCATAAAAAATGTAAATTAATTAGGGGTATATTAGTAAAAAAAGTAATTAATGTAGTTGAAAATTCAAATAGAATCTTTTAAAAAGGGACAGAGAAATTTCCCAAGAGACTTTTATATTTAGGAACGGAGGTAGTCATAAGTTACGTCTTTAATCATCAGTTTACATTTATTTATTTATTTTGAGTGGTAAATGTTAGTAAATTAATTGTTAGAAATTAGTGGGAGGAGTTGAGCCCACTACCCCTTATCTCTCTAACCCTTATGTTCCTCCCTCAAACCACCTTATCTCTCCATATCAATTTACATTTATAACAGTACTATCGTCTCTTACTCTTATGTTTGTCTGTATAAAGCAGGCTAGTTCCTATTCTTATGACTTATGAGTGCAATTTAGACATTTCATGGTTTTAATACTGAAATATTATATCTGTATTGTGGGACGTAAATTGTACCAGGCAATTAGGTTATTCTTGTATGAGAATGGCTATAAATGAGTATTTCAATTTGGTATGAAACTGTCACTAGTATTTAGTGGTGGTGGATAGTATTTTAAACTGCTTTAAAATTTTCAAAAATGAAAAATGTCAGTGCACAGAATGCAGAGTACAAACCACCTGTAATTCTGTTACTTAGCTTTGTTACAATTATAATTGGATAAGTCAGTTGCAAGTAGTTAGATCTACAATTATTAGTTACCCCCCACTGTAAATACCTTGTAAGCTGTAACCCATTACCCTCTATATATAAACTGATATGTTGTACTCGTTTATTTTTCCCATTAAAATCACCGAGATTCAGTATTATGGTTTTCTCTCAATTCTCCTTAACGGAGTTTTCTTTGAAAAAAGATCCATATTTTCATACTTTCTTTTATCACTCGTGAAAACTTTTTTATGTCTATGATGGTTTAAATTGCTTTCCACAGACATCCAGTTACATGGCTCTAGTAAGATGTTTTCAACTGGCATTCTCCCTCGTGAGCATCTCATTGGACCAAGAAGGTATGTTGAACATATAAGTGATCTTCTATCCTATCATCTTGATGTGCTTCCTTTCTTTGTCCAATTGTTTTCTTTATTAACTTGAATTGGAATAGATATCACTCACCTACTTTAAGGTGTAATATTTTATGAGTAAGCCTCAAACCACTGCCTGCATCTGATCATTTGGATTCTAGGAGCCTCATACCCTCTTGACATTCTTTAGCTATTGCAAATTTTTATTCACGGTGCATTTCTTAATTTATTTCAATTTTATTCTATTAGTTTACGAGAAATACTGTAAACCTTTTGTTTGCATAACAATTTATTGTAGTGGTTCTAACAAAATATGATCAACTTTCTACTATTCCAAGTGGCATAGTTAGTAGCCTTTTGGAAAAAACTGTTGACTTTGTTTCCTTTAGAAAACAAGTACAAGTCCACATTATTGATTTACAAAATTTCATGGCTTGTTATTCTGAACCGATGTTCTTATGCTTATCTATACATGCCATAATTTTTTTATTATGTTATACCTTATTGGGTTAAATATTTATTCCGCTGCTATGTTTCTGACATGTTCACTCGCTGCATGCTTATTAAAGGAGGTTTGCAACCATCTCGTAGGAGGTCTCTTTTTACCTTGGCGTTGTACATGTTTATATTCTCTGCCAGGGCAGGCAATTTCCCCGAGCTACTTCGTATAGTTAAAGCATCCTTGATGGATTCAACTGTTAGTTTATTCCCCTCAAATCCTTTGATCCCCATTTCATGTCCTTGTCATTCAGCTTCCTTTTTAAAATTGATTTGCATTGCATATTGTCTGTTTGCCTTTTTAAATTTTAATTCAGTATGTGTTGTAAATCCACAGGTAGATCCTTTTCTTGAGTTGGTTGATGATGTCAGGCTGCAGGCTGTTAATATAAAATCAGAGAAGATAATATATGGATCTCAAGAAGATGATGTTGCTGCTATGACGTCACTTTCGGCAGTAGAATTGGATGACAAGCATTTGAAAGAAACTGTAATCTCGCACTTCCTGACTAAATTTTCAAAATTACCGGAGGTAATATGAATTCACTTCCCTTTTTGCTTACATTCAAGATTGGGATATATGGGGTTAGTTGGGAGTACCTTATAGACTACTGAATTTCAGCTTTTCATTTGTTTTAGCATACCAACCAGTAAAAATCACATTAAAGTTGGTCTAGAGGATGTAATATCTTACGCTAAAAATGATGGTCGAATTGCTGCTTCGGAAGTGGAAATCTTAATATTATGACCCTACACATGGTTCAAGTATAGAATAACATCTAGCTTTATGCATCTTACCATAAATTCTGAGGGTGCCCTTGCCTTAGCAAAGAATGAGCTAGCTACATATGCCATCAGTAATTTAACAAGGGAATACATTATTTTATCTCAAATTGAAAAACTTATGCATCAGATTTAATTTAAACAGCTAATTGGTTGCTTAGTGTGATATGTTGTTCAGTAATAATTGAATTTATTAATTTAAACAGCTAATTGGTTGCTTTTGGTTGAAGTTTGTACATCTGAGTTTGTACCCTGTATGTGTGCTGCACCTGCACATATTTAACCTGGAAACCATCGATTAAACCAGTCATGTTCTTGTGGCAAAAGATACTTGCAAATATTACAATACGTGTCAGAAGAATGTGGAATGTTATAAAAAAATGGCGGCAGAGTTGTTTGCAGAGTAATATTGAGTAGTAAGTGTAAATAATATATATGACCTTTTCATATTATCCAGGATGAGTTGTCAAGCATAAAGAAACAACTTGCACAGGGGTTTTCTCCTGATGATGCATATCCATTGGGACCTCCATTGTTTATGGAGACACCAAGGCCATGTTCTCCACTTGCTCAGATTGAGTTCCCAGATTTTGATGAGGTAAAATTCTTCATAACTGTATCGGCATTTAAGTGGCTTTGAAAACTCTGTTTCACTAGCTCTGATGAATTGTTTCTAGATTGAGGCTCCGGTAGCTTTGATGGACGAAGAGACTGGACCTGAACCAAGCGGTATTCAGTTAGACTGCAAATCATCGCCATCTTTCAATAACCTGACCATTTTAAGTGTTAATCAACTCTTAGAATCGGTAAAATGCGATATGCTTTTATTTTTATTATTTGCTCTAGATGATTGATTGTGATTACATTTTAAAATCAACCTTTTGTGCTTCTGCTGGAGAGTGGAGGTTGTTTTTTCTTCAGTTAAAGATTCCATGAGGATTATTGTATTGGCAGGTTTTGGAAACCGCACGGCAAGTGGCTAGTTTCCCCATTTCTACAACTGCTGTACCTTATGACCAAATGAAGAACCAGTGCGAGGCCCTAGTATCAGGGAAACAACAGAAGATGTCAGTTCTTCACAGTTTTAAGCACCAGCAGGAGACTAGAGCATTAGTTCTTTTGAGTGCAAATGAAACAAAAATTTCCCCTCTACCAATTAAGGTCAGTATTTTTTTACCATGGAAGTTAGATTTTTCTGCAAAAGAATAATATATTGTAAAAGAATAACTTTTTCTTCAGGAAGAACTTTGGTTATGCTGGTTTAGAGATTGGTTGATTATTGACTGTCCTGGTTTCGTGTTTAGGCAGTTTTAGGTTTCTTTTTTGGATCGGCAAATGTTTGTTTTTAGTTGTTTTAGGCAATTTGAGATTTGAACGTCATTGTCAAAAAAAGCAAACAATGAAAAGATGAAAGACACTGACCCAAATGAAGCATATGCTCATTTATCCAAATAATGCGAAGAATAAGTTCTGCTTATAGCCTATCCACTCAGCTATCCGTATTCACAACAAGTTATAATTCTTTTAAACTTTAAATCTTCAACAGATGTTGCTCTTAATATTTCTTTATCTTTTGAATCTTAGTAACCTGTTTTATTATTAAAAAAAACACTCATTAGCTCAAATGATGTATTTGGAGAGATTTTGTAGATATAGTGAAGGTGTAGAGTTCATTTATTTCTTTATTGCTATATTTTACTTCTTTATTGCTACATTTTACGGAGAGGGGGGCCATTTTATCAAGTTTTTTTGCCTGTGCTGTTGTGTAGACACTGGAGTATTCAGAAGGTGATCTGAAGTTAGTGAGTCAGGAACAAATACAGGCTCTGTATCAAGTACACCCATGCTCGTATGACTATAGACAGCAACATTCTTTGCGACTACCACCTGCGAGCCCCTATGATAAATTCTTGAAAGCTGCTGGATGCTAATGAGCTAGAAAGACCTAGAAAAACTACAAGAAAAACTAGATTAATGAGCTGGAAAGAGATATGCTATATAATACAAAGTTATAGTGTCATTTGATCTACGTAGCCAACTCTATCTAATGGGAAAAGGCTTGGTTGTTGTTGGATGCTAATGGTACTAAGATTGTCTCCCATAATCGATATGTATGCAACTATTTTGTATACATGAATCTCCACCTCTCTTCTATTTTTCTTCTTTTTATTGTGTTGTTTTGTTTGGTTGTCTCATTCCCACTCAGCTGGTCTTTTTCTTTTTTTTTTTCATTAACTAGTTGTATCGGTGGTAATGGTTGTTTCTTTAGCTGTGCTTTGTACCCTTCATGCCAAACCCCAATGCGGGTAAAACGTGTGGTGCAGATTCTATTTTTTATTCAATAAATGTTTATTACATAAACGGTACGGTATGTACAGATTATGAAAGAAAGCTCTAAACAAGCTAAAAACAACCTGTGACTATAAGTTATGCAAAAGGCTAATACATGTGTTTTTAATTTAAGGTAATTGGTCATCTACCCCTATTTTTTATATTGAGGGATATTTTAGTCATTTTATTAAAATAAACTTTTTTTCCTTCCACTTTTATGTTTACCAAACAATCAAATAATCATTTCATTTTCCACTCATATTCCATTTACTTTCTTTCCTCTAACATTCTTTCTTTTTTACTTTCTTTCCGTTCTCTTTCAATTTTGATCCAAACAAAGCATACTGAAAATATATTTCTGGTAATGTATTTTATTTATTTTTTAACTATCGGTTTTCCAAGCATTAGTTTGTGTATTATTGTTGTCGGTCTTAACAACAATACTTGATTACCAACAATTTATGAATATTATTATTTATTCAGTTTACTGAAGTCTCACAATTAAGTCATATTTGAGATTCAACGAACAAACAGTTTACTTCAAGAACTTTATTTAAATATTTAAACAATAGAATTAAAGTATACATTTTTTGTTTTTGATCCTTGATGTTTTATTTTAATCCATGTATATATAACGTTTTTTTGCTTTTAATCCATATAAATATTTATTTTAGTCCTTATTTCGAAAAGATAAAATTAAATATTTTACATATTGTAGGACCAATTTAAATATGAATAAATTTTGTAATGACTAATATAAAATACCAAGTACCAAAAATAAAAATATATATAATATAAATTCAATCTAACAATACATTAACAAGAGAAAGTGGCTTGAGGATAACTATCTTTCAACCATATGTGATTAGGCAAAAGTTGTTCTATCTTCTCTCCAAATATATATTCCCACTTTCTTCATCTCAGCTTAGGTCATCTCAACTTTTGATTTTTTAAAATTAATTTTTTAAATGCACAATATTTTGTTGTAGAAAATAGTTTTCGAAATATGATACAGTTTATTTTTGTGTTTTGGGAAAAGTTTTTTAAAATATTTATTTATATTTGTTTTTTTCTAGGTACATATAATTTATATTTGTTCTAAAAACTAATTGATGAATACATTGTATTTCAAAAATTAATTTTAATTAGTTTAAATATGCTTCAAAATACGTCAAAAAAAAATTCTTCAAAAGTTCAAAACACTGAAAAAATTGGGTGTTTTGGCTTTTTGGACCAAGTGAAGGAATGAGGTTTGTATATACCGTGTGTATGGGGGTAATTAGGTAAAAACACTTCAAAAGGGAGGGATCGTTAGGTAAAAACACTTGAAAAGGGAGGGATGTAGGAATGATTTCGGTGGTGTAGGTAGAAAACTCCGTGAATGTTACCAAACGGCCCAATACTGTATCAAGCACCTATTCTTACCTGAGCGGGTCATGCACGATGGATCCAATTCGGCCATTTATACGGATCCGGGTTCTACTACAGTATACAAAATATATTGGGTGTGAGAGTGTGAACGAAGAAGAGAAAAATAAACAGAGAAAAAACAGAACAGAAAGAAAGGAAGAAAGGGTTTTGGACTCTGAAAACTCAAAAGTGTCACGTTTCTCTCTTCACAACCTTCGTTCAAACCCTAACCTCATGCATTCATTCATACTTTCTTTTGTTCCTCGCGATCAGGTTCGTCTTTGATTTTCTCATCGTTCGCTTTTTTTTTTTTTTTTTTTTT
>JBBPBP010009779.1:22195990-22259954 GCA_037974735.1 Cicer chorassanicum
TTTTTTTTCTTTTCTTTCTGTTTCCAATAAACTTGACTGAACTTCACTGAATGACATGGATGGACTTTTGTTGTATCTAAGCTTCATCATATAATGGATTTTTGTGTTCTCAACTTCATTATTGTTGACTTCATTTGCTTTGTTCTTCATTCACACAATATTTTAAATCCTTATATGTTTATTTTTTTTATAAGTTTTAATTTTTTACTTTTAATTTTTTATGATAAATGTAGTGTTTGTTTCTAGGTTGTTTTGATGTTTGCATGTTAGAATCTGTCACGTGTATCTATGTTGAATGTTGTACCCTAATTTGAGAATGGAATTTCTGGTTTTGGTTTTGGCTTCATTGTACCTCTATGGTTGCACTTGCTAATATACTGTGTTGTAAGACAAAAAATATTAAATTAAATTTTTAAAATTTCATGTTTGTATACTTTTAGCATTAGCATGTAATATGTTCTGTAACCATACATTGGATTTACAATAGGTTCCAAAGAACATGAATAAGTTATATTCTCGGACAAATGTTTGAAGTTCTACTCTGCAAGTGGGAGAAGGCTTTTGTCATTGTACGAGTTTTAAAATCTTTTGCATGAACCTGTGGTGAAGTCTCCAATTGTTCCATGCCCATGTCAATAATATGTGTTAATCAAGAATAAAATATTTAATGCAACAATAGCTTGCTGAGAAATATAAATTACCCTTGGTTTGATGTTTTACCAAAGCTTGTGATATTTTAATTGTTATGTGAATTTTCTGAAAATTTAATTGTTGACTATGCTCTTTCTGCAGGTGTAACTGACTGAGAGATGCTGATCATGTGATTTTTTTAATCACGAAACTTAGCACTCTTTCATGTATCCCAAACGGTCTAGCCAAGATGGTCCTGATTCCAGGCCAGTGCGTACAAGTGATAGGATCAAGACGAGGCCGGCTGTTTATAGCCGGGCACCATTCTTGTATTACAACTCAAATCTTAGACGCCCTAGGAAAAACAAGAATAAGACAAGAACGGCAGCTTCGCAGATTGCTAAGATGCTGCGTCCAGGGAATCGGAAAGCACACGACTCAAATACTAATGTAAGTGTCTGCATCTCAAATATGTTCAAGGAGCATAATCACTCAGAAGATTCTTAATTTATCTATTAAATTGCATGGTTTTATATATAAATCGCTTGGACTATCAGGCACGACATCGTTCATGCATTTTCCCCTTCTTAGTTACTTTGTGGATATATGGATCACTATGTAATAATTAATAACATTTTGAATTTGTCAAAACTTGTGTAGTTTTTCAAAAAACTTGTTTCCTTTTGTCAATTAAATTTTGTTGTATTATATGATGCCAAGTGGGTCTACCGCAACAGAACTATATCTTAAAGAACTATACCTACTGCTTCCTAAGTTTCAGATTACATTTTTAGCCAATGTAAAACTTTGTCAGATATTTTATGGCAGGGATCAACAACTGGGTTTCCAAATATGTGTTTAAATTTCTCCTGTTTTTTGTAAACCCTAATGATATAGGAGCCAATGGACCTGTTTTTAATTAGACAGCTTTGGTTCTTTCTATAGTTCTCATTTGCTTAATTATTAGCTGGGATTTTTGGGTCCATCTTATTATACATGAAAATCCTTGTTCCATTTTCTGATTCAAAGCCCTTCATTTCAGAATGTTCCTATATCTGTCTTATTGATTGAAATGTTTATGTTCCCATCAACTCTAATATCAAGACTTTTATTTGGGCAATGGCAATTGATAGAACAGAATCAGCACAAATGATGTGCCCACATATTTTTAGGCCTTGAAATGATCTTTCCCTTGATGTTTAGGTTGTTTCAGAATCCAGAGTTTGGGGGAAAATGACAATCTTTTCTTACTTCATGCAGTTGCTTTTCAACTTTGCAGTTTGCACAATTGCACTTCAATAACTTTCTTCTCTGTACTTCTTTTATTCTGAAAGGGCATAAGTGGACTGGTTTGAATTCCATCCCACTCAAAAAATGTTTGTCTGAACCTAGTGAGATGAGTTCAGGTTTGCATCATTTCTATGTGTATGTACTGAAATAATATCCAGATATACAAATTTTGTCTCTTCATTGTGCTTAAAAATGTGATTTTGATATTATTATTGTCTGCATGTGACACATCACTGAATTGTGAAGTTATGGATGTTTGTGACTACATCACTGAATTGTGAAGATCTTCAACCTCTGCTTTACAGATATTCCATTAATTCTCTCCTCATTTCTTTGTTGTCTTCTGTTGACATCTTTGATGGATGCAACTAATTGGTCTAATTTATTAAAAAGACTTCAGAAAGCAAGTTTAATAAATAATTTTGGATGTAATTATTTTTCTAATATTGCACTTCTATGTGTATTTCTTTTTCTTATAGCTTATAATCATGTCATTTTCTGAAGTTGATCATATGATAACATTAATTCTTTCAGTTTTGTTATGTGGGACGTTTTAAATCCCTGAGCTGTGTTATCTGTGCTTCTATTCACAGTCTGGCTCTGCCAACCTTCGGCGTTCAACCAGGGCGAGAAGGGCTAATGTAAATCTTATAGAGTTTATAGAAAGCTCTGGAGATGAGGATGCCGACTTAATGGTGAGGTTTTGTACACTATTAAATATAAAAAATATTGGGTTATAAAGCTTGAATTATCTGTAATTATGGCTAAGGTATGTGGCCATGTTTCAGAGACCCACATATCGACCATTGAGGAACAGGATTAGCAACAGTGTCAGCCGGGACGATGTAATATCTTCTAAGCGCAAAAGAGGAGTGGAGACTAAACCAACACCCCGACGTGAAGGTCTACGGCCTCGTCGATCGAAGGCTGCTGGTAGGGAAAGAATAATTTCAGAATCAGATGATGATCAAGACCTTTCAGAAGAAAAGGTTGAACAAGATGAAACAGAAAATGGAAACGATGTTGAGGAAAATGATGCAGAAGATGGTCATAATGAGATGGAGGGTGATGCCGAGGGTGAAGATGAAGGTGAGGATGAAGGTGAGGATGACGGTGACGAGGATGGTGATGATGAAGAGGGTGAAGAAGAGCAGGATGGGAGAAGGCGCTATGATCTTCGAAATCGTGCAGATGTCCGCAGGTTCTCTATGGAAGAAGGGAAGGCCCGACCAAGGTCTCCTCGAAGAGTGTTACATCAAGGTATGGGAACTAAGGTCAGCAGGGACGTAAGGAAGGGTGGATCACGAGTTCACAAGCGTCATCGATTAACAAGACCTGAAGATTCTGACGACTCCCTTCTTGTGGATGAGTTGGACCAAGGTCCTGCTATTCCATGGGGACGAGGTGGCAGCAGATCTGGCCCACCTTTTCTTTTTGGGGGCTTAGACACACATGGAACAACCACTTGGGGATTAAACCTTGCCGCATCAGGTTGGGGTCATCAGGGTGATGCTTTTGCTACTTTAACTTCTGGGATTCAAACTGCTGGTCCAAGCTCTAAGGGAGGGGCAGATATCCAACCCTTGCAGGTTGATGATAGTGTAAGTTTTGATGATATAGGTGGGCTCTCTGAATACATTGATGCTCTAAAGGAAATGGTTTTCTTTCCATTATTATATCCAGATTTTTTTGCAAGTTACCACATAACTCCACCTAGAGGGGTCTTGTTATGTGGCCCCCCTGGCACAGGGAAAACATTGATTGCAAGAGCTTTGGCTTGTGCTGCTTCAAAAGCTGGCCAGAAGGTTAGCTTTTACATGCGCAAAGGAGCAGACGTGCTAAGCAAGTGGGTCGGTGAGGCTGAGAGACAACTTAAACTACTTTTTGAGGAAGCACAAAGGAATCAACCTTCTATTATCTTCTTTGATGAAATTGATGGACTTGCACCTGTGAGATCTAGCAAGCAAGAACAAATTCATAATTCCATTGTGTCCACTTTGCTTGCTTTGATGGATGGCCTTGATTCTCGTGGACAAGTTGTTTTGATTGGAGCTACCAACAGGATTGATGCTATTGATGGAGCCTTGCGACGTCCTGGCAGATTTGATCGTGAATTCAACTTTCCCTTGCCTGGTTGTGAGGCACGTGCCGAAATATTAGATATTCATACTCGTAAGTGGAAGCATCCTCCTCCAGAGGAACTGAAAAAGGAACTTGCAGCTAGCTGTGTAGGATACTGTGGTGCTGACCTAAAGGCTCTCTGTACCGAAGCTGCCATTCGTGCTTTCCGTGAAAAATATCCACAGGTTTATACAAGTGATGACAAATTTCTCATTGATGTTGATTCTATCAAGGTAGATAAGTGTCATTTTATTGAAGCAATGTCTACAATTACTCCTGCTGCTCATAGAGGAGCTATTGTGCACTCCAGGCCATTGTCTCTAGTAGTTCAACCATGTCTTCAGAGACATCTAGCGAAAGTCATGAGTACTTTATCTGATATTTTCCCTCCAGTATCTATTGCATCAGAATTGACCAAACTTTCAATGCTTTCGTTCGGCTCTGCAATTCCACTTGTATATCGTCCTAGGCTTCTACTTTGTGGTGGTGAAGGCACAGGGCTGGTAATTATCTTGGAACCTTTTATTATTATCCAAGCTATGTTTTATAAAACAACTGAAGACTGAATATACTTACTGCTCTAGTGTAACAGGATCATCTTGGGCCTGCGGTTTTACACGAACTGGAAAAATTTCCTGTACATTCATTAGGACTTCCATCTCTTCTGTCAGATCCTAGTGCAAAGACACCGGAGGAAGCGTTGGTACATATATTTGGTGAAGCTAGAAGAACAACACCATCGATTCTCTATTTACCGCAGTTTGATGTTTGGTGGGAAACTGTGAGTACATCTTAGTTATTTGTAAATGTGCTTCTGAATGAACTGATCTGCATGCCCAAAATTTACATCTCATTCAGACGGGTTTCATAATCTTTATTACTTGCTTCTTTATTGTGGTCTCTAAGTTTGATTGGTTTACTAATCTTGCAGGCTCATGAACAGCTCAGAGCTGTTCTCCTGACTATGCTAGAAGAATTGCCATCTGACTTACCTATCTTACTTCTTGGTACATCCTCAGTTTCAGTTGCTGAAGTTGAGGAAGTGCCTACTTCAGTTTTCCCTCACCGCTCAATGTACGATTAATCTAAGTTACAAGAAATCTTTAATTTGAATTCCTCAAAATTTCCTTTTTATAGCAGCACTCTGGATGAAGGCAAATTTTTTTTTAATGGATGGTTGTGTATGGTGAAAACTAGTAATGTAGTTCTATTAGACTTGCTTTTTTATTTAGAAAAGAAAACCTTCAATTTTGCTGATAATAGATGTTTTGAGAAACCTTTTTATCGAAGTTCTTTAGTAATTATTATTAGTATTTTTTTCCCTCAAAATCTTAATTTATTGAAGAATAGACCAGAAATCTTCGTTACATTTCTGTTCATACATCACTGTTAAACGTATTTCAGAAATGATTTAGTGAGGTCAGAGTCACATCATTGCAAATGCTAATGCTTCTTATCAATATTCGCTGCCATCTTTCTTCACCTAAGTTTCTATAATGGGTTATTCCCACAACCACAAGTATTTGAATAACTGTTTGTTCCAGAGCTAAGGCTCTATGAATATTTGTTTATTCTTCTTCTTTAAACCTGAAAAGTATTCACGCCTGGGCTTTTGTTTCTGGTTATTATGTTCACTCTCACTCCCTTTTGAACAGTTATCAAGTGAACATGCCATCTACCGAAGATAGGACCTTGTTTTTCGATCATTTAATAGAAGCTGCTATGTCGATATTGTTGGAGCGAATCAGCAAGAAATCCCAGGATGCAGGACGCCTATCTGAACTTCCAAGGGCACCAAAATTAGCGAGTGGTCCGAAGGCATCTGAGCTAAAAGCAAAGGTCGAAGCTGAGCAGCATGCACTTCGTAGATTGCGGATGTGTCTTAGAGATGTTTGCAACCGGTATGTTAACCTCCGCTTGATGTACAATTGTCAGCTTCACTTGGCTTATCGACACCATTATTAAATACATGTTGCTGATGCAGGATATTATATGACAAACGATTTAATGCCTTCCATCATCCAGTCTCAGATGAAGACGCGCCTAATTATCGCTCAATTATACAGAATCCAATGGACATTGCTACCATCTTGCAGCATGTTGATAATGGCAACTATATCACATGCGCTGCATTCGTGCAGGACATTGATCTTATTGTTTCCAATGCAAAGGTATGAATCTTGTGTCTTGAGTTCTATTTTTTTATTGGATTGGATCATGTCTGTGTGGGTAATGTAGAATGCATGGTCATTTTTATTGTTTTAATCTAGTACAATCAGTGCTGAAATAAATTGGTCGGAAATGCTTCATACAATACTTTCAATATTTAAAGCGTGCCCAATGTTTGATCCTTCTTGATGTAACTCAGGCTTACAATGGAGAAGACTACAATGGCACTAGGATTGTCAGTAGAGCTTGTGAGCTACGTGATGCGGTATTTGAACTTTCTCTTTAAGTTTTACGTTGCAGTTTTAGATGTCTACTTTTGTCTGGAAAATGCACGTCATCTTACTCTTCTCTTTCATTACTTTTTTAAGGTGCACGGGATGCTCTCACAAATGGATCCAGCACTGGTTGCATACTGTGACAAGATTGCTATCCAAGGTGGTCCAGTTCAATTGCCTGATGAATTGGGGGATTCTACATTCCCTGCTAATCCTGTTGTACAGCTGGGTACTGCTACTAGAACGAGTGCTCGACTTCGTCATGTCCAACCAGAGGTTAATATGGATCAGGGTTACGAAGTATTGAAGCGCACTAAGAAGATCGGTGAAGGTGTACATGCAGGTATAAGGGCCTTTGCAGTATGAATTTGTTCTCAGTGTCCATTCATAACAATGGTTATTGCTGTTCTGATATCATGATTCTGACATTTGAAACTATGCCACATTCCTATCTAGGAATGGTAATAGAGGACAAGTGTGGATGTTTTAACCTAAACTGTTTTTAGGCATGATAATCACATACACACATTTAATAAGGCATGTTGGTGTTGCTTTATATGCTTGGGTATTTCCAAATGCTGATTTAAATGTTTCTTTGGGATTTACCACAGAAGACAAATTGCAAGATTCAATACCGACAATGTCTTCCCAGGAGCAGCATCAAGCAAAAGACATGGATTCTGATAGGATGGAACCTGTAGCAATTGATGGAGATTTGGATGGATCTTTTACAAATAACCTTGCTGATGGTAGCAGCCTTCATGATATCACAATGCTAGACGGTGAATTTTCGAGACAAGTGGAGTCTGTCAAGCAGCATTTTGTTAAGCGCAGTGAAAAGTACAGCATCCCACAACTGGAAGGGCTTTACACAAGAATTATGAAGGGCGTGTTTGAAACCAGAAACAAAGGAATGAATGATGATGACCTTAAGACTTTGGTTTTGGGGTTTTTGTTGAAATTTGTTGAGGATGATGCGAATTTCTGACATTTGGGTTTTCCTTTCTCCTTGATGATTTAGAAAAAGGAATGATTTTTACTGTAAAGTCGGGATTTTTTTAATTTTAATGATATTTGATTGAGCACTGGAGTTGCTCTCTTTTTCCCTGAGGGTCAGAATGGTCCAAATCGATGTATAGCGGAGTAAGCAAGCTTTATTCTTTCTACATATTCCGAGAGATTGTAATTTTAGGATATCTTGTTGATTAGATGTTTTATGCCAAAGGTAACTAGAGTGGTAGAACCCTTTTTTATTGCTTTCATATCCATAACTAGCTTGCCTTTCCATAACGAAACATTCTCAATTGTTGCATTTTCTTAAATGTTAATTATTATTCACTTTTGTCAAAAACAAAAAATTTCAGTAACTTTGATAATTTCAAAAAAATTATATTTTATTATAACCATGTGGTGGGTCCAGTCAACGTGGAGAGAAAGTAGTGTGGTTCCATTTGTCGTGTTGTATTCTATTAAATTTTAGTACTAATGTTTTTTCTTCGTTGTTTTTGTCGTCCCATAGTTTATTTCGTTCCCTCTTATTCAGTGTTAAAAATGAGAGTACTCATTGATGATATTAAAACAAAGGCAAAAGTTGCACCTTTTTTTTTTCTTTCTGTAGTATGAAAAGGTGAGTACTGTACAGCCACTATTGTATGGCGATTTTTCTCATGAGAACCGCTATTTGTTACGAAATTTATGACAAGAAAAGGTTACTAAGTTGATTTGACCATTCACCATCTTTTATTCATACATGGTTATTAGATATAAAACATAAAGTGGAAGAAAAAAAAACATTAGCATAGTGTTTTTCGTACTTCTATAACATACAGCATTTTGCTTTTCTCCTTCCTTGCAGTTTAGTGAAAATATTTTCACAGGCAAACTCTGCAAAATAATAGCTGTAGTCATACGAAGTTAATTTTTTCTAACATTGATAATGTAACTTAACAAACACGAAGTCATGCCGAGAAGAACCGGTGTTAATCCCATCTAATCTAGTCTCGTTTTAGCACGCTGCAAGCAATTAACTGTGTACTGCATTCAAATTCGATTGACATAATCCCATTTCACATAGCCACCGATGAGTCCATAGAGTACAACCATGTGAACATGCAGTTTTCTTCATATTGTTAAATATTCTACAATACATGGAAAAACCAACAACCACTAGGGAACCATGGATTTCTATGCTTCACAAACTACTTGGCTAATTTTGCCATACTTCTTAATTTACCCAACATCTGAGCAGCAGCTGATTCTCTTGCTTCAAGAGGAGTGGAACACAAGTTACCATCATCTGCACACTGATACTTGACTTCATTAACAATTACATTAGCTTGGAATCCACCTTCAAAATGAAATGATGATGCAGATCAGGATACCAAATATAATATTCCCTCAACATAGACATAAGTAACTACTAGTCATTTTTTAAGTATCCTAAGGTAAATAGAAAATGCAAAAATCA
Organism: Cicer chorassanicum; assembly: GCA_037974735.1. Lineage (NCBI taxonomy): Eukaryota > Viridiplantae > Streptophyta > Magnoliopsida > Fabales > Fabaceae > Cicer > Cicer chorassanicum. The sequence continues at coordinate 22,204,943 of JBBPBP010009779.1, forward strand.
GTGGAATGATAAAATCTCAACTGCATTTTTCATTAAATATAATTAAAAGCTATGCTGCTGTTAATAATGCACTACTTGATTTATGAGGAGAGTCTATGCTGCTCATGGATTCTACATCTAGATTAAAAGAATCATACAAATAATAGGTTGATCCCACAGATTAACATTTCAAGATTTTTAGCAATTCCAATAAATTTTTCTGAACTTAGTAAATTGGATGCTTTGGAATTTACAATAAGCAATCTATTTGATAGTCTTACCATCTGATTGAGATAGATGATAAGTTGGTAGGACCCAATTATTTTCATGACATACATCATCTAGATCCTGCAAGATTAACAAAGTTTTAAGTAGTTGTTTTCAATGAAAGATAAAGGGGACGATTGGCCTGTAATGCCAAGTAAGTCATGTTCTAGCATGTTTCTTAAGACAATAGACCACTCCCAATATATACATGTATATATACCTGAAAAATGTCATTCGAGAAAATAGAAAATATCACAAAATAGAAATATGTCAAACTGAGGTGCTTCACAAGGATGCATAAAACATAAACTGAAAATGGTTAACTTTCCATGTAGTAGTCTATGGAAGTATCTTTGTCCATAATTGGAAATATATTTGAAGACTTGCATCGATTAATAACATCTCCACCATAAGTTTTTGTTACTGCAAGCATTTGCAAAGGTAAAACCAAGCACACATATATTGAAACAAATATTTCTTTTGGTGAACACCCCCGCCCCCTCCAAGAAAAAAATCATACAAGAAAAATACATCATGTGGTCCTTTTAAGTTATTTTATTATACCACATAGATCCTTTATGTCCCATTATGTGTACATCGTTAGTTTGTTACCCTTTTCCATGCATTTTGTTGCAAAGATATAGAGTTGTTTGTTAAGTTACTAAAGTAGCAGAGACGAGGTTGATCATTTATCCAACATGTAACCCTTTTCCATCTCCTACATGTACCTCTCTCCCATTTCAGATTTAGGTTAAACGATTTGGGGAAATATTGCGCAAGAGAGAGGAGGAACTGGGGAAATTCCCTCTGATATTTTTGTATATTGAGTGATAAATACATCTGAGGCTATGCAATCTATTCAGTCATTTAATCTAATCTTAAAAAGGTAAAGGTACACATAAGAGATGGGAAAGGGGTGCATGTCGGATAAGTGACCAACCTCGTTCCTACCACGTCAGTAACATAACAAACATGCATATTTTTGTAACAGAGTGTGCGAAAAGGGCAACAATGTACAAGTAGTAGGACTTAAATGACCAATGTGGGACAAAAAGAACTTGAAGGACTAATCCAGTGCAATTAAATTAGCTAATGGACCACATAATGTATTTTGCCTAATTTATAATATTTATTATATCTATCACAAAAATGCCTTCAATTTATACTTTAAGACTTCACAAGAAATTAATTTTAGTTGTCTGGGTGTGAATAGGGATCAATCATCTTTATAATTTCACTTTAATTTTCAAAACAAATTGAGACTTCTTATCATATGATGATTTGTTTCTTCTTGACAATTTACCAATGCATCTATGAGAGTGAGAAGTGCTACCAACACTCTCTCTACTACTAGTTGAAATTTATGGGATCCACATGAATTTCAGCTAACAGTGAAAAGAGTGTTAGAAAGAGAGTGTTGATATCACTCCACGTGGATCTATTTGGTTCCATATCCAACATAATTACTTTTGAAATTGGTGTATTTCAGTTTCAGTGCGGATCTATTTGGTTCCATATCCAACATAATTACTTTTGAATTTGGTGTATTTCAGTTTCAGTGTTATATTATATATTCGTGTGTCTAAGCCAGAAACAATGCTTCCAAGAAATTAACAACCACTAAATCCTGGGTGCATCATATATGTGGCAAAACATTTTCTCCTCGGACTCAATAGAAATCACTTGGTGATTGTTTTAAATTTTAATGAACCACAATTACATCAACAATCATAGAGCTATTATATGATGTATGTAACATAACGCATCAAACCACTTTTTAGGAATTTTAATGAACCACAATTACATCAACAATCATAGAGCTATTATATGATGTAAGTAACATAACGCATCAAACCACTTTTTAGGGTTTATCTTCGTCATCAAAAATTCAAATGAAAAACATTAGCAAGTAAAAAGAATGTCTTGCCTGGCATGAACTTTGCACCTCTGACAAATTTTTGCTCTTAAAAGGGAAGCTTTGTTGTCTACCCATTCCTTCTTGATTTGCAGCCAATACACCATTACAGCCTTCTATGATGGATTCTATCTTCAATTCAAAGTTATCTTTCCCATCTACATTTGTCCACACGACACAATCAATTTCATTGGTTGTTAATCTTTCACTTGGACAGAGAGTAAATATATGCCTGAGTTAGAGTGTAGGAAAAGGAAAAGGTAATTACACACATATTCCTTCAATAAAGAAATTTGATTTCATACATCTTACGGTCCAATTCTTTTCACATTCTCTCCTAACCCTTTCCATAATCCATACCACTAGAGGTATATTATCTAATCTATTTACATTACCATTTGCCAATCCTCTTCAATGTTTCTTTTACCTCAGATTCTCAAATCTTACAGTAGAAGTAATTTTGACCCTCATCTCTTTTGTGTTAAGTCTACAAAAGCTCGAACTCTTCGCATCTTTCAATGATATCTCGAAATAATTTTCCCTCACTGTCATTAATGCATCCCACCTAGTTCAAGTCTCTTGTTTTTCTTTCCCTACTTAAGCAAGTTTGAAGATACATTGTTCCCCGTTTTAGTGCCTAAGAACTGGTACAAACTGTCAAATGCTCTTCTCTAATTTTTCTCATCGCTTTCTTATTATCTTACTTAGCTACTTCATATTTATATCAATTTTTTTTTAAATTAATATCATGTTTTATAACTGTAGAAGAATCAAGGGAAATCAGATTTGGTTCTCTTTTATTTTATATTATTTTGTTTATTTTTATTTGATTATTCTGTCATTATTACTCAATATTACTATTATAATTTCTTTTCCTATATAAACAGCTTAGGGTTGTAGTAATAAAACATGAAATTATTTTGCCTTTTACTTTCTTCATAGTATCTAAAGCTCTTGGTTAGAGTTCTGTAAAGCTTTCCACAACCCAGTGGGGTTTGAGGCTCCAAACTTAAAGGGCACCAACATTTTGTTTTTAATGTTTGAATGACCTATCTTGCGACCCGACCCTGATTTTTGTCTACCTAATGGCACACAATACCCCATGGAAGGCAGCCCTTATGGGTAGCGGCGGCGGCAGCAGCGACGATAGTTTGGGTGAAAGATGAGAAGTAGTCAACAACGCTAGCAGTGTTGGTTTAGATAGCGGTGACCCTGATGGTGGCGGCCTAGGCAGTGGCGGCGGCTGGAATGGCTTATCTAATAATGGTTTTTTCAATTTTTTTGGCCATGAGGGAACTTCTAATGCCCTCAAAGTTGAAATCCAGAAACTCAATGGAAAAAATTATGTCAAATGGTCCTAAACCGCAAGATTGATACTAGATGGTAAGGGAAAATATGGTTTTCGCACTGCAGAGGTGCAAATGCCTGCCACAATAGATCCAAATTACAGGTTTGGGAAATCTGATAATTATTGCTTGGCTGCTTAGTAATATGGAATCAACGATTAGAAAACTTTTTATGTTCTTGCCTACTGCAAAGGAAGTTTGGGAGGCTGTCAAAGAAACATATTCTGATATACCGAATTCTTCTCAAATTTTCGATCTCACATCACGATTGTGGCATGCCAAACAAGGAGATAAAGATGTCACTACCTATTATAATGAGTTGATGACACTATGGCAAAAATTAAATCTCTGCTATGATGATCATTGGAAGTGCGGTGAGGACAATGTTTTGTTTCTTAAGAGACAGGAGAACGACTGGGTATTCATGTTCTTGGTTGGGCTTAATAAGCGGCTTGATGAAGTCCAAGCAAAATATTGGGAAAGATTCTATTGTCATCACTTCGGGAAGCGTTCTCATAAGTTAAAAGAAAAGAGGCGAGACAAGGTGTTATGATGAGTAAGTCACCTTCTGTTGTTGAGGTTGAAAGTTATGTCTTGGTCACTAAGAATGAAGACGAGAAGAGAGATGGAAAGAAACCATGGTGCGAACATTGCAAACGTCCATGGCACACACGTGATACATGTTGGAAGCAGTCTCCAAATTGGAAAAAAAAAAGGGAGGAAACGAAGGTCATGCCCTCCAAGCTGGTACCTCTGATCAAGAGAGACAGTCTCCTTCAAGCTCATCTCCTTTCACCAAGGAGCAATTAGTCCAATTGTACAAACTCGTTGCTCTATAGCTCAGAGAGGTAATTTTTCAATACTGTTTTACTTAGTGTCACTCTCAATCATACTTGGATTATCGATTCTGATGCTACCGATCATATGACTGGGGAGTCCAGCCTGTTTTCTTCTTATAGTCCTTGTGCAGGTAACCACAAAATTAAAATTGCAAATGGCACTCTTTCAGCCATTGCAGGAATTTTTTTGATATTCTATCACCTTTGTTAACCTTAAAAGATGTCTTACATGTTCCTAATTTATCATGTAATCTATTATCTCATTGCACTTTTAAGGATTTGAGCAATGGGAAGATGATTGACAATGCTAAGGAGAGTGGAGGACTCTATTATCTTGACAATGGACTTGACTTCAAAGACCAACCGCAAACGAGTACCTGCTTTGAATCTATTTTTGTTTCTTCTAATAATGATGATATTATGTTATGATATTTACGATTAGGACATCCTAGTTTTCCGTATTTGAAACATTTGTTTCCTAAATTAATTTCTAAGAAGAATTCGTCTTTATTTCATTGTGAAACTTGCAAATTTGCTAAACATCATTGTTCTTCTTTTTCTACACAACCATATAAACAATCAAAACCGTTTGCAGTTAATCATAGTGATGTTTGGGGTCCTAATAGATAAACACTTTTTTTAATAAAAAATGGTTTATAACTTTAATTGACGATCATATTAGAATTTGTTGGGTTTATTTATTGAAAGAAAAATCGGAAGTTGGACAAGTTGTAAAAAATTTCTTTAAAATTGTGCAAACTCAATACCAAACAAATATTCAAGTCTTCAGAAGTGACAATGGTAAATAACATTTTTATATTCTTTTGTCCGATTTTTTTCTTGCAAATGGGGTTGTTCATTCAAGTTCTTGTGTTAATACACCCCAACAAAATTGAATTGCAGAGAGAAAGAATAGGCATCTTCTTGAGGTTACTAGAGCTTTACTATTTGCAAATAAGGTTCCAAAATATTTGTGAGGTGAAACTGTTTTAACTGCATCATATTTAATTAATCATATGTCATCTAAAGTTTTAGATTTTCATACCCCTCTTGATGTTTTTCGAAATTGTTTTCCTTTGACTAGTGTGTTTGTTGATTTACCACTAAAATTTTTTGTTTGCACTGCTTTTGTTCATGAACATAAACAACTTGACAAACTCGAGCCTTGAGCAATAAAATGTGTTTTTACCGGTTACTCTCCAACTCATAAGGGATATAGGTGTTTTGAACCAAAATCAAAAACAATTTTTGTAACCATGGATGTTACTTTTGTTGAAAATCAACCATTTTTTATTGACACTCATCGTTAGGGGGAAATGTTAAGGAAGATTCATCTTTTGTTTTTGAAAACATCATTACTTAAGGTGATATAGTGTTGTCACAAAATTATGAGACTTATATTGATACACCAAAAGAAAATGCCCAAGAATCCATATGGGAACTCAATCCACTTATGAATGAGGTTGCGACAGATTCGGGGGTGACAATTTCAAATCAAAATCACAATGATCAAATTCTTGATATCAATAATAATGAAGGACCACCTGAAATGTCACAACATAATGACTTAGATAAAGAGAAACAAAGCAGGTTTACTATCATTTGCCCTACTTGGAAGAGAAATGTCTTCGAAAGAAGAAACCATAAACAGATAAATGAATGACCCATTATCCGACCCTTCCAAGATTTCGAACCAATAGATAATCCAACACATCATCTTGATACAAGTATGTCTTCTTCTGTTCTTAAGAATCATGTCGAGTATCCTGATATAGACCTTCCTATTGCAATTAGAAAACCTGTTAGATCACGCACTGAACATCATTTGTCTAAATATATGTCATACTCAAAATTGTCTTCTTCATTTGTTGCGTTTATCTCTAAGTTGTCTGCTGTAGAAATTCCAACAAATGTACAGGAGACTCTAAAAATTCCAAAGTGGAAGGAAGCTGTTCTTGAGCAGATGAGAGCTCTTGAGAAGAATCAAACTTGGAGAGTCATGATGTTACCTACAGGAAAGAAAACCGTTGGTTGTAAATGGGTATTTACTGTGAAATATAATTCTGATAACACAGTTGAAAGATACAAGGCATGCTTGGTTGCTAAAGGGTTTACTCAGACATATGGCTTTGATTACTCAAAGACTTTTGCTTCTTTTGCCAAACTAAACACTATTAGAGTTCTCTTGTCCTTGGTGGTAAATTTAGATTGGTCTCATAACCAACTTGATGTAAAAAATGCTTTTCTGAATGGTGATTTGGAGGAGGAAGTATACATAGATAGTCCACCTGGCTTTGATGATAAGTTTGGTTCAAATGTGTGCAAACTACAAAAATTTATGGTCTCAAGCAATCCCCAAGGACTTGGTTTGAAAAATTCACTCAGTCAGTCAAAAGGCAAGGATATATGTAGGGACAATCAGACCATACTCTATTCATGAAGTTCTCTAATATTGGTAAAATTGCAATTCTAATTGTATATGTAGATGATATTATTCTCACATGAGATGACATTGTTGAGATGGAAAGATTGAAGAAAAATTTGACAAAATAATTTGAGATCAAATATTTATGTGCGCTTAAATGTTTTCTTGGTATGGAAGTTGCTCGCTCAAAGAAGGGAATTGTTATTTCTCAAAGAAAATATATCCTAGATCTCTTGGAAGAAACTGGGATGAGTGGGTGTAAACTAGCAGATACTCCTTTTGAATTAAATGCTAAACTTTGGGAGAAAGGCAGTGTTCCTGTTGAGATTGGAAGATACCAGAGGTTGGTTGGAAAACTTATTTATCTAGCTCACACTAGACCTGACATTGCTTTCTCTGTGAGTGTTGTAAGCCAATTCATGCATTCTCCCTATGAAGAACACTTGGAGGCAGTTTATCGGATCTTAAGATACTTGAAATCCAATCCTGGAAAGGGTTTGTACTTCAAGAAAACTAATGACAGAGAAGCCTTTATATTTACAGATGTTGATTGGGCAGGATCAATTCCTGATAGAAAATCCACTACTGGATATTGTTCCTATGTTTGGGGAAATTTAGTCACTTGGAGAAGTAAGAAACAAGGGGTTGTTGCTCGAAGCAGTGCAGAAGCCGAATTCAGAGCAATGACTCAAGGAATCTGTAAACTTTTGTGGATTCATAAACTCTTGGACGAATTGAAAATGAAAGTTGACTCACCCTTAAAATTGTTTTGTGATAGCAAAGCAGCAATAAGTATAGCTCACAACTCTGTACAACGTGATAGAACATTGAGATTGACCGCCATTTCATAAAAGAAAAAATTGATGTTGGAATTATATGTCTGCCATTTGTGATTTCTAATCAGCAAATTGTTGACAACTTGACAAAAAGTTTGGCAAGACACAATTTTGAGTGACTTATAGCCAAGTTGGGCATGACAGATATCTATGCACCAACTTGAAAGGGGGTGTTGAAGAATCAAGGGAAATCAGATTTAATTATCTTTTATTTTATATTATTCTGTTTATTTTTATTTTATGATTCTGTCATTATTACTTAGTATTACTATTGTAATTTCTTTTCCTATATAAACAGCTTAAGAGCTGTAGTAATAAAACATAAAAGTATTTTGCCTTTTACTTTCTTCAATAACACTCCCTTTTAACTATCAACTTTTGTTGTATAATGTTCGACCACCAAAAATCTTTACCCTTTAACCCAAAGCTGAAAGCCCCTCAACTCTCCTAGTGTTTTTTTGGCTATCTTTTGAATCCCTTTATTCATTTCATTCTGCATGCCGTTAGCATTTTCTTGAGTATCCTAAAATTTTCTCCAAAAACATACCCTCAAAGATCCTTTGTTTTTCACCCTGTATTGGCACCACCTATATCCCCCAGAAAGAAAATTATGCTAGTTGAATTCATCTGATCCCAACCCCACACATTGTCCATAAAAAGAAGCTATTTGGAGTTTATTGAATCAATGCCTTACTAATACCACAGAATCATTCGACTGGTTTTAATTGCAAACTAGGTTAAAGTGCATATAAGAAGCCAATAGCCAATGCCTAAACTATCATCAGATCCGCTTGACTTGAGTGTTGGAAACAGTAAATAAAAATTATCATAAAAACAACAAGGAGAGAATAAACCCCAAGAATCACTATAAAGGGAGAAAAGCCATACCGATAGAATAATGCACCAGAAAAGCAAAACAAAGAACAACACAGGGAAAGGAAAGCATACCAGTTAACATTCTCTCAATTTTTTCATCACAAATAGCGATCTCATCCTCTACCTTGCGCTGCTGAAGGGCCTGAATGAAGTAAATAAGTCTAAGATGAGGGAAAATTTAGTTTTCTTAGCATTCAAAAGTAGTAGTAAGAAGGTAATCTCAAAATTTACACCAGTAATTTTTTACCAAGGGAGCAGTCAATGGGTGAAAGAAGCAGGCAGAAATTGCCTGGGAGTGTAAAGTGTGAACTATGAGCCACTTGTCATTCTTAAATGTAAAAAATAGGTAAGTTTTACACATGTGAGAATAAAAGGAGTTAGTCATTGGAGCAGTTAGTAAGTAGGCTTCAATACTGCATAAGGACAGTTAGTTAAATATGGGATCCAACCACTGTAGTTAAGAGGTATTCATTCATTTAGAAATATCAAATAAGAACAATAGCTCGGTAGTGAGGGAAAACTCTAGGGGAAGATTCTCCCTGTTCATCACCTTATTGTCAACAATACAAACTCCACCCTCTCACTCTATTTTCTCTATTCTGTATCTGTTTCTATCTCACTGACTTTCCACAAGGTATATATGTATTTAAGTGCATATGCATAGTTAAAGTATTAGACATTATTGTCATTAGAAAGAAAACAGCAATGCAGAAGGTTTTACCAGCTCATTCCTCTTTCGTATTAGAGAACATAGGGCAGTTCGTGACAGTATCTTTTTCGAATCTTGAAGACTTTGGAGTTTCTCTGTATCTGAGTTAGAATGATTTGAACTTCGAGTACAGGCATCTGTTGTGTCTTTTTCATATGAGGTATTTGGTTTATTAGCAGAAAGCTTACTGCAAGAAGCAATATTGTTGATTCCACCTTCATCAATGAGCATCGGTGTTGAATCAACCTTCATAGCCTGCCAAATCAATGACATTCAGCTAGATGAGAGGTATTAAACAAGTGAATCAAGCCCAATAACCGTGATAGCAGTGAGAGGCAGCTCATTTAGAAGCATTGTTATGGTGAGATTCTAAGCATTGAAATGCAGCTCATTTAGAAAACTATTTCTTGATCAGCAACACAATTATGATGATATTTATTTTATCATTAGTATAATAGTACTAAGTATATATCACAAATATACGACATAACTACTTGACAACTCTACAAAGGTCAAATTAACTGAAATTGATAGTAGTTGATAATAGAATAAAAAATTTATTGATAAATGTTACAAATGAAGTATAGGTAACCAAGATGAAGTACAGTCCGAAGGGGATAGCCATGCATAAAAAAAGAATTTTTTAGGTACATATAAAGGGCGATCTAGTGCTATAAAACTCTTGTAATGGCGGGGTCCAAGGAAGCGTTGGACATATTGTGGATCTACTGTAGGCAACATTAACCTTGCATTTGCAAAAAGCTGATTTCACAACTTGATCGTGTGACCTACAAGTCACATGAATTTTTTAAAATTGAAGCACATGAAATATGTTGATTATTTTTATTAGTATAACTAGATCATATTTTATTTTTACAGTGAACTTATCCTCTTCAGTATAACACAATTTCAACTGCAAACTAGAGCTTTTCTTTAGTCATGGATAGTTACCATCTTCAACTTACAAAATCTTCAGTATAATTTTCCATTATTTTGAAACTCTTATCTTAGTCCAAAGAAGTAAATAAACAAGTGCCAATAAAGGTTAGTAGATATATTGATTATTTGACCAAAATTAGATGACTGTCAACTCTTCATCTTATGCATGTTTTTATTGTTTTTATTGCTGTTAGTCTTTATTTTTCTTAGTTATCTTAGGCCATTAGTTAATTTTAGGAGTTAAATGGTTTAGTTTGTTGCTTATTAGTTATTGAATCATATTAGGTATGTATGCCTTTATTTTCATGTTAACCATGCTCTTTTTATAGTTATATTTTGTTTCCATCGCCTAGCAAGTTAGCAGCAGCTGCATAAAAGAGAAACTTGATGTTGGGATTATCTACTTATCCTTTGGGACTACTTGTCAGCAGACAGTTAATATTCTGACAAAGAGTTTGGAGAGGCCCAATTTTGAACGGTTAATAGGCTAGTTGGACGTGATAGATATCTATGCACCAACATGAGAGGGATGTTGGAGAATCAGGGGAGATTTGATTCTCTTCTCCCTGATTTTATTTTATGTTATTTGATTTGATTCTAGCCTGATTTTGATTTGTATTTATTTCCTTCCATTAGTAGTCCTAATTGTCGGGACTGCAATTATTGTAATGCCTCCCATATAAGCAATCCCAGACTGCAAAAATAAACATTAAAGTATTTTCCTTATTACTTTCTACAAATAGTCACGGACCTGAATAGCACTGGTGGAGCCATTTGAGTAACACTGCACAGATGGATTGTTTTTTTCTTCATCTTCACCAATTTGTATAGCATAGGTGATGTTCTGACACTTTTCTTCATTTTGAGATGGATAAATTGGAGATTTGTCCACATCCATCTCACGGGTCTCCTTGATAGAATCGCATGGTCTCAGTGTACAGCTTCCACTGTTCTCTTTCTTCTCCAGATATTCAATATTACCTTTGCTTGGCTTACTATCAAGACCAGAAGGCATGTCCTTACTTATATAGGACTCTGTCATTTCAGGGCTGTCGACCATCATATTTTTCGCTGTTACCCTTGAATTTTGCAAACTATTTGAGAATTCTTTTCTGCCAAGGTAAAATATATTAAGCAAATTTGCAGCCACAGTATATTACACAAACAACAAAATATAAAATGGAAATGATGACTGGAGGAACATAATGTTATGGCTTTCTGACGGCCAATAAGTGGATGAGCATGGAATCTATTTCTGCAAACCATGCAACCGTACAAGTGATACTCTACGAGCAACGGGGTTCATTGATATTTAGGATTCTCATACATTAACCTTCCTTTATAGCTAGCAAAGATGGCAACTCTAAGCAAAAATTAAATGTTTACGCTAAAGAATCTCTTTAAATACTGAGGTGATCAAGGTTTGAGAATGCAAGAACCAAAAAGTTTTTTAAATAATTGAGGTAGTTAGTGAATCCCACAATATGTCTTTAAGAATGTAAAAGCCCCAAAATAGATTCATACCAAAGGTTCCACACAGAATCATGGTCACTAAAATCGCTAGTAAATAGCACATATTAGTTGTAATTCTTTTTATTCTCATAGGTTTGCAAACTTACGAGCTTCAGTCAATAAGTATACTTGATGAAGTCATGAAGCATAAACTAAAATAGCATTACTTATGGAATACTTTAGGTATAAACAAAGATTTTCAAAGAGGAGAACCGCACCAACCTAGAAATCCACTGTGAGATTATTTCAGAATAAGGAAGCACGTGAAAGTAAACCACAGCTGGAGTGATCGTCCAACTGCTAGAATTCTTTTTGACCAAAGGACCCTGCAAGCTATGCAACAGAAGATGCAAATGTTATTCAGAAGCATATCTAAGTTTATTAACTATTGATTTTACTTCTTTGTGACGATCAGATCATTTCAAAGTATACGGACAAATATCTAAAAATTAAATCCAAACAACCAACTAATACTTCCATGTACACAGAATGTACATCCCTAATTAGAGAAGACATAATTCTATGGTGATCTCTTACATACACCCTTACAATAAGATTGTAAAATTCTGAATAATAATTCTGTCTATCAAAAATATTCATGCAAAATTATTCAAAAAAATCAGAGATGAAAGGTTAATGTGTCAGTTGATTCTCAAAACATAATAAAATTTAAACCTGTTCATAACTTGATTTAGTAGTGACGTTAATGTGTAGTTTGAACACAACTACACAAGTATACTTTGATTCTGCAAAAAAAGAAAAAGAGTCCACCTGAATGCCTGGCAGAAACAGGGCCCGTTACCTTATCAAAGGGAAAACTGATTAATGCCATTCACCCTTGAGACCTGAGCCATCACTGAATAGCAAAACGATAACAACTTAAACTAACCTTTCAATTACATCTTTGAGGGGGACTTGAATAACCCCCTGATTGATTGACTGGGAGCATTGCATTATAAAAAAGCGAGAAGCTGCCTTCTCTTTGCTTTGAGAATAGACAGTGTGGCTTTCCAAAAGCATGATATCAGTGTTATTGATACCTGTACCATAGTACACAAAACATGTTCAACTATTCACATATCGGAAAGCACCTACCAAAAGTAAAATTAACAGGCGCAAATATGATACAATGACATTTTATTCTTTAGTATAGAAAAATCAATTTTATTAGAGGGGGGAAAAGGATAGAATAGGACAAAGTGTTGAAACACTGATAACCTCAAATAGATTGGAACAAAAACCCTATGTATACATCATGATGCATGTACTGATGCACCTTTGTCAATTGTCATATTGATATCATCACTGGATTAAATAAATTGGAAAGTGGAAAGTCTTTATAAATATGAATGTCTCTGATCTGTGATGCCAATATATGCATAAATACAAACTTAAAACCAAACAACAGCAGTTGCAAAGCCATGGAAATCTTTTTTCTAATAACAAGAATGAGTACCTGTGGCTTCCTTTACAGCAGAATACCCAACATGCAGAAGTGCATCTTCATTAACTTTTATTTCATCTTTTGCAGGTTTTTTAATGACTCTTTTCCTTTTGTATGTAAATTTTGTTCCTGATGTAACTTCAGAATTTTGGCTGGAGGTATCTACACTTTTTTCAACCATAGACCATACCCCACTAGTGATGGAACCAAACAGCAAAAAACACTTCTCCTTCTTACTGTCAATTAAAAGGATAGCAACTTTTGAAACGGGCCATCCCTCTAAATTAGGAACATTCTTTGATGCATCTAAACGTTTACAGACATCGCATGCATCCATAATCACTTTTTCTGTTAATGATAGCTGCCTCTCCACATCAATGAGCTCTACTTCATTTACCTTTTGCATAAATTGCATAAATGCCAATAAAGCTGGCCTCAGAACCACACTCAACTTGCAAAATTCGTTAAATGGAAGATATTCTAGTTCAGGATGATGTTTCCTGTGGTAGTAGTTGTACAGCAAGACAACAGAATGCACCTAAAAACCAACAATATCAAAAACTGAAAAATTTAGTAACTAGAGAAGATGGTCGTACATATTCCTATATAAATCAAATGGCAGGAATTGTTTTAGTCTGCCAAATAAATCAAATGTTGTTTAACCAATGACTCTGCTTAAGCTAAGCATGTAAATATTATTAACCACAGATGGCAGGTTGTTTGAAGAGTTGAAAAAATTATGTATAACCAAAATGTTTCATTTTGAGAAAACTATTACAACATGCTTTCTATGCTCCCAGCAAGCAAGCAAGCAAAATATACAAGTATAATGTAATTACAATCTGTACAGTAATGAAACCATAAAATTGAAAAGAAAATCTCTAAATATTTCCAACAACAATCCTCTAAACAAGGAATAAAAATACTAACCAAAAAGGGAAACATCATAACTTAAAACAGTAACGTATTTAAATAAAGCACAGCTTAATCTTTGGATTGGATTATCTATACAATAATATAAACAGAACTCCAATGTTATCAACAGCAGGTTGCGGAAAAATGGCGAAATACCAAAAATCTGCTATGCAAAATAGCGGATAGCGTTACGGTCAAATAGAGGAGGCCACATAGAGGTCGAATTAACTAAATTATATATAAGAAAAGGCATGTTGAATACAAAAAAATCAGGGAATGAAGCCATAACATAGCATATATATTGAAAGTTACACATATTACAGTGAATATAGGAGTAATACTCACTAACTCTTTAGTTTTCTATTGTAAAAATAGGCCATGTTTGGCACTCATGCAAAATCTTCAGTTTTACTATTTTAAAAAATCCTAAAATTCTAATTTTTCCGCTATTGCCGCTATTTCGGCAAGCAGAAATTGGAATAGCGGTCGCTATTGTCCTAATAGCAAAACTAGAATAGCGTCGTGGTTTTCATAGCAGATTGATTAAAATTTGCTATGTTATAGCGCTATTACCCACCAACGAAGTCCTCGCGCTGGCAGAGGGTGTTGAATTCACGCATTTGTGGAGTATGAGCCAACTCCCAACCAACTAGACTAACCTATATTGGCTTAACACAGCTCATTTTCAAATTTAAAATTAAAAACAAATAACATGAACATTAGAACTGAAATTTACTCGGATAATATAAAACTAAAATAAGTGAATTAAATTAATTAAATAATAAAACACAACAGAAAGCTAGTTACGTATTACTATTATAAAAGAAAGAGAGAAAAAAATACCTGTTTGGCAATTAATTGCTGTTGAGAAAGTGTGGGATTATCTCGAACAGAAGATTTTTCTGGCAGAAATGGATCAACCAAGTGTTGTAGAAAAACCTGAACTGCATCCTCAGTTGAACAAACATCTAATGAAGCAGCCATGTTCTTGTTCTATCCAATGATTTTCAAAAATCAATCACCTTTCTATACACACGAAAACACAAAAAAAAGAAGAAGAAAAAAACAGCAATGAATGTTTTGACCTAATAACAGAATTGCAATAAAACAAGTGCATGTTTCCCTATGTGTCCTTGCAGACACATTTTGTGCACAAATAACAAAGGCATCAAACTGTATCACAATGTAATTCACATTATCATGAAAATTAAGGACATAAATGCATGGATTTGAGAAATGTTTGAGCAAGTAAGCAAGGTGAAAAGAGTTGAAGCTTTACCTGAGAATTATTATTATTAGTATTATAGAGTTGAAGAAACAATGCTATAGCGGTTTCTTTAAGCTAAAAGACACAACCTTAAGCGCCTTATATTGAATTGAACGGAACGAACTTTATATTAAATTCGAGAGCAAAAAAGGTTAAGGGAGTTCACGGATGGAGAGTGGCGTAGGAGTCGAAAGCAAGGAGTAGTGGTAGTAGTAGTAGTCGAGTCAAATCAAATCACAAAGAGTACTACTATTACTTTTGTCCCTTCCTTTTTATTTTCTTTCAAACAAGACCCACTTTATCCCTTTTTATAATCACTTTTTGCATTTTTTTTAACATCATACCATCACAATTATATTCCAAATATGTGCACACAATCGTAACCTTTGCAGCATTTTATTAAATTAAATATATAAAAATAAGGGTTCTGCTGACGAAAAAGGCAGTTAAAATAGGATGGGTCGAAAGAGCAAGATCGTTTTGTTCACATATGAATACATATTGAGTCTATACCCCACGCTTATATTCATACTCCTATATTTTATTTTTTTCTTCTTTTTAAAAAAATAATGTTTTTATTTCAGTAAATTTAATTTAAATTTTGGAAAACTTAAAAAAAAAAATCTGAAACTCATGTATTTTGAAAAATTTGAACTTTGTATATTAAAAAATTTGAATTTTTCGGTACACAATTGTTTTAGTAAACTTTAGCGTTTAAACCATAAACTGTAACATTTGTGTTCTAAAAAATATTTTTCAAGTTTTTCGTGTTTTCTGTGTGCCGAAAATTTCTTTTCAAATTTTTCAGTACACAAATGTATTTTTGAAAATTTGAATTGTGTACTAAAAAACTTTTAAAAAAAATTCAAGTACAAACTTCAATTTTTTTTAAAAAAACGTGTTCCAAAAAACTTTTTTTAAGTTTTTTCAGAACTCAAATTGAATTTAGAATGGTAGAAAATAATAATAATTATTATTATTATTTAAAAAAAAGGTAAAATAGATAGTTTGTATAAAATATAGGATAGGAATATGAGTATGGAGTACAGAGTAAAACTTTCCTCTTAAAAAGGAGGCTCCAAACAATATGAATCTCTCCGGCCTCATTTGTTTAGCCCGCATTAAAAATGAGGCGGAGTCGGGTCGGATTAGTGAGCTACGGATTTGTCCGCTACAATTAAAAGGGTAATTTATTTATAAAAAAAAAAAAAGAGAAAATACTTATAATTTCAATTGTAATTTTTTCCATGAATTTTCTAAAATACCTCCGTAGTGAATACTAAAAGTAAAAAAATTCAAACAATTAACACATAACTCCTCGAAAAAATTAGAAAAAATAATTTTTTTTCTCTGAAATTTTGAAAAGAGTTTTTGGTAATTATTTTCTACATGGAAATTTTATTTTCAAATTTTTTGATTAACCAAGCAACTACTGAAAAATAAATATTTCAATTCACAATAACTACAAAAAAATTTATTTTTAAAACTTTTTCAATTCGACAAATAACGGTCACATATCATTAAATAAGAATTTGAAAAATGAAAAGACAAACAAAGAATATCACTATCACGTAAACAAATAGTTTTAGAGGAAGCATTACAACATCTCTAAAATAAAATAAAATAAAAACAAGGATAAAGAAATAAATTATGTTCTATTTCATATTATGTTTTCTTTGATGGTAAATTTTTAAGAAATAAAGTGATTTTGAAAAGAATAAAGAAACTTAAGAGTTTAGGCTTTTATTACTATTATTTCCATTTTTTATTTTTTTTCTTTTACATTTTTTTTAACTTTTTTTTGGTTTACTTGAAATTTCAAAAACAAAAAATTTGATATGCAAAAAAGTAAATCTAAAATTTTTCAATGAGATAAAGTAAAAATTGTAGGAGTAAAATTTGATTTTTTAAAAACTGTGGGGTTAGAGGTCAAAGCAAGGGTATCAAATCTAATTTTCAAAAAATGTTAATGAGCAAATTTGAGCTCACTCAAATAATGTTTTATTTTTTAATATATATTTTCGTATTGACTTAAAAAAATGGTTTTTAGGAGTTGGTTCTAAAAAAATAAAAGTAACATGACCATGATAAAGAAAGAAAATAAAACTTAATTTATTAAAAAACTAAGAAAACATATTCAACTAAAAGTCAAGAACAATATAACATTGTTATAGTGCTTCTGCCACCAAGCAAGACCACGATCACAGGTTCAACTTCGTACGCGACTCTCGATCAAAACTAGCATCGATTGCGACTCCACCTTCATGCTCTGAAGATCGAATGCGGTTTGATTCTATGTAGTGTTATATTTTATAATTTTATTCTATTGTCTCTAATGTGGTTAGTGACTAAGTTTTTTTTTTTTTTTTTATCTTTTCATTATTTTTATCAATTAAAATAAGAAAATATTAAACGAAAAATGGTTCGAGGTTTGGACTCTTGGCCCACAAACCCATATTGGACATAAATAAATCACGCCCTAATGATATAGTGGATCGGGCCAAAATAGCTCATTCATGTGATTGGATCCTTCATATCAAAGCGGACCGGATCAAATTAACTCATTTGACGAATCAGACTAACTCATTTGAGAGTTCTATTAACAAGTGTCCCAAATGCACTTGTTAATGAATCAAAAAGTAAAAACTTTGTAGCAAAATTTTGATTTTAAAAAAATCAAATGCACAACGTTCAATACATTTTTAAGAGAATATTTCTATATTTTGATTCTTAACAAATCATTTGCCTAAAAATAAAAGGACAAATAACTAGCATGTTAAAAACGTTATTAGAAACACCAAAAGAGAGAAAATTATGGTGAAAAAAAAAAGTAACTTGCAAAAAAGAGAATAACAATAAAATGAATAATACAACCTAATTGAACCTTTATAATAATAAATATAATCTATTACTATAATGGGCGGCAAAGTTTTCCCATGCGATTTAAAGCAACTATGTTTTTAGAGTTGTATTCAATATATATTTTTAGAGTTGTATTCAATATCATTTGAAGACAACAAATATCGAGAACTTTATAAATGGTCCACATAGTTTACATTCATGATTCAGGGTTAGTGAAGTGTTAGATTTGAACAACAAATATATCAAACGTTAGCAACTTATTAACATCTATTATTAACATTGATTTTTATAGTTTATTTATGCATTGCCATTATAAAATATTTTACATCACAATCATTCATGAGAGTGATTTTAGATGAAGTTTTGATAAATGTCAAATATCTTTAATAATTTAATTATTATACAAATTAAGTCATAATTTTTAAGTGTTCAAATCTACATGCGATATGAACACCTAAATTTGTTGTGTTTAATAAATAGTGTTCAAATTTTCCGTAAAAATAAATGTTCAAATTTTTGTTTAATTCAATTTAGTCGATGAATTATCCAATCTTAACATTCATTGAACCACATTAATCAAGATAACCATTTTAATATTTTCAAACAAAGTTTATGGTTAAATAAATTTTTGATCCCTATAAATATGTCATATTTCGTTTTTAGTTCTCTAAATTTTTTCTTCAAATAATGGTCCCTCAAATTTCTTTTGTCAATAAATTTGGTCTCTTCTTTAAAGTCAAATTATGTGTACCCGTCTAATTTTTGAATGATTTATTTGCAATTATATTTAAGATATTATAAAAATCTCTTACAAAAGTTTAGATTTTTTTAACAAGAGATGATTTATTAAATATGAATTTATAAACTTTTAACATTTAAAAATTCATATTTTGTTAAAAAAATCAAAAAATTTGTGGAGAAGTTTCTTATAATGTTATTAACATGCATACAAAAAACCAATCAAAAATTAAAATGGCACACATGAGTTGACTTAATAGTAGAAATCAAATTTTATGAAGGAAAATATTCGAGGGACCGTTATTTGAAGAAAATTTTAGAGAACTATAAACGAAATATAATACATTTATAGGACCAATAACTTATTTAACCATAAATTTTATGGTTCCAATATATATTGATCCAATTGGTAATAATTCAACTCATATCATACAAGGACCTAAATTTGAATTTCATCGTTGATTTGAGGATTTCGTTAGTGTTTTTGAGACTTGAGCCATTTTCAGAAATCAGGTAGCCTTACTCGCCTAATATATTTAATATTTAAATATATAAAAAATAACATTTATATATGTTTTTAAGTAAAAACATTTATATATTTTAATTAAGAGTAAACTACCAAGTTGAGATATAAAATTGTAAAGGTTGGACAAGTTGAGACCTTAAATTTACGAAATGACAAAATGATTCCTCGTTTTGTAATTCGTAAAACAATATGAAACATCCGTGAAATGATTATTTCAACAAAATTAACTAAATAAAGTGTCATGTTAAATGGTACCCTAATTCTGCCACTTCATAGGAAGATACTTAACTAATTAGTAAAAAATATGAAATTAAAGTCGTTTTTACACACCATTAAAAACAAAGCTTCTAGAACAATTTATTGCTTCTTTATTTGCCTTTTGTGAACGTAGTCTCATCACCTCTCATTTAATTTATGCTAAATGATTTCATGATCTTTAGATTTTGGGATTTAAGAATTTCATACATTAGAAAAGAAGATAAATAAAGAGATATGAAATTATAATCGTTAATAAGAAATCAGACAAAATAATACCTCAATTACATACTTTCTTTCCAATGTCAAAAAATATGTGACTTAACTCGACACCTCATCACTCTTAAAACATGACATTTTGTTATTTCTCAAAATTGAGGTATCAATTTGCTTCTCTCAGACCATGGTTTATTCTATTAATTACGAATTAATTAATAATCAGCATGGTTCCGATACATATCTAAAATGAAATGTTAGTCGTTCCTTCTTCTTGGAGAAACGAAGTTGTGACGATCAGCACCATGTCTGAGAAAACACGTTCCTTTCACAAATCTCCTCTCTCCAATCCCTCTTCCGTCAAACCCTCCGACTCCACGAACGACGCTTCAGCGTCCCACCAACAAGTAACTCGTGTCTACGTTAGAAGAAATAATAATAAAAGAGCCAAAGGAATCACCACAACCAAACTTCAACAAAACCACCATCTACCCCCAATCCAAACTCACAAAGTAACTACCTTTTTTTTTGTTTTGTTTTGTTTCTCAATCACTCTATTTAGCATTCCCATTTGCGTTGTTACATTAAAGTTTTAAACCTGCAATGTATTATTTATTTATTTATTTATTTATTTATTTATTTTTAAACTGTGACTTGCAATGAATAACTTCTGATTCTATTATATATATATGTTTGTATGCGGAAGTTTGGTGGTTTACCTGAAATTGAAGATTTTGCATATAGAGGACCAAATGAATTGACTCAGTGTAGTAAGTATCTCTTTGCTAAAACAAACATTGACATGTGTCGGTGCACGTGTTTGATCAGAAGTGTCGGTGTTATGTTACCTGTTTTTGTATAAGACAAGCTTATAAAAGTATACTTCCTTTGCAGGAAAATCAGAAATTAGCTCAGATGTGATTGTGATCCCAGCTGAAGAAAGTGAAGTTGCTTCTGCAGCACACAGAAGTAAGTAGTAAGAAGTGATACAGTAAATAGTTGCAAAAGGGAATTGTTTTAGGTGTTTTAACAACATTTATTTTTTGGCAAAAGTTTGTCTCCTCTTTTGGTATTATAAAAGTGTTTTAAGAATTGTTAAATCAGGAAACCTAGGTAACAATTTATGTAGCAAAGTAGGCTTTCACTCACTATTTTAATGAAGCTGGCAATTTAATCATTTGTTAAATTGAAATATGCGTATTTAGTTAACATAATCAATTCCTAAAAAGTGATTTATATAAACATTTCACTTTTTATTGTCTAATTTAATTTTCATATATATTTGTGTGTTGGTTAAATTCCACTGCATTTACTCAGTAATGTATTCAATGAAGTATATTTATTGAATTGTTGAATATACTTCCAAGCTGTTTGTGTGATAGCATTGCCACACCTTTAGGATGATTAAATTGTTTAATTCATATATGATACAGGTGAATCCCCTGCCGAATGGGAAGAGACGCTTGAAGGTATTCGCAAAATGAGGTGTTCTGCGGATGCACCGGTGGACACTATGGGATGTGAAAAAGCTGGTTCTACACTACCTCCTAAGGTCTGTATTATAATGCTATCAATTTGATATATGGGGACAAGATTAGCATTTTTCTGTTGATTTCTGTCTTGGTTGTTTTAGAAAAAAATGACACAAATTATACATGTGACTAGAAATGGCTTGCCACACAACTTTTTTTGTGGCAGAAAAAGACAACACTGTAACTGCTGTTGATTTGATAAATCAATTGTTATTCTTGTAAAAAGTAATGAAATAATACTTTCATGTTTTATCACTAGAGCCTTAGACTGTTTATACAAGAAAATAAATTACAATATTAGCTAGCTCATTAATTAGGACTAATTATGGCCAAATCAAACAAAATAAATTTAAAGAGAATAAAAATAAAATCACAGAATCAAATCAGATTTTTCCTGATTCTTCTACAAGCCATTTACTCATTTGACGGATTGACGACTTTGGCAATGATGACCAGCCTTGTCAACTGTTGGTGTAATCTTGTATTGAATTGATTGGTTGGCTTTGTATTGGTTTTTCAATTGTATATATTTTTTATTTTATTTTATAAGCACCACATGAATCTACTCTTATCGCAATTCATGTGTATAATCAGGAAAGAAGATTCGCTGTCCTGGTATCTTCTCTTTTATCAAGCCAAACCAAGGATCATGTTAATCATGGTGAGTTATTTGCTAGCATAGCTTTTCCACATTTCAAGTAATTCAAATAATCGTTAGCAGAACATTTATTGTGATGGTAGAAGGGTGTTTACCCACCACCTAAAAGAAAGCAAAGCATTAGAAGAAAGAAGAAAAAGAATGCGGAAAATTGGAATATCAAACATGTCTTCATATTAAACATGAAAGACCAGGAAGAAATAGTAGAAGAAAGTAATGAAGGAAGCGTAGTACTAAATTGGATAGTTTCCATATTTCTTGATATGACTGAATTAAAAATATAAATATATTGCAAGTTAATTGTTAATTTAACAAACATCATTCTAACATTTTACTTTTGATGTATGTGATTCAGACTTAGTAGTTGCTCAAAAATGTATGTCATGTTTCAACTTATTATGAATTGGTTTAGTTACAAGTGTGTTTTTAAGAATAGGAGCAATCCAACGTCTTCTTCAACATGATTTGCTTACTCCTGATGCAATCAACAATGCTGATGAAGAAACCATCAAAAAGTTGATCTACCCTGTATGTTCCTTTGTTTCTTTTTAAAATATTGCCTTTTCCATCGTTCGAATGATTTGGATTTAGTGGCAAGTTAAGGAAGAGACTTACAAAGATTCAAGTTTTCCTCAGATTGCATGTTATTGTGTCGATTTTATTAAGTTTATGTTTGTTTTTTGGTGTATTAACTGAATCTGTGCTTGTACTTTTGGTTATTCTTCTTTTTTTCCAGGTTGGGTTTTATACAAGAAAAGCCACAAACTTGAAAAAAATTGCAAATATTTGTCTGATGAAGTATGGTGGAGACATACCTAGCACACTCGAGCAACTACTCTTACTTCCAGGCATAGGTCCTAAGATGGCTCATTTGGTACGCATAATCGATTTTCAAATTCAAGCAGTATGTTTCTTTCGTTTTGTGAAGCTGATTTTGCTAGTGTCACTACAATAGGTTATGAATGTTGCATGGAACAATGTCCAAGGGATATGTGTCGATACTCATGTCCACCGCATTTGCAATCGGCTAGGTTGGGTGTCAAGATTGGGCACAAAACAGGTTCCTTTAAGTTTGGGGGCATCACATTTTATTGTTGAAGCACGATTACCTATT
This sequence comes from Cicer chorassanicum, assembly GCA_037974735.1. Classification (NCBI taxonomy): domain Eukaryota; kingdom Viridiplantae; phylum Streptophyta; class Magnoliopsida; order Fabales; family Fabaceae; genus Cicer; species Cicer chorassanicum. Next base: position 22,228,113 of record JBBPBP010009779.1, read on the forward strand.
TTTTTCATAAAAAAAAAATTGAGAACTGAAATTTACTAATTCTTTTTTGACTTGTGCTAGAAAACTTTGACACCTGAAGAGACAAGAGAGTCACTGCAAAGGTGGCTTCCGAGGGAAGAATGGGATCCAATAAATCCTCTATTGGTAAGGCAAATTCATATTCCTATTTCTACCTATACAATTTTACTGTTATATTTTGCAATGAGTGTCTGGCTTCATTAATTTATATGGAAAATATAGTATTATTTTAAATATTTTTTATTTACATATATGAGACTCGACCCAAGAAATTTTCAATATAGAATCTTATTCATATACCATCATAGAATATCAATCTGTCTATATATCTATATATGACAGCCATTTTGTTTTACGGGTTGACTATGAACAGGTAGGATTTGGACAGACAATTTGTACACCTCTAAGACCTCGTTGTGGAGAATGTGGTATAAGTCACTTGTGTCCGTCAGCGTTCAAGGAGGCCTCAGACTCGAGCTCATTTTCCAAGTCCACAAAGTCCCAAAGGAACAAGAAGCTTTAACAAATGGGAAAAACTTTCTCCACCCTCCAATATGAGTTTGGATGTACACATATGAAGCAATACTTAATTTTGTGTCGTTTGAAAGTACACTTTCAGAAAATTTATGCTGATTGGAATTATATTTCTGAAAACCATGGAGATATTTTTAGAAACGGGGCTGGGTGAGAAGTAGCACACTCAACAAATTAGATTAGATTTTATTTTTGGTTGGATTGAAGTCACCATAATCTACTTTCACATGTAAATACAAGTGTGCATGTGATTATGATTGGATTATTACTAATTAGGCTAACATTGTATACAGCCAAACATCTAAAGATGTGTATTTTGTAGAAGAAAAATGCTTGTATGCAACCTTGTTTTGATGCTGAAACTTGATTTTATTTATGGACACCCCGATCTTTTTTACTTTGCCATTATTTTGTTTCTTTGTTTTCTTTTTTAAGTAAATTGGTTTTGAGATGTTGGAAAGAAAAAGAATGTGAATTAATAAAGTAGTTCATTGATCAAGTGGCATTGGTTAATTTCATCTTGTTCGTCATTTACATCTACCATTGCATTGCATTGCATTCACCAATTTTGTAACATGTTGTAGCTTTATGTAACCGGAAATTGATTATCTTCCCGCAGTTCCAAACATTGCATAAGCCACTCGTGTAACTGGATAATTTTTTGAAAATAGATTTCATACTAGTACTACGTAGCTTTCACCCATCCAATTTCAAAGTATGTTATGTTAAAAAATATTTAAATGTAGCGGTCTCATTTTAATTCAATTACTGATATCGTAATTCAAGTGATTCAATTCCAGTGGTTAATGAATTTCGGTTAAATACTAATTTTTTAAGAGAATCATAGTTCGAATCTTGATTGAAATAATTTTTGATAAGATTTTATTTACCTCACGACTAAACTTCTAAAATAAAAAAAATAATTGATATCATTTATTACATGCAATTGAATGATTTGCGATATTGTTGAGAATCCAGACCCTTAATTTTGCTCTACTTATTAGGTGTGTAAATCAAGCAGGACAGCAATTGGGGGGTGTATGTCTAAAAAAAAAGTAACTGAGGTTAAGGTGTGTGTGTAAGATTTGGGCTTTACCATTCTTCAGATAGCCCAACTTATTCCTGCTTCTTATGGCTCATCTCTAGTTACAATCGGGCTTTCTGAACCGACCCGGACCAATAATTCGGGTCAAAAGACCCGAAACTCCGTCATCGGTCTTCAATGGAGGAACTAAACAGAAAACGAAAACGAAACACAACTGTTCATTTTATAGAGTAAGAAATGACGGTAGCGGCAGGAATCGGGTACGTGCTTATTGCACTAGGACCGTCTCTCTCCCTCTTCGTTTCCGTAATTTCCAAAAAACCATTCTTAATTCTCACTGTTCTCTCCAGGTACGTCGATTCGATCTCATTCAACTTCACAATCTCACAGTTAATTAACTTTGTAGTTCAAGTTAGGTTTTATAATAGTTATTTCGAAATCGAATAATGACGTTTTTTTTTCTGTATCGTTTAATTGTGTTATTAGGTTTTTATTATGTAATTTTGATTTTTTTTTTTTCTGATTGCATTGCAGTACATTGTTGTGGCTTATAAGCTTGATAGTGTTGTCTGGAATATGGAGAGGTTTTCTTCCACTCAATTCAAATGCATGGTGGCCTTATGGAATACTCATTTTTTCATCTGTTGCTTTCCAAGAAGGACTTAGGCTTTTCTTCTGGAAAATATTTAAGTAAGCTTAAATTTCCACAATTTTATTTGCAATTGCATTTTTAAGCTATGAGGCACTTACACAGACCCTAGACATGATACTGACAAGAACCGAGACATGACACTCATTATATGTAGACTCAGATAATATTTTGAGAAAATGAATGTAATTGGATATAACCGCATGTGTCAGTGTTGTGTTGAGACATTGGACATGTGGACATGCCTCTGATATGAAGTATTGGTGTTACGTAGCTTTTAAGCCATTATTATTGGATTGGATGTTTTTAGAAACTCCTTTACAAATTATAATAGTCAATGAGGTTGGTCTAGTGGAAGCATGCTTCTTTTGCTAGTGAGAAGAATATACACAAGAATACTCTTTAGTGGGAGTTTTCTGGTTCAATTAATTGTGAAGAGTATATCCCTTGCCGAGAGCTTGTATCTTCATTGTTTTGTTAGCTTCAAACAGAAACATTTTTACAATATGATAAGGAAATTTATGACAAAACTTGTTTTGTAATATTATAATGGTTATTCTTATGCTTATGCTGCTACTGATTCGGATTAATGTTTCATTTTTTGGTTGGTATTGTGTAGAAAGTTAGAAGATATTTTAGATGCTTTTGCTGATAGAGTATCAAAACCACATCTTTTCCTGACAGATAAGATGCTGATAGCTCTGGGTAAGAAAAATGCAGGCTTTTCTTGCCTGTTTTCCAATCCTTAAATTTTGCATTTATTTCTCAAGTATTTGTTTGACCAGCTTTGAATAAGTCTATTATATATATGCACTATAAGATAACTCTTCCCTATAATTTTCCCTTTTCTTTTGGTATTTAGCAACATCCTTGATTGAATTTGAGTTAATGATAAAATGAATCTCTTGTTGAGATGCTATTGAGAAAAGATATGGCTTCTTGGAATAAGATATGTATATCATAAATAATAATCTGTGATGATGAAATGTCTCTTGTATATTTTTGAAGCTGGTGGTTTGGGTCATGGTGTTGCCCATGCCGTGTTCTTCTGTATCAGCCTATTATCTCCTGCATTTGGCCCAGCTACATATTTCGTTGATAGGTGTTCAAAGGTTCCGTTTTTCCTTCTTTCTGGTGAGTGTTTCTCCACTATTGGTTCTCATATGCATGTAAATGAAATGGATGCATGGGATTCTGCAGTTTCTAACTTTTGGGAATTTTTGTACCTGAGCCTTAACTGTATTTCATTGATATGAATCTATAGAGATGGATTGGAGTTGAATTAAGAGAATCTAGAAGTGGACTATTAAGCTTCACTTTTTGTGCATAACAACACTGACTGGGATTTTTGCATTTGTATAAGAAACCATGTTTTTAATATTTTAATTTCTTTCCTCCAATTAATTAGTTCACCCTTTTTTTATATGATTGCAGCGATTATTGCTCTTGCATTTGTCACAATTCACACCTTTTCGATGGTCATTGCATTTAATGGGTATGCAGAGGGGAACAAAGTGGATCGTTATTTTGTTCCCATTGTTCACGTTGTTGCAGGAATGGTGGTAAAATCTCACACTTTGAACAGATACATTTCTGCCCTATTATTTACAACAGTAACTTATAACCAATTAACCATATATATTCTATCCCACTTTCTGTCTTTCTCTTTCTGTTACCAAAGTCATGTTAGCTGCTATTGTCCAGCTAATTGTTACACATTGATATATTTACAACATAGGGCCAGTGAACAATGATAAAATGAATCTCAGTACATTGCAATTTTTTTATGTTGATAATGTTGTATCCTGTGGTACCTATCTGTTTGAATTTATGATTTCCTTGTGATTTTATCTTTCCCTTTTAGTTATTGTTTAAAATTATATTAGTTGACTTGCTGTTTCCTTATTCAGACAATGGTAAATTTGGCACCTGGGGGTTGCACTGTTGGCATTCCTCTCCTTTATTTCATTGCGATTTTGACCTTGATTCATTGTGGGAGGATGGTTTGGAGAAGATTGACTGATAACCCAATCAGGCCTGGTCACTCGTAGTAAGTGGTAATTTTTTGTAATAGGTCTTGTTAATGATTGCTTCTATCCTCACCATTCTGGTTGGAGTACATTAATATACCAGTAGTTATATTGCATGGAAAGTGTTTTCTTGACGTTTTGCTCCCGTTTCTTATTAAAATGGGTAGGGTTACTGTGGGGCATCAAATCAACTGGAATCAGGTTGGCTAAATAAAGTCTTTGGCTGCAGAAGCAGGTTTATGGAAGTCTTGGTGAGAGAAGCTGAAGTCTTTAGACATTTTATTTCCAGAAAAACAGAGAAGTAGTTAGATTAGTGAAGAGGTTTGTGTTAACGCCTCACTAGTTGAAATTTATACTCTGTTAAGTGGGGGTGTATGTATATATATGTATTCACCTATATATTTTGGAACTGACAGTATATTGGAAATGTTCACTTGCTTTATTAGTTTATTTAAAATCACGTGCATCTAAGTAAATTGAGTCAAGATTACTGAATTCTAGGCCATACAGCGTCTCTCTCTTCCTTTTCCCTTATGGAAATGTGATCACAATGTGGTTTAAATTTATGTAATGTAATTTAAAGAACTAGAGCCCACATAAACTAAAGGAACGGTGCTTAAGAAAACAGAGAACAAACGGAGGAAAAATTAGATATCACCAACTAACCAATATGTCATTTTCAAAACCAGTTAATTTCAATCTCTCAAACATTCAGATGATTTTCACAATCACAACAATTAATGAAATAAAATGAATAAATTAACAGTTAACAGAGATCACTATATGAAAAGAGATCCTCACTTTCTCTCCAGATGAGGCTTGTTATCCATTCACACTCCCAAACTGTACACAGCTCAAAATGTTTCAACATATATGCATGCTGCTGATTTATTAATGGTACAGTGCTCTGCATCATATCATATGAACTCTGAATTTTGCCTATACCCCCCCACATGTAATTTTTTAATTCCGTTAGTTAGTAGTTACTACTCCAGCAGATTTGTCTTTAAACATTCTGAAGCTTAATGCATTTAATAATGCTCTTGAATATTGTCGAGATGCCATTTTCCAATCTCCTCCTGTCTTCATCATTGCCTTAAATTCCTCAAAACTTATTCGACCATCCTTTAACAAAACAAAACAACTATATGTTATAAAAACTGAACAAGACACAGTACATACAAACATCATTTGACAGTTTCATGTGTATCTTACCTTATCCAAGTCGACGTCATTTAGAATATCTCTGACCACCTGATCGTCGGTCGAGTCATCGTCCGATAATGCATCTTTCAACTCCTCAAACTCAACATACCCACTCTGATTCTTGTCAAAGAAATTGAATGCTTCTGAGAGATGCTCATCATTTCCAATCCTTCTCAAATGAACACTCATCGTGATGAACTCTTCACAATTCAAGGTGCCATTTCCGTCAAAATCTGCCTGTTGTCATGAATTAACAACCAAATTCAATTTTTTTTCATTGTAGTAACAATGCTCTACATAGAGAAAGTTCAAATAATTTGTTAAATCTATATTATAACAATTGTTTAAGGTAAGAAACTTACAGCATCTATTAACATCTTGACATCAGGATCAGGAATAACATGTCCAATCATTGAAAAACCATCTTTGAGCTCTTCAAATGTCAAGTGTCCATTTTTGTCCTTGTCCATCATATCAAACATTTGTCTAAGCCCATCAATTTGTTCATCTGGCAAGTTATCAGCCACCACCTAAAGAAGAACCAAATTGATTCAGGAGTGTAAGAAATAAAAATCCCCGACCTATGAAAAAAGATCCCGATGAAACTTACTCTAAGGACTTTCTTTTTGAATCTGTTCATCAAGGAGAATTGCTTGATTCTCATTCTCACTTGGTCTCCAAGAGAAACATTTCTACCATGCTCCCTATGTTGTATCCAGGAATGATCTTCACACAGAACAAAACAATTAATTATTAGAACAGGTTTTTCATCATGTCAATAAAACTGAATTTATTAATATTAAATTTACACATAAATTTTTAAGGATAACTTGTGAGTTTACTAAATTTTTTTTTGTCAGCAGGTCAAATTATTCTAACATATGTAACAATTTATTTTAAATTCTTTACATAGTGCAGCTTATCTATGAACCATATGTCCATGTTGTATATTGAACTTATGTACCAAATATCAATATAGAATTGATATCCTCAATTTTGTTTTGGTTAAATAAGATTTTAGTCTCTTAAAAATTTTCATTTTCATTTTTAGTCACTGAACTTAATCTAACTATTGTCTATTTTTTTGAATAATTTTTTGCACTAATATTTAAGACATTATAAGAAATTTTCCAACAAAAATTAATAATTTTTTAACAAGCGATAAATTAAATATGAATTTTTGTAAAGTAGTTGTTAAACATGTCCTAAATATTATTTTAAAAAAATTATTCAAAAATATGAAAGAAACACAATAGTTTGGTTAAGATCAAAGTCTACAAATGAAAATGAAATTTTTTAAAAGGACTAAAAGTTGACGAAATTTTTTATACGGACTAAAAACAAAATAGTGAAATTTTATAAGGGTTAAAAAATTATTTAACCTTTTTTTTGTTGAATTATGTTGAAGTATATTGTTAATAGCAATTCACAAAAAAGAGCGATTTGTTCAAATTTCGCTGCGGTATAGTGCTATAGCCCCTAAATAGTGTATTGCATAATAATAGTAATTTATTCAAATTCTACTATGCTACAGCACTATAACAATTTGACAAAAACTGTGTTGCGCCATAACAGCTTACCAAGAGCTTCTTGAACTTTGATTCTGGTCTCTGGATCTGGATCAAGCATGCGCCTAACGAGATATTTTGCTTCTTCTGAAACTTTAGGCCAAGGATCTCTTGTGAAATCAACATTACCCCGGATTATCGCCTGTGCTATGGCTTCTTCAGTTTCTGTACTCAAACAAAGAGAAAAACTTCATGAAAAGGAACTTTTTAATTTAAATTTTCTTGACAGATATAGAAGTGATTAACAAAAGGGACCAACCTGCCCAAAAAGGTGGAACTCCACAAAGTAAAATATAAAGAATAACACCTGTGCTCCATATATCAATTTCTTGTGAATAGTTACGTCTTAAAACCTCAGGAGCCATGTAATAGGGACTTCCAACAATTTCATTGAATTTTTCGCCTGACCCTACCACATTGTAATGTTTTTCATTCATTATAATTTTATATTGAAATATGCACTCCAACAAAACAATGATAGTAATCAGAAAAATAAATTACCAGGATTATAGAAAGTGGAAAGGCCAAAATCAATCGATTTTAGTGAAGCTGTCTCAGTTCCATCTGCAAATAAGAAATTTTCAGGTTTTAAGTCCCTATGAATCACACCATGATCATGGCACACCTGCAAAATATACAAAGCAGAATAAGTTCAAACAAATGATTAAAGAAAAAGCTATCAACCTAAGAAAGAAAGAAAAGATAAAACATGCATGAGTAAAATCTTTGTAAAATGAAATATATAAAAAAAAAAATAGTATTAATTTAAAAAGTTAGATATTAATTACCTTGCAAACTTCAAGAATGGTTTTGGCAACATTAGCAGCAGCTCTTTCTGTATAATGACCTTTAGCAACAATCCTATCAAAAAGTTCACCACCTTCACAAAGTTCCATAACAAGATAAACAGCATCTCTATCTTCATAAGCTTCTCTAAAAGAAACAATATTAGGGTGTTTTGGCAAATGCCTCATTATCTGAACCTCTCTCTTCACATCTTGAATATCAATCTCCGTTCTCAATTTCGTTTTCGCTATCTTCTTACACGCAAATGCCTCACCCGTTTTAATCTCCACGCAACGGTGCGTCACACCGAATTCCCCTCTCCCTAGCTCTTTCCCCAATTCGTACTTGTCGAATATGTTTCCCGGAGTTGGATTAGTCACCACGTTAAGTGGACGCGTCGTCGACACGCTTGACCTACGCGCCGTCGGTGTTGAAACTTCGTGGTGTGCATCGTTTGTTTTCTGCTGTTTGTTGTTAATGTTATGATCCCTTGATCTCTTGCGTCCCCCATTTTTTCCTTGCGTGGATACGCAACTTCCCATGGATGATGGATGTTGTGACGCACACGCGCCTTTTTTTATATATTCAATTCAAATTTTAATTTAAAACCGTTAATCAGTTGAATGAAATGTGAATGTGAATTTGAATTTGAATGTGAATTTGAGTTTGATGATTATGGTTATGTTGGTTGAGTTACCCAATCTCCATGGGAAGATGAAGAAGAAGAAAGGGAGAATGGGAACTAATCTAAAAAAAAAAGTGGAGAGGAAGAGAATGAGAAAGAAAATGGGAAGGCTATATTTGGCTGAAGAGAATACCGTGTTGTGCTGGATCATTGTAAACTATAGTTGGTCCCGCCATTTTCCTAGGACGGATCCGTTACTCATTTCTATATTTTTCTATTCACAACCTTTTCTAGACATTTTTAGACACACATTCACAACAAATATTTACTAATCAATTTTATTACAAAGTTTTATCACTATATTTTTCTTCTTCTTTCTTTCTCATATGTAGGTACCTATAGTTATGTAATTCCGCTTGAGACTCTTTCGTATACTAAATATAAATAGATACTTCCTTAGACTCAACCCTCAATAGTCTTTTATCATAATATTTTAAAACATTTACACTCAAAATCTATTAAAATCTTTCTAACATAGATACTTCTAATAGAAGATGTGTCAAGTGTTAGTATCTTAATGACACATTGATTACAATCAATTAACTCATTTTTATAAATTATTATCGATGTCAATGTGTCATTATTGTGTTCGATGTTAATGTCATTATCCGTGCTTCATAGTTAAAAATACATAATGTTTCTCATACATAACACAAAAATTATCTATAATTTTATATTAAAATTTCAAGAAATTTTGTTTTTGATTTTTACTATCACACACCAAATAAAAAATTCATCTTAATGCAAAATGTGTTCTTAAATTGCACATGTAACCAATAGTTCTACTCTATACACAAAATAATATGCTTCTCGTGAGTTCTATAGTGGTGGACCACTTGTTCACAATGAAATAATACTTAAAATAATAGAAAATTCAAGAGACCATTCATAATATTTTCAGAAGTAACAATTTACAGATAAGACGATATATCAATTCAATATATGATACACATTTGTGTGTTATTAATTTTTTTATCGAATTGATATCATTTTAGTTATTATTTTAGTTATGGTGAATTTTTTAACGCCTATTTAAGTCACTATCATCTATTAACGTCTATTTTGTCTATTTTAAAGAGTCAACGTGCGCTATAATTTTAAACATTTTTCAACTAATAATCTACAGTGAACTTTTTAGTTTTTAGTTTGTTTGGACTAGTTTGTAATTAAATCAGGGTTAATCAATCGGAAAGCCATAACAAGCCCAATTAGAGCTACTGAATTTACGAAGCTTTTAAAATTTTCTTTTAGCTAGGAATTACTAAATGCACGGCAAACACGTAACAAAAACAGCAAAGGAGAAAGATTTCAGTGGTATAATTAATCGTTTATTAAATAAATACTATATATTTTCTCCAAAAAATACTTATATATGCATCTGTTTAAACTATCTCTATAATAAAAAAGAGCACGTTTAGTTAAAATATTTCCAAGCAAGCTGCAAAATATGTTGAATTATTGAGATAAATTGAATATAACTTATAAACATGTAAACTATTTTAATAAGTATTCACAAATTCTCTTATTAAGACACAAGAATAGAGATGTATAATTGGATTATATTGATAAATTGGATTACATTGCATAAAAAAAAATCAAACAAATTAAATGGTTCATAAATTAAACTATATATTTAAAACAAATCAGTTAACTAAACTTAATTTCAAAACTACTTTAACCTTAATTTAGTTTTTATTTCTTGAAAGAAAAAAAATTAAAATAATTTTTTTCTTAGAAAATTTTTGAGAAAAAATTGAAAACATTTTTTTCTGAAAAATTTTTGTCAAAATAATTTCAAAATTTTTGTTCGAAAAATAAAAGATACTATTTATCTCGAACAATTTTTTTATCGTGAAATTTTTTACATCTATTTTTTTCAGAAAAAAGTCAAATAAAATCGATAATTTTTTGTCAAAAGAATTTCAATTTTTTTTCCCGAAAAACTAGTTCGAAACCGATTTTAACTAAAAATCTGTTCAACCTATTAAACTAGTTTATATTTATAAACTAGTTTCAAACCGGTTCAAAACTGAACTGAACTTGATTTGTGTTGGGAAAAACCAGAGATAATTAGAAATAACTATTTCAATAATGCGGAATATTTTTCCCTCACAATAAATGGCCAAACAGAAAATACAACTCCAAGAGCAATAATAATTGGCAGAAAGTTAAATATGAGACAAAAACAATTTTAACGTGGAAAACTTCCCTCAAATTGAGAGAATAAAAACCACGGGACCTGATCTAGTAAAAACTTCCACTATAATAATTAATGGGTACACCAGAGTCTTCCTAATAAACATAGGGAACATCAGTCAACAACAACCTTCCACTAAAGTGGGTATGCCAAGTAACTCTCAGAGAAAGTAAAACTACTCAATTGTTACCACTACCGGAACTGAATTTCTTTCCTTTTCTCTGGCTGTCGTGCGTGCATGCGGTTACTGTCGTTGTTTTGGTTTTTTGCTTTTTTTTGGGATTTGAGATCCCTTTCCTTCATTTTATTTTCCTTTACATGGGTCAAGTCCAATAACCAAATATTTTTGTTTTCTTTCTTTTATTTCAATAATAATAATAATAGTACTAATAAAATTGGTGGGTTCCACTTGGGGAGTGAGCCCACCCAACAAATGTCCCCCTCACGACTCAAGTGGGAAGGTACTGCTCAACCATGTCGGCATTCTTTCTACAGTATATCATATTCGACACAGGCAAGGTTTTTGTCATCATATCTGAACCATTCTTATCAGTATGAATCTTTTCAATTGTAAATGACTTCATTTCCAATGCATCCCGTATCCAATGATACCGCACCTCAATATGCTTCAACTTTGCATGAAAAGTCGGATTCTTGCTAAGATGGATTGCGCTCTGATTGTCGCAGAATAACACAAACTTGTCTTGGTTGAGGCCTAACTCATGTAGGAATTTCTTCAACCACAAGAGTTCTTTGGAAGCTTCAGTTGCTGCAATGTACTCAGCTTCAGTAGTGGATAAAGCAACACACTTTTGTAATCTTGATTGCCAAGACACAACTCCCTTTGCAAACGTTGTCATATAACCAGAAGTAGGTTTTCTAGAATCAAGATCACCTGCCATATTTGCATATGTGTAGCCATCCAACACAGGTTCACCACCTCCATAGCATAAATACACTTTGGAAGTGCCTCTAAGGTATTTGAGAATCCACTTCACGGCTTGCCAATGATCTTTACTAGGATTAGAGAGAAACCGATTAACAACTCCAACTGCATGAGCAATATCTGGCCTTGTGCATACCATAGCATACATCAAACTACCAACTGCGGATGCATAAGGAACCTTCATCATATCTTTTTTGTCTTTCTCACTTGTAGGACATTGATCAGAATTCAATTTAAAATGAGTAGCAAGTGGAGTAGTAGCAGGTTTACAATTGCTCATGTTAAACCTCTCTAACACTTTCTCAATGTAATTGTATTGAGACAACCACAATTTATTATTCTTCCTATCACGAGTAATTCTCATGCCCAAAATTTGCTTTGCAGGACCTAAGTCTTTCATTGCAAAAGACTTGTTCAAATCTTTCTTTAAAGATTGAATCTTTTTAGTGTAATGACCAACAATCAACATGTCATCCACATATAACAGGAGAATAATATAATCACCATCAGAGAATTTCTTGACAAACACACAATAGTCAGAAGTAGTTTTACCGTACCCATGTTTCTCCATGAAAGAATCAAATTTCTTGTACCATTGTCGAGGTACTGCTCAACCATGTCGGCATTCTTTCTACAGTATATCATATTCGACACAGGCAAGGTTTTTGTCATCATATCTGAACCATTCTTATCAGTATGAATCTTTTCAATTGTAAATGACTTCATTTCCAATGCATCCCGTATCCAATGATACCGCACCTCAATATGCTTCAACTTTGCATGAAAAGTCGGATTCTTGCTAAGATGGATTGCGCTCTGATTGTCGCAGAATAACACAAACTTGTCTTGGTTGAGGCCTAACTCATGTAGGAATTTCTTCAACCACAAGAGTTCTTTGGAAGCTTCAGTTGCTGCAATGTACTCAGCTTCAGTAGTGGATAAAGCAACACACTTTTGTAATCTTGATTGCCAAGACACAACTCCCTCTGCAAACGTTGTCATATAACCAGAAGTAGGTTTTCTAGAATCAAGATCACCTGCCATATTTGCATATGTGTAGCCATCCAACACAGGTTCACCACCTCCATAGCATAAATACACTTTGGAAGTGCCTCTAAGGTATTTGAGAATCCACTTCACGGCTTACCAATGATCTTTACTAGGATTAGAGAGAAACCGATTAACAACTCCAACTGCATGAGCAATATCTGGCCTTGTGCATACCATAGCATACATCAAACTACCAACTGCGGATGCATAAGGAACCTTCATCATATCTTTTTTGTCTTTCTCACTTGTAGGACATTGATCAGAATTCAATTTAAAATGAGTAGCAAGTGGAGTAGTAGCAGGTTTACAATTGCTCATGTTAAACCTCTCTAACACTTTCTCAATGTAATTGTATTGAGACAACCACAATTTATTATTCTTCCTATCACGAGTAATTCTCATGCCCAAAATTTGCTTTGCAGGACCTAAGTCTTTCATTGCAAAAGACTTGTTCAAATCTTTCTTTAAAGATTGAATCTTTTTAGTGTAATGACCAACAATCAACATGTCATCCACATATAACAGGAGAATAATATAATCACCATCAGAGAATTTCTTGACAAACACACAATAGTCAGAAGTAGTTTTACCGTACCCATGTTTCTCCATGAAAGAATCAAATTTCTTGTACCATTGTCGAGGTGCTTGCTTGAGCCCATACAAGCTTTTCTTCAATTTACACACAAGCTGCTCTTTACCTTTGACTTTGAAACCCTCTGGTTGCTCCATATAGATCTCTTCCTCCAAATCACCATGAAGGAATGCAATTTTCACATCAAGTTGTTCAACTTCTAGGTTCAAGCTAGCTGCTAACCCAAGCACAACTCGGATATAGGACATCTTCACCACAAGTGAAAAAATTTCATCAAAGTCAATACCTTTTCTCTGATTAAAACCTTTCACAACCAATCTTGCTTTGTATCTTGGTTGAGAACTATTCTCTTCTACCTTTATCTTGTATACCCATTTGTTCTTGAGTGCTTTTTTGTCATTAGACAACTTAACCAAATCAAATGTGTGATTTTCATGCAAGGAATTCATCTCTTCTTGCATGGCCTTCAACCACTTTTCTTTATCAACATTTGTAATAGCTTATTGATAGTACTCTGGCTCTCCACTATCAGTGATCATCACATATTCGTGTGGAGGATATCTTTGAGAAGGTTGACGTTCTCTAGTAGATCTTCTCAACTCAAACTCGTCTGGTGGCTCAGCTGGTACCTGTTCATCTTGGTGAGGCACATGATCATCAGTTACATTCTCATCATCTACCTGTATATCTCCCCCATCAACAAAATTTTCTGCAGGGGGCTTAGGCGCAACATCAATGTAACTTCTGAAATTTGGTTTCTGTTTTTCAACTTTATCAAAATCTTTAATAGTCTAGTCTTCAAGAAATATCACATCTCGACTTCTGATAATTTTCTTATCAACCGAATCCCACAATCTATAACCAAATTATTCATCACCATAACTGACGAATATACACTGTTTGGATTTACTATCAAGTTTGGACCTCTCATCTCTTGGAGCATGAACAAAACATCTGCAGTCAAACACTCTCAAATGACGGTAAGAGACATTTTTCTCTGTCCTCACTCTATTTGGAACATCACCATCAAGTGGAATAGAGGGAGAAAGATTAATCAAATCCAATGCAATTTTCATTGCTTCACCCCAAAAGGATTTCAATAACTTTGCATGAGAGAGCATACATCTGATTCTGTCATTAATCGTATGATTCATTCTCTCTACAACACCATTATGGTGAAGTGTCTTTGGAACTGTTTTCTCAAACCTAATTCCATGTTCTCTACAATACTCTTCAAACGGACCTCTGTATTCACCACCGTTATCTGATCGAACACATTTCAATTTCCTTCCCTTTTCTCTTTCAACACTTGCATGAAAATGCTTGAAGACTCCAAGTACCTGGTCTTTAGATTTCAAAGGAAATGCCAACACTTTTCTAGAGTGGTCGTCAATAAAAGTAACAAAACTACCACCAAGAGATTTACTATCCATCATACAAACATCAGTATGAACTAAATCAAGAGTATTTTGCCTCATATGAGGACTAGTATTATGAAAAGAAACTCTATGTTGTTTCCCAGCAAAACAATGAGTGAGTTTTAGAGAAGTACCTTTCACAGGAAGAAAATTTTTCTTTGCAAGTATATTGAGTCCTTTCTCACTCAAGTGACCAAGGCGCATATGCCATAAATCAGAAGAGGCATCTTCAATTGAATTCACTTCTTCCTTGCATAGCTTCGTAGGCATCCTATAGAGAGAAATGGAACTTTTCTCCTTTGCAACCACTAAGGACCCTTTTGTGATTTTACATATACCACCACCACCAAAATAAGTGTGATAACCCTCAATATCCAAGGCTTTCACTGAAATCAAATTGAGACGAATATCAGGAACATGTCTAACATTCTTCAACTAAAGCTTGCAACCAATCTCAGTTTCAACCCAAACATCTCACATACCAATAATTTTACATACTCCTTCATCTCCCATTTTTACCATGCCAAAATCACCAACACTGTAAGATGAGAAGAAATCACGCCAAGGAGTAACATGATATGAGGCACCCGAATCAATAATCCAAGTTGAATCCTAACATGCAAGGTTTATGGAATTATCATCACAAACAATGTAGACATTACTAATAGATGCAACTGCTGTTGTATCTTTATCATTTTTCTTCTCTTTCACAGGAAGAAAATTTTTCTTTGCAAGTATATTGAGTCCTTTCTCACTCAAGTGACCAAGGCGCATATGCCATAAATCAGAAGAGGCGTCTTCAAGTGCATTCACTTCTTCCTTGCATAGCTTCGTAGGCATCCTATAGAGAAAAGTGGAACTTTGCTCCTTTGCAACCACTAAGAACCCTTTTGTGATTTTACATATACCACCACCAAAATAAGTGTGATAACCCTCAATATCCAAGGCTTTCACTGAAATTAAATTGAGACGAATATCAGGAACATGTCTAACATTCTTCAACTAAAGCTTGCAACTAATCCCAGTTTCAACCCAAACATCTCCCGTACCAATAATTTTACATACTCCTTCATCTCTCATTTTTACCATGCCAAAATCACCAACACTGTAAGATGAGAAGAAATCACGCCTAGGAGTAACATGATATGAGGCACCCGAATCAATAATCCAAGTTGAATCATAACATGCAAGGCTTATGGAATTATCATCACAAACAATGTAGACATTACTAACAGATGCAGCTGCTGTTGTATCTTTATCATTTTTCTTCTCTTTGTCTTCTCTTTCAGAAGAAGAAAATTTTTCTTTGCAAGTATATTGAGTCATTTCTCACTCAAGTGACCAAGGCGCATATGCCATAAATCAGAAGAGGCGTCTTCAAGTGCATTCACTTCTTCCTTGCATAGCTTCGTAGGCATCCTATAGAGAAAAGTGGAACTTTGCTCCTTTGCAACCATTAAGGACCCTTTTGTGATTTTACATATACCACCGCCACCAAAATAAGTGTGATAACCCTCAATATCCAAGGCTTTCACTGAAATCAAATTGAGACGAATATCAGGAACATGTCTAACATTCTTCAACTGAAGCTTGCAATCAATCCTAGTTTCAACCCAAACATCTCCCATACCAATAATTTTACATACTCCTTCATCTCCCATTTTTACCATGCCAAAATCACCAACACTGTAAGATGAAAATAAATCATGCCTATGAGTAACATGATATGAGACATTACTAACATGCAACTGCTGTTATATCCTAACATGCAAGGTTTATGGAATTATCATCACCAACAATGTAGACATTATTAACAGATGCAACTGTTGTTGTATCTTTATCATTTTTCTTCTTTTTGTCTTCATCTCTTTCCCTTGATTGATCTCTCCTAAGGAACCTACAATTTCTTTTTATGTGACCCGCTTTGCCACAATGATAGCATATCACTTCTTTTTTAGTCCTCAACTTGCTTCTTGACTTGCTACGACTTTCAGGGTTGTCGCGTCTATAGAAGTTTCTAGATTGACTTCTCCCTCGTGACTTTGTAACTAGTGCTTCTGAATTTGAGGAAGAACCAATCAAACCATGTTCCTTTCTTTGAGCTTCTTCATTCAACATACTCTCTTTAACTGTTGACATTTTCACCTTTCCACTTGGAGCTGAATTGGTCAATGTCACAACATGGACTTCCCAATTATCAGGCAGGGAACTCAACAATAACAACGTTTGCAGCTCATCATCTAATTTAATTTCAGCGGTTTTCAACTGATTCACTCTATTCTGAAAAATACTCATATGCTCTGCCGTTGAATCCCAATCTTTGTATTTCATATTCACCAGCTTCCGAATCAAGAATGCTTTATTTTGCACATTCTTTCGTTCATACAACTCTTTTAATTTTTCCCACATCTTGTTAGCATCTATTTCAGTTTCAACATGTGGATATACACTCAGATCCAACCACTATCTGATCAACGACACCGCCTTTCTTTTCATCTTCTTCTAGTCAACATCATATTTATCGGTGGGTTTAGCAGTGTCACCCTCAATAGGATCATACAAATCTTTACTGTATAGCATGTTTTCCATGAGAGTCTTCCAAAGTGTGTAATTAGAAGAGTTGAGTTTAATCATATTCGGACCTTTATTTTCCTCCTCCATTTAAATGCACAAATCAAATCAATCGAGCTCTGATACCACTTTGTTGGGAAAAAACAGAGATAATTAGAAATAACTATCTCAATAATGCGGAATATTTTTTCCTCACCTGTTCAGATAAATGGTCAAACAGAAAATACAATTCCAAGAGCAATAATAATTGACAGAAAGTTAAATATGAGACAAACACAATTTTAACGTGGAAAACTTCCCTCAAATTGAGAGAATAAAAACCACGGGACCTAGTCCAGTAAAAACTTCCACTATAATAATTAATCGCTACACCAGAGTCTTCATAATAAAAATAGGGAACATCAATCAACAACAACCTTCCGCTAAAGTGAGTATGCCAAAATAACTCTCAGAGAAAGTAAAACTACTCAACTGTTACCACCACCGGAACTGAATTCCTTTCCTTTTCTCTGGCTGCCGTGTGTGCGTGCGATTACCGTCGTTGTTTTGGTTTTTTTGCCTTGTTTTGGGATTTGAGATCCATTTCCTTCTTTTTATTTTCCTTTACATGGGTCAAGCCCAATAAATCATATATTTTTTTTTCTTTCTTTTATTTCAATAATAATAATAATAGTACTAATAAAATTGGTGGGTTCCACTTGGGGAGTGAGTCCACCCAACAATTTGAAGGTGATTTTCAATAATTGAACCAAACTATTAATGTGGTGCAATTCAATTGAGTTTTTGCATTATGAACACCCCTACACAAAGTATGCCTAATAAAATTGTGTTTGGAAAGATTTTCGGAACTTTATGCCTCGAAATGTTCCCTTAATTTTGTAATTTTTTTTTTTTGACTTTATCCTCTTTTTATATCAAAAACAAAATAAAAATTGTGTTTGGAAAAAGGATTAGTTCCACGGTGACAATGCACATTTGGGGTAAAACTCCAATGCACGATCAACGATTAGTTCCATTCCATGGTAAACATGCATACAAACGTTGTACTTAAGGATGAAAGTAGGCTAGTCTGTTCGACAGAGGTCTATGACATAACCTATTTAAGGCCTAATTTGGTCTGGCTTGTTTAATAAAAATGTCAAGTTTAGACTTTTTAAAAAGCCTATTTATCTAAATAGGCAAGACTTAAACTTTTTAAAAAGTCTATTAAGTCTGACAAGTCGGCTTCTTTATGTAACATAGTTTTTTTTTTTTTTGCTATTTCAATAGACTTATATAAGACTTAAAGTGTATTAGGGTTGAATTTGATAAGTTTTTTTACTTATTTAAAATCTATAATCTTGTTATAATGTTATTGAATCTGCTTCTTAACTTTAGGTTTAAGACATATTTGGTTGTATTATTTTTTTAATTTCCATTGCCCTATTACAATAGAAAATTAATTGATGGCTTATATTTAGTATAGTTGTAGATTGATAGGTCTTTTGACATTTAGTGTATTTAATTATAATCGTATTTAATGTTTTGATATGAAAAAATAGGCTTTTAAGCCATGATAGGATATTAAAAAGGTCAAATCAAACCTCAAAAAATAGCTTATGCCAAGTAATTAGGTCAAGTTCAGGCCACAAATTTTTAAAACAGGCCAAATTTATTTAACCAAAGTCTAGCATGGTCCGGCCCAACCCATTTCATACCCCTAATTTTATACTCTCTCTCTCATAATCATAATCCATTTATAAAAAATATTTGTTCTAAAATGAATAATCTATTTCAATTTTCAATGTAATATTATCTACTATTTTTTTATTGTATTCCTTACATTAATGGTAATAGCAAATAAACCGTTACTTGATAGATAAAGATAGTTTAGTAAAAGTATTATTGTAATCCTTATTTTTTTGTAAAAAGCATTATCTTTTTTTTTTTATTGCATTCCTTACATTCAGTTAGTATAGGAAAAATAAATAATTAAACACCTGCCGATTAATACTAATATATGCATTAGTTGTGTATAAAATATTTCTATGATAAAAAAGATAATGTAATATTTAAAATATTTTCATGAAAGTAGCCGATAATTTTCAAAAAATATATCAATGAACATATCGACATAAGGTGAATACAGCTTTATCATAAACTATTTTGATAGGTACTCAAAAATTCACTTATTAGGTCATAAGATAAGCCTAAAGTAAACTATATATTCTTCTAAAAGCACCCTTAGTTCAGACTCAAAGGACGCATTATGAAATAGGGTCCAACCATATTGTGAAGACAGCAACAATACAAAGTTCACAAAGGTGTTACAAATCTCAAGTGATATGGTACATGATTCATTTCATTCCTTATCATGATTTTTAAAAATGTGACCAAACCAACCATGAGGTTTTATATACACAAATATCTCTAGGTTTCTTATACTAACTGAAAAAAACAACGGCACAAATATCTGTGTTCATCTCCAGCATCTGTTATGTTGCGATATTCAGTTACAAAAGCCTGTAACAGAAACACCATACTTAAATGTTAAAACAGCACAGAACACTATAAACATCAAATATCGGCTGAGTGCAAGGAGGGAAATCTTATGCCATGGCTTAAACCCTCCATCCTCTTGACATATTGGAGCCAGCATACAATAAGTGAGTAATAACCCCATCTCAGCCTTAAGTGCAGTGGCCACCGGCAGCAGCAACTAGTATGTCAAATGGACAACTCAAATTTTCATCGACGTTGATTGCAAATCTGGCATGTAGTTGCAGATCTGACATTTGTAGAGGTACAATGGTCACAGCACCAGTGGCTATCATCAGACGTTCTGCTGGTCATGGTGGTTCGGAAAGCTCCCTTTCCTCTCCCAGTTCTCCCCTTGCTGCTCCCTGCAGCACTTTTTGAGCTTGTTGCTTTGCTGATGGCAGCTCCATTACCATCCACATCAGATAGACCATTCTCTAGTGCCCTCACCAAGTTCTCGAAGTAATTTTTTGTCACACTACCAAAACATATGTATCAAGAAATCAAAATAAAGAATATATGAATAAAACAAGACCAAAAGGCAAATATTTAACAAATCAATGCAATATATACCTAGTCAATCCAGCTAACTTTGTACGGAAGTCATTGAATTCTCTAGATGGACCATCAGCACTGAGAAACTGTTGTAGTTCTTTTTCAGCACATTGATGAAGTCTCTCTAGACCAGATTCTGCTTCACCTGAAAACAAATTATAGTTGAGTATTAATTATGAGAAAACCAGCAAAAACACAACATATTTCTAATTAAGCTCAAGTTGAGAAGTTAAACCTTGCAAATACTCAAAGAACTGTTTTTTTGCACGCTCATGCTCAGGTAAATAGTACCCATATGCATATGTCCACTTCAGCACTCTCCTACACTCAACTATCTGGAAAAAAAAATATTGATTAGAAAGTCTACTATTTCACCTTGAAATGAACTTAAGCAATTGTGGTCACTGTCTGTGACAATGAAAGCCAACATAAAAATTACTAAAAATAAAAAATCTCTAGTGAAATGACCAGCTTCAGAAAATATAGTTTAAGGAATAACAGCAGCATTAGAAACAATACCCCACCCCCCCAGGGGAGGAAGAACTGGTCTAATCTTACAGCCAAAATAACACGTCAAAACTACTCAATTCATTACAAAGCAAACCGCACAAAAACATTTCAAAATAATCATTTACCTGCAGCCAGGCCTCAGTTATGAACTTAAGCTGCGACTCAGGTTGGCACTGAGTATCACTGAGCTTCTCAATCTGCCCCCCAAAAAGGAAAACATCAGAGATAAAGTGGAGGATTAATGAGCAATTATATCATCCATAGAAGCATAAACAATAGATTATGCAAGAAGCAACAAAAAGTTATACCTACTTCTAAGGGAAAATAACCTACTATCTTAGAAATGACATATTCATGAACAAATAAACGTTTTTATTTTTGTCAAGACGCGAAACATGTTACTTACATGAACTGTTTGCATTTGATGTAGATCTGCAAGAGCTTTCTGCCTTGACTGCAAGACAAGAAAAAGTATATTGCGCGTGTTATATCATTAAAGAATATAACCACATAAGAAACATTCTTAAAACAGAAGCTGAAGATAATTAGATAGATGCTGGCTTAAATGCATATATAATAGTAACACACGCAATACAGTTTAAAATATAGAATCAAGGACAAATCAATCTCCATCAAGAAAGAAATCACTAACAACTAGCCGGTTAGCTCTCCATGTAGTAGGCATTTTTATAATAATAAAAATATGAGGCATATCAAAACATTCCTTATTGGTTCAAGCATTCAACATTGACAACGACCAACTCACTCAACAGCTTCAGCATTCCTCATTTACTTGCATTGACCTACATAACAACTTAACCTTTTGGGTGAGTTGGTCCTCGACACAGAACAGATATCCGATTAATTGTAATATTTTTTATTTATATATTTGATGATAATTATGTTACTTAGGATGTTGATACCATTCCTTAATTTTAGGTATTTCATTTTGTGAGATATATAATTGAAGGAAAATTAAATTAAATTTTATAGAGATTATATACACAGTTGTTTTTTGAATTCGAATAAACTTAATACTAAAGAGGAAAATCAAGTTATCCATACTACCGAATAATCTGAGAATCTAAGGTGAAAGAAGCATTAAAGAGGATGGTAAATAGCAAGGTAGTTAGAATTTAGATTTAGATAATATAAGGGGTCAAGATAGGAAAGTGTAAGATGGCTCATAACCTTGTTGAATGGAATTTTGGCGGCTACCAACACAGCAAGTGAATGAAGACAAACTACATTAATACTTATTGTTAGGTAATCTCACCTAACTAATTGTTACTCATTTAGTTAGTTAGTTAGAGGGTTAGGTTGTGATCTATATCAATGAGGAGAAAGAGAATAGCGGAAGGTATCTTGTTAAATGAAAGAGAGAGAATTGGGATATTAAATAGGGAGGGAGATTAAATAGGGAGGGAGATTAAACTCATAAGTCATACTTATTGTAGAAAAACGATAGAGGCGCCCTAGCAGTTTTAGTATGCATGGAGAAGACCTATAGAAGCAAGCAGCAGTAAGGAGTATAGCAAAGACCAAAGAAAGCTATAGGCCAGAACATTAGGAGAAATATAAGATTAAATGGTCTATATGTGAGTTGAAAACAGAACTCCGCACCAAAGAGCACTTTAGGTTTATTAAAGAATACTTATCAAAGAATACCCATAAAGGTTTAGATGGACCAACTTTCATAAAAGCGTAAGTTGTTAGGTGTAATTACATCAATGGTTTTCTGTTAAATTTGATCTCCAATGAACATGTAACACATAAGCAAGAAGAATATGACTAGTAAATACCATGCAACAAAATAATAAACTTAAAATTAGCCGTTAAGCTATCAAAACGTTAAAAATCCTGGCAAAATATTATTTATAATATTGAAGAAAGAATTCAGAAATTATATAGCAGAAGACAGATTCCTAAGACGTGACTACTGAACCAGTAAGTATAGAGTGATGCATACAGATTGGTTGCTGGCCCACCGCTCATAATAATGTGTGTATCTCTCTAATGAATTCTTCGCCATTTCTCTTCTTCTCTCAGTATCATCATACTACATGCAACAAAATTTAGTTCAAAGGAAGATATCATTATCCAAATAGATGTGGACAGAACAGTGAACTAATTGTAGCCTGAAATTTGAATCATGAAAAGTTTCAGCACACATCTCTTACCACTCCCTCTTGCTTAGCTGCTTCATAACGATTGCAAGCATAAAAACCACCGGTTCTTTCACCATGGTCTGACCAAGCACCAAGGCATAGCCTAAGTAGATAAAATGAATTAAACTCATGAGCTCAATCCTTTTGAGAACAGGGTAACGTATGTTAATGCACCCCATAAATATTTATTGTTCCAATTTCCTACCCAAGAAAGAAAATTAGCCCACTTTTCACATGATCCAACCTTCAACAAAATGATAATGGGGAAAAGAAAAGAAAAACTTGCAACCTGTTAGGTATGGGTACTTAAATTTTGAGAGTCATACAAATACCTGGTACATATTCATTACCAGTACACACTGGTGCACCTAGGTCTGTGCTTGCCACATATTAAAATATTACAGAAAAAGAAAGTAAAATGGGTACTTGACTTGGGTACAATTGGACACTTCAAGGGTAGAGTTGGGTATGGCGTGATATTAATTTAACTGTTTTCTCTGTAAAAAAATTTCAGTAAAAATTGTGTTCTCCCTTCCTTTTCTCTATTTCTCATCTGTCCATCCATTTTTGCCCAATCAGACCCATTTGGTAAGTGTTTTTTATTCCTCAATACTGAGTTTGATTCATACAATAGTTTTCTAATTTCTTATACTATGTTTTCATAACCATGTAAATATTTCACTCCTTTTATATGTTATGTATATGTATATGATGGAAGTAATGTATTTCTCAAAATATTTCATGTAAAATTTATTTTACCATACCCATATTTTTTATTGTCTATCACATTTATATGCATACCAGATACAGGTCCTGTATCCTTATCCAAGTAAAGTAGCATGCAACAAAATTTGATTAAAAATTGTGTTGGGGAAGAAAGAAAAAAAATCCATACCAGCAGAATTCAAATTTACAGGGTGGAGTGCATGTGATGTGCATGCACCCTTGATTCTTTTCAATTGGTCGCTTGCACTTGGGACATGGCTTTGAGTTGGCAAGTATCCTGAAAGTCATTCAATTATCAGTCAGCTCATGTTCTCAAATCTCAACTATCCAAAAAGCCACCATTTATCCATGACTGCTTAAAGAAATACAGAGAAATTCAATCCATGGAGGCAACTCAAGAATCATGAAGGAGACCAAGAGAATGTACAATCCCAATATTCCATGGATTATTAAGTTCAAACATTTAGTGCATCACTATTCTGTGTTTTATTTCTTCTATTCTTATAAATGACGCAAGGACTCAAACCCCTTTAACTAACATTCAATTTGATATAAGCATGAAAATCTGGATAGTTTTTCACCCCTCAAATACTCTCCATTTAAAGTATCCATTTTAAAGATTGGATATCTGCAACTCAAGAGAATAATGCCACATTGCTCTTTCTAATAAAGGAAATCTGTATGAGCAAAACTCTTAGAAATCTGTACCAGTTCATGTTTTCAGACTCTGCACTGTTTTTCAAAATCCACTTTACCACAGTGCCACAGTCCACTGGACGATGAGCCTCCTCAGTGCACTGTAGATACAAAGTCACATCAGTCAGTCGAATAAACAAGATTCTAAAATCTAATACTGTAATGATTAGAAACAATCAATGCAAAACTTACATTCCAACAAAAGCTATACGAGCAGAGGCAAGAGACATCATAGTTTCCACCTCCAGCATCAAAAGTAACTGCATATTCACAACCAGGAGCAGGACACCACTTTGACTAGAGAAAACAAAAAAAGTCAAGAAATAAGTTTATTACAACAATCATAGAGTGAGACATATAAAAACTGATCATGTTTCAGAAAAGTAGTGAAGTTTAGTAATCACATAATTTAGGAATTTATATTCCAGTTTACAAGTTTAGCTTAGTCCAAGATATAATGAATGTGTCGATCGATTGACTCAATATGTGAAGAAATATGAATGCATGATGAAAATGAAACATGGAGAACATATAGTCACATGGATTCAAATTGGCAGGTCATAATTAATATTTAGAAAAGTAGTGAAGGTTATTAATCACAGAATTTAGGAATTTATTTTCTAGTTTACAAGTTTAGCTTTGTCCAGGATATAATGAATGTGTCAAACGATTTATTCAATGTGTAAAGAAATATGAATGCATGATAGAAATGAAAAATGGAGAACATATAGTCACATGGAATCGAATTGGCAGGTCATAAATCATATTTAATGCATAATTGCATACCTTTTTATTATCTTCAATATAAGATCTAAGAAGGTAACGGGCATACTTTTGTTTATCTTCCTCAGATGCTAATAGATTAATCATATCTTGACCAATAGCAGAACCACAAGTGGGTTCAGGACATCTCAACATCAAACATCCAGGACCGTCATTAATGGATGTACTGATATATCCTAGCATGCCGAAAAAAGGACAGAAAATGTGATTTGAAAGAAAAAAACTGAAGGAAAAGACACGACACTAACTAAACAATACGTATAATATCTAAAGGATTAAATGAAACAGACCAACAAAAGCAAGTCAACTAAGCTATATCTACCAAAACACTTAACATGGGTAGAGGAAACTTGCACCAAATTGCATATTCTATCACCCAAAATACTAAAAAGGCCATATTTCAGATTAATGCCCAAACCTGATCTGAGATAACAAAAGAAGAGGGGAACAGAATACAAGACATACCTTCCCAGCACGTGAAACAATATGGATGACCACAAGAAGCCATTTCAATCACAGAACGAGGATGGTTTTCAAAACAGATGCCACATGTAAGCTGGCCACATAAGAAACAAAGACAAAAAAGTTATATAGAAATATAGAGTATCCAGCAACATTATCAAACAGTTTTAAAACCCAGCCATCCGCATCTCACCTCTCTAGAATTAGGAGACTGGACAACTGGCTTTTCCAACAAGCCAACTGCTTCTCGAACTCGCTCTTCATCAGCAAACCATGCATCATGCACTTTACTGACGCTCCTGCAACACCAATTCATCTCTTACGCGAGTATACAATAAGCAGCAACTATTCATCTCTAACACAGGTATACAGTAAGCAGCAAAAATCTCACGCATCATGCATATTATGAAAAAGATTGTTTTGAAAGTTGAAACACTGAAGATGGTATGATCAGTGTCATACAGAGACACAAAAATGAAATAAATAGTAACCAATGATATTTAACGGACTTCAAAATATTTTTGATAATGATAACTGACAACATGATATGTTTTTAATTATGTCCGTATCTGAATCATATTCATTTTAAATCCACACATTCAATAATATAGTGTGCTTTAAATCCTCCTAAAAGTAAAAACACATGTTTTAAGGACTAAAAAACTCACTCTTTTTTATAAATGTCGAGATTAAAAACAAATAAAATTCAAATAGCAACTCCTTAGGAAAACATCGTCTAATTTAGGACAATAAGAAACATATTTAAATGAGGCTTAAAAAACTGAACTTACCAATTGTAGTGACGAAGTAGTATACTTGCAAGAACTCTTGATACAGAAAGAACAGCTGCTACTCTAGTGATGTCATCTTCCTGTCTTACTCGGATATCGGATTCCTTCAAGATGGTAAAATTTTGCTGAAACCCAATCAGGTATCCATAGTCAGTTACATCGAAATTGGTAAATGATTGCAGAAAACACATATAGCAACTTGATATTCTAAACCAACATAAAGAACAAAAAAATATCATTTCCATTTTCATGAATATAACAAACAACAACAACCACAATAATAATAAAGACATGATCTAACCATTGAAACCAATTTTATATTTCAATATAGCAATAGATTATTACTTCAATGAAGCTCATCAAACCACCACTAATCACGAAAGCAAATTTTTTAAGGGGATAAAAGATTAAGATTTTTTTTTTAAATTTTGATCTTAAATCGAACACTTTCAAAATTCAGCAACCAATTTAATTTCACATAAACAACATTATAAAAATAAATAATAATAAAATCGAAAATGAAAAAAAAAAGTGAGAATGAAATTCGAGATAGATATACCTCAGGGCGACGAGACTCAATCTTATCAGCATCATCGAAGTAATCACCGGCATCGTCATCGTAATCGCTGTAATAATCCATGGAAGCATCCTCCGTGTCACCACTGTAGAAATCGTCGTCGTCTTCAAGGGACTCCACGTCATTAGCATCGTGCATATCATCCTCGGAGTCCATGGAAGAACGAAGGAAGAGAAATTTGTGGAATCGAGGATCCAAATTCGGTGAGGAGAGAGAATCTAGGGCAAGGTAATTTGGGGATTTGAAGAGAGAAGAGAATGTGTGTTGAGTGTTGATAGTGCTTTATGGAAAATGTTGTAGATACTGTTGTTGAATAGTTAGAGAGAGAAAGAGAAAATGTAAAGTACGCAAAGAATAGAAGGAAAAGAAAAAAAAAATGAAAAAAAAAAAAGTTGAAACTTGGAAGATAAGGATCAAACTTAAAATGAGGTATCAGGTATGAGTTTTGATAAATCAGCAATAAAACAAGTAACTCAACAACTACAATCCTCTCTACTTCTATTCAAGTATCTATTGAGTTTTTTTCTTTTCCTTTTTATATTATGATACTTTTAAATTGTTAACCGTATTTTTTATTTCTTTGACGAGATATTTCTAATTATATTAAAAAAATTCTACAATATGTAATAATATTTTGTTTTCTTCGTTTAAGGTTAGGTGATAGTATTAATTATCTCTTAAAAGATACTTAGAATAGGATTTAGGGAGATTCAACAACATTAACTATTCATAGATACCAATGTAATGGAAAATTAGTTCCTAAAAATATTTTATTATTAAATATTTACTCTTTATTGACTTAAAAGTCAAAAATAATTGCAACTTGTTAATATTAAAAACAATATATATTATTATCTATTTTTATCATCACATTCAACCAATTTCTATTTATATTATTTCATTTTTTTACTAATCAAACATTATTATTATATTATTATTATTATTATTAAAAATAAGATAATTTTTCATTGAATTAAAATTTATTTACGACAACATTCATGTTTTTTTAATCATATAGTACCCAGTTTTAATAGAGTCATACTAATCTAAATTTTGGCTAAAAGGTAAATAAAGGTTGACAAAATTTTTTTTCCTGTCAAGATTCAACAACATTAATGTTCTAATACAATTTGAGACATACAAAAATATCACCATCTAAATCTTCATGTTTGAGTAAAAAATAGTTGATGCATGTAAATGGTGTATCACTTTTACAGGTGGTCCACTATAAATCAACGCTGAAAAATTATACTTTTCAAAAATATAATTATATTGATTTGGCCATATCATTCAAGAATGTGACACATCACCATTATTAGAGGGAAAACTTGGAATGAGACCGAAACTATAAAAATTGAGATACTTCATGGACTAAAACATTCAAGTTTAAAATCGAAGACTATTTTCGTGTACATGATAAACTAAGAGAATTAAAAGTGCAATTAAGCTAATATTAAACAATGGAAGGAATTACAAAAACTATAGATGAATCACTCAATACAAAAAGAAAACAAGGTAGCTTAATAATCTACAATACACTATAAGAATTCTCAACTATACCAAAAATACAATTTTATCCTTCATAAATTTAATCTTTGCAAAAATTTTAAGGTCACAATTGTAAATTATTCTAATTTTATGCACATAATCCAACTTCAAATTTTTGTCATTTTAAAATATTTCTGGAATTGGAACCACCAAACCAACCCACTTTCACTTATCCATTTCCATTCCATACACAATACCGTAACTTCTTCTCCTTCTCTTTTTTCTTTTCTTCAATCAACCAATTACTCTTCATTTTCAGATTTCATTGTTTTCACGATTTCTATTTCTTACTATGTTCGTTAATTACACTGTCAACACTTCGATCGTGCGGTGCAATTTTATTACTATCATATTATTTAATTTTCATGTTTGATAATTTTCTTAATCCGATGCAGGTGGCACGATGCGCGCACTTACGATGCTAAAACGAAGACCGGTGGACCAAATGCTTCTATACGGAACGAGAAAGAGTTTTCTCAAGACGCTAACAATGGATTGAAGAAGGCTATTGATTTCTGTGTCAATAAAGCATTGAATAATTATATTAACCACTTAAAAGTGCATTTATCTATTAACTGTAACAATTTTATAGAGTCATATTATTCAAAAGAAAATTTTTCTCCAAAATTGAGAGAAAAGATTTATCTAGACAAAAAAAACATCACAAAAATGAATAAGAATTGGTTATTTAATATCACATTTATGTTTGTTGATTATTTTGGGTTCTTACTTATTGTTACATAATTTTTGCTCTTACATGTTGTTATTGTATTTGTACTATTTACAATTACTAATGACGGTGATTTATTCAATCATTTCGATTTGGTGGTTTTGGTTATCTATTATTCTTCTCAATGTTTTTGTTCTCATTCTATATATGATTTTTTTGCAAGTGACGGTGACACTCACTACTCATCTTTTATTGTTTGCATCTTGGATATAAATTTGTTATTTTTCTTCCCGTGTTTTAGGAACTATTTACACATCTACTCTTTGGGTGCAAACTTTTTTCTTTTTACTTTTCCATCCACCACATATTTGATTTAATGTTTATGTCAACTTTAATCCATAACTTGATGTTTAATTTTACAAATTTTTTTTAACGTTTTTGCTTTCTTCTCCAACATAACTATTGATTTACAATTGAAAACTATAATTTAAAATTTGTGTTTTTTTACTTCTGTCTAACACATTGTCATATTTGTTTTTATTTTTTTTTATCTTTATTGTTTTGGTAGAATCGCTTTCCTTTCTCAAGTTTTGGATTATAAAATATTTATCAAGTTCATTGCTAATGTATTTTTGTTTTAAATTTATTATGCAAAATAAACAAAATAATTGAAGAGGAAGTAATTGCTCAGTGGTTACTCCAACACGAGAGAGATTGAAGATTGTGAATCAAACTCCACGGTTTGCTCTGTTGTTGGAGACTACTCCAACATTTTATGCCATATTTCTCTCTTTAATCAACTTTGTGTTTTTTTTAGGGGAAAATACGTGTTTACATAGAGATCTTTGTGATGCATGAGTATGGTTTATTGTTATATGTTTCCTTTTTCATAATATTGTCAAGGTAAAAAGTGAATGATTGTCATAATATTGTGTGTAGTTGTAATTATATTTTGGGGATATAGTCAATTAAACACATTGTAGAACTATTTGTATCTATTAATTGGCTAGAAATGTTGATTACATGTTTTTTTTTAGGGAAATTCAGAAAACTTGGTTGTGGGAAATAATTATTTTTTATTTATATTTGGTGCAAGTAATAGTAGATGCAAGTGCAATAAATTGTATTTGAGATTTTGGTAAAAAGAAAAGAAGAGTCAAGGAAATGCATAAAGTGTGCAAGCATTGTCAAATATATGCAAGTGCAATTAGACTTGTCAAAACGGGCTACCCGACCTATTTAGGGTCGGCCCTAACGGGTTGCGGGCTTCTTCGGACCGGGCTAAAAAGCCTTATTTTAATATGGGTTGTTAAAATACTACCCGAGCCCAGCCCTAGACGGGTTGCAGGCTGGGCTGGTAGCCCGCATTTTTTTTTTTTTAATTTTTTTTAATTGTATTTTTAATTCTTTTGCAACTCTTTTAATTTAAATTTTTTCTTCATGCCCATTTATAAACAACTTAGTTCGGAATTTCTTCATGTCGTATGCCACATATCGTGCCCGTGGAGTGAGATGAGTGAGTTCGTGAGTCTGTATGTGAGAGTGCAGTCACATTTCCCTTCAAAATAGGGTTTGTTGTGTCTTTGTGAATTCTTAAAAAAATTGGAACGGACCTTTTTTTAAGACCAATTTTACTATTTTTTATTTTTTTTTAAATTGATTATGCGGGTTGCGGGATACCCGGTACCCATACGGGCTAACCCTAATAGGTAACAGGTTTATTCGGACCGGGTTCAAAAGCCTTGAAAAAATTCATAGTGAAATTATTAGGCTCAAGCCCTGTGTTTTAGCAGGTTGGGCGGACTGCTATTGAAAATGTTGAATTAACAGTGGTTTCTGCTATTGTTTTTTTGATGTATTTTATACTACAAATCATGAAATTTTACCGAATCTTGGGACATATCCATCTAATGTTTGCTCAATTGTCATTGAATTTTCACATAAGGTTTTAGTTAAAATGATATCATAAACATAAATCATAATATATTATAGGCTTTAATTAAATTGATATATGTTATATATTAGTATTTACATCTATCACACGGTTGAAAAGATTGCAAAAGAGTTTAAGTTATAAATTCAATTTCAATTATTACAATTATGTTTTAGGCTACAAAGGCAAGATCAATTACATTACAAAGAGTTTAAGACATCAACTTCCAATAAAAAAACTAAAGAATAAAGTACCTTGGACAATTTTAATCTAACTTCAACCCACTTTCTTATATTTTTTTACTTAGCTTTGCAAGAAAACCGATCAAGTGCTCCAATTTTGAGGTGATAGTTTAGAAGGGTTTTAATACTAATAAAAAAATGTAAGACAAATATTGAACATTAATTATAAATTTAGAGAGAGATAAATTAATTTAATACGTGAGATAAATGTTCCATATTGAAAAATATGAGACAAATATAAAAAAAAGTATTAAAAAAAACGTAGGACAAATATCAAACTCAATTGACAGTGCTAAATATAAAAAATCACAAAACAAAAATTTGTTATTGATGAATATTAAAAAAAATACGGGATAAATATTTATAATT
>JBBPBP010009779.1:22266239-22311087 GCA_037974735.1 Cicer chorassanicum
TATTTTTTATTGTTCAATTAAATTTTCCTATGACTATAATTACATGTTAGTATTGGTCCATGTTCTTAATCAATTAGTTATTAGTGATTGTACCGTAATTAATTAGTGGATTTATAGGATAATTAAAAGTATAAATTATTGCATAATGAAACTTAATTTTAGTATTTCAATCATTCAGTCTTTTTATGCTCTATACTTTTTTGATTTTAAACTTTTTGCATGACCAAATAGGAGTTAATTAATTTAGGAAGAAAAAAAATCACAAATGAATAAACAAATTAATAGTTTTAGTAAATGAATTGATTATTGAATCAAAAGAAAGTAATCTGAATAGAACTAAAACCGGGGGTAATCAAAGTTACAAGTGAAACCATGACTCTATGTTCTCTCTATTAATCTCAAACTTTACACTTTTATTCTTAATTTTTTGTTATTAGTTATTTCGTTACCGTAACAACTAAATTATTATTGTCGGTCTAAATAATAAATAATTTTAATTAGTTTGATACTTGTTAATCAATCATTGTAGATACAATAATCTTCTATACTACTTCTGCAATAGAGTACACTTGCTCTAAGTGTTTTAACGCAACAAATTTTAGACTTGTTTTTTCTTGCTTTAGTTTAATATTACATTTTGTTGTTACTATTATTAAATTATTTAATTTTAAAAAAAAATCATTAATAACTCAATTTTGTTTTCACTTTTTTTAATTAAAAACAAAAAAAATATTTATCTATTTATTAAGTTGTTATTAATTTTATTAGTTATTTATTTATTTATTTATTTATTTTTGCTTTTACTTTTCAGCCGCACTCCTCGGAGTCTGTTTGCAGTTGATTTTGAAATCACAACTAAGAGGAAAATAATATGTGAATATATATTAGAGGCTAAATTAGAAACTCTTAGGAGGCGACATATGAAGTAACAATGTCAATTATAAGGAAGGGGGGGTTTGAATTATAATTGCCCCTTTTGAAAAAATTCCTATTTGAAACTAAAACTTTTACTCAAGATTGATCTTGATAAAACGAAGAACGATCTTGGTTAGTGTAAAAACAGCAATATTGATTTTATCAATGAAAAAACTGATTGCAATGCATGTAATAAATAGATATAGAGATAAAGAGATTACTCAAGCATATATCCTGGTTCACCCAACTTGGGCTACGTCCAGTTCTCACAAATGTGAGATTTTCCACTAAGGGCTCAAGGCAAGATTGTTCTTAGTTGTTACACAACTTTTCGTAGATCAATTTTGATCTTTACACAACTTCCACCTTTCTACTTTAAAAATGAATTCTACAGATTTACCTTAACCTATTTCAGTAAGGGTTTCACGAATTACCTTTTACAACATAAAAGGATTTCCACACACTTCTCAAGATATGATAATACACTAGCCTTGAGTTACAAAGTAATGACAATGAAGATGTTTAGAATCTGAATATAACTCAACTCTTGTTTGAGAAATAGATTCTGTAACTTAAGACTTAGTTGTTACTGATTGCAACACAACACAAAGAAAATGATTTGCAAGCTAAAGAATGATATTTGAGAAAGCTCGAATATGAATGTATGATTGATGTTTTGCTTGGCACTTTGAGTTGTGTTTTGTTCTTCATCTTGATGTTGTATTTATAAGCTTCAAGAGAGGTTAGGACAGCTCACATAGCCGTTGAGATGAAGTCAGCTGTCACAAAACAACGAGTAGACTGAAGTAGGCCAAAAGCAAGAGTGAACAAGCTGAATCCAATTGCATTCTTGCAATCCAGGATCGATCCTTAGATGAGTTAAATGTGATCTGACTTGTACTCGATCTAGTACTTTTTCTGAAGTTGCTTGCTTGCTTTGAGTCAGTGTGCAGGCTTGATTTGATAGTACAACTGTGGTGTACTTGTTAAGACAAAATCTCTAATTAATTGTTTTGATGATAATTAAACAAAAGGTTAATTATGAATTATAATTATGATTCTAAGTGTTTTGGTATTTAACTTGTGTATTTGAATGTGTTAAACAAGATAAGTACCAAACAATTCAAAACAAATATCATTAAAATCAAAGCAAGCAAAAACTGCAGATCGAAGATCAATCCTGCCAGACTTCTGCAAAACGAAGATTGATCTTCACTTCCATCAGAATCAAAAATGATCAATCCTGAGCAGAAGATTGCATTCTAGAAGCTCTGTCAATCCTATCTCTTTATCAAGAATAAAGCTAGAAACATAATCAGTCCATAATTTGAAGAATCAAGACAAGCCTCATGAAAGAATATAAGAAGCAAGATCATTCTTCATTGTGTACAAATGCAAGTACAAGTGCAGGCTGTAAAAGTACATCACAGTTGTACTATCAAATCAAGACTGCACATTGACTCAAAAGCAAACAAGCAACCTCAGAAAGGTACTGGATCCAGTACAAGTCAGATCACACTTAACTAATCTGAGGATCGATCATGGACTGCAAGAACGCTCATGGATTCAGCTTCTTCACTCTTGCTTTTGGCCTGCTTCAGTTCACTTACTGTCCTATGATAGTTGGCTTCATCTCAACGGCTATGTGAGCTGTCCCAACCTCTATTGAAGCTTATTAATACAACATTAAGATGAAGCACACAACACAACTCAAAGTGCCAAGCAAAGCATCAATCTTACATTCATATTCGAGCTCACTCAAAATATCATTATTTAGCTTGCAAATCTTTTTCTTTGTGTTGTAGTGAAATCGGTAACAATCTAGTCTTAAGTTTCAGAATCTATTTCTCAAACAAGAGTTGAGTAATATTCAGATTCTAAACATCTTCATCATCATTACTTTGTAACTCAAAGCTAGTGTATCATCATAGCTTGAGAAGTGTGTGGAAATCCTTTTATGTTGTAAAAGGTAATTTGTGAAATCCTTAATGGAATAGGCTAAGGTAAATCTGGAAATCCTTTCTAAGGTAGAAAGGTGGAAGTTGTGTCAAGATCAAGATTGATCTACAAAAGTTGTCTAACAACCAAGAACAATCTTGCCTTGAGCACTTAGTGGAAAATCTCACATTTTGTGAGGACTGGATGTAGCCCAAGTTGGGTGAACCAGGATATATGCTTGAGTAATCTCTCTATCTCTATCTTTATTTACTACATGCTTTACAATTAGTTTTTTCATTGATAAAATCAATATTGCTGTTTTTTTCACTAACTAAGATCGTTCTTCATATTACCAAGATCAATCTTGAGTAAAATCTTTAGTTTCAAACAGGAAATTTTTAAAAGGGACAATTATAATTCAAACCCCCCTTTCTTATAATTGATATTGTTGCTTCAGTACTTTTACAGCCTGTACTATTGTACTTGCATTTGTTCCAAATGAAGAATGATCTTGCTTTTATATTCCTTCATGAAGCTTGTCTTGATTCTTCAAATTCTGGGTTGATTTTGTTTTAGACTTTTCCTCGCTTATTCTTGATAAATATAAGATTGATAAAGCTTCTAGAATTCAGTCTTTTGCACATGATTGATCATTCTTGATTCTGATGGAAGTGAAGATCAATCTTCGTTTTGCGGACGTATGGCAGAATTGATCTTCGATTTGTTGTTTTTGCTTGCTTTGATTTTAATTAGATTTGTTTTGAATTGCTTGGTACCTATCTTGTTTAACACACTCAAATACACAAGTTAAATACCAAAACACTTAGAATCATACTTATAACTCTTAATTAACCTTTTGTTTAATTATCATCAAAATAATTAATTAGAGATTTTGTCTTAACAACATTTACTCCTACTCATTCTCAATATTGTGACTTGTAGTAAAGACTGCCTAATAAGAAATTGTTGAGATTACTATAGATATGACCTGATGGGGATCAATATGATCCCTAATCTTCCAAGTAGAATATTGGTTACATACCTGCATGCATCTTCAAATTCCATAGCACCAAAATGAGCTAGATATCAATGAGAGACTTACCACATGGATGCAAAATAGCATTTTTGGGTTATCTCAAAGGCCTCAATATACATCATCCACTCAAATTGAGCTCAAGCCAAATGAAGCTGAAATTATCACTCTCACGACTAATGAAGAGTTGAACGAAGAACTTGGACGTGAGGGACAAACATCTATTGAAAGAGAAAAAACCTTAAAGAAAGAAAGCACTTTTGAGGATTACGTCTTTTACTTGAATTATGTGTTTGAAGTTTATCCTATAATGCTACTATTGTGTTGGATTTTTGAGCAAGACCTAGTGATGAGCATGTTGTAAGGGCTAGATTGAAACTTTGAAACTATGTTTGCTAGGCTAAAGATGTTCCTCAGTTTTGACACAAGAATTTCCTATTGTGAATAAGTTTATGTGTCTTGAGATGGACCAAAATTAAAAAGTTAAGTCTAATTTGAAGTAAACTAAATTCTTAACATAGAATAACTGAGGAATAAAAAATTCATGAACTAGGGGACATGAAAAAGAGGAGTAGACATCTTAGTCAAAAGAATTAAAAGTATAATAAAATACAACCTCATTGATTAGTTTGGGGGTTACTCACACTAGCAGTCAGATGAAAGATGAGGTGAAATGTTTTTTCACTGAGTAACTTGGTGATTACTTGCACTAATAGTGAAGGCAAAAGTGCAATGGTATTAAATTAAAAAGAAAAAATGGCATGAATAAAAAGGCAGAATTGTCTAGTTAAAAAAAAGTCCCTAGTACTTGAGAAAAATAAATCTATGTGTTCTACAATAAAAATGAACCTTTATGAATGATAATGATTAAATAGATTGATTGAAGAAAGTCTCAAAACATTGATACTTAGAAACAATAAGGTTAACCACACACTTTAATCTTACTTAGTTGACATAATGTAGAATGTGTTTGATTTAGTTTTAACAGTTCAGAAGAACTCTTACTCAAATTGAAAAATTCAATAACGATGTTTAGGTTAATATCATTTATATATGTTATTTGCTTGTTTATCTTTAAAATTTTACTTTATCTTTGAGCCATAATTTGCTTGAGGGCAAGCAAATGTTAAGTGTGGGGCGTAGGTAAACTCCAATTTATTGCATTTTTTTGAAATTATTATTAATTATTTTTAGAGCAATTATATGAAATTATATAAATTTCTTAATTAATATGTTTTTTTTTATTATGCAAGAAAGATAAAAAGATAAAACAAATGGCCCGTAAAAAAAAAAAGAAACAAATATTTGTGTCATGCTCAAGAATAGGAGAAACAAGAAATAATTGAAGATTAGAAAACTAGTATTAAGGAGAGTTTATTATTAGTTGCATAAGATTATGAACTCCTTCATCATTAAAAAGGTTACAATGGTGACAGAGATGGTGTTTGGCACTCACCTTAAGAGCACACCTTGAATGGATCCAAGTGAGTTTTTCCTTTTCCATTCCTTTATTGTATTGCTTGATGTAGTGATAGGGAAGCACTGTAGTCATGATTCATATGCTGTTTGGCCAAACCCTATCATATTGATGTCTTGTATTTGTTTTGTAGAATTGTTATGGAACTTCATGTAGTCCATCACAACTCTAAAGGAGAGATAGTTGTCATTTTTGTCAACCATGTCTTACACATTGTGATGCAAAAAATATAGTTTCTACGGTGATATCTCTATTTTATGGTTGGTTGATAGTGTAACCTCATACTCTAATATGACCATGATTTTACCTAGAGAAGAAATGAAGTTTTGCTAATTGGTAAATTTTAACTTTTAAGGAATTTGTGTATAACTTTATTTTTATTTTAGTCCTGATATGCTTTTTGTTTGGTTCACATTATGCAAATATAATTTTATTCTAAAATAGTCTAATTTATGTTACAAAAACTCTAATATAATTAAGTTGACGTGACAATTTTTATATAAAGTTCTTTAATAAAAAAATAAATTGAAAAATTAGAAATCAAAAACATTTTTGAAAGGGAGTCCAAAATTGAGAAACTCTAATTGAAAATTGAAATATTCTTCCTCTTATCTCATTGTCACCGTCATCCATTTCTCCCTCTTCCAACCGTTGCCCCTTATCTCTCCCTCTTCCCGTCGTCGAACTACATCATTGACTCAAATCACCCTTTATAATCAGAACTTTAAAAAATTAAATTGACATCCTTAATCTTTTATACTCTGATCACTCAAAGGTTTTATATTTGCCCAAAATACCCAAAGTTTAGAATTACTTTATGCCCAGAATATCAAAAGTTTGGAATTACTCTCATAATTCCATTAGACACTTCTCTCTATCTCCTCTATAAATAGATTAAAATTAATTTCTCTCAACTCTCGTATCCTCTCCAAATTATATAGGTCTATATTATGGTGTATGTGGTTATAATTTTGACCTATATAGTTTATGAGAAGAATTGTTTTTATGAATGAAATGTGGTTTTTGTGTTATCGTTGTTGAAACATATATTTAGTTTAATTAATATATGAAATATGTGAAGCTGATCTGTTATCTGTACATACTTTCTTGATACATGAATTAACCATACCAAATGGCATGCATCATGTATGTGTATATGGATTAAAATTTATTCTACCAATTTTTAAAAAAATATTAAAATTGTAATTTTTTATTAAGGACTCAATTTTTAAGATTAAAACAAGATCTCCAAAAACTTTAAGACGACACTAGTTAATTTACACACAATTT
The DNA here is from genome assembly GCA_037974735.1 of Cicer chorassanicum. Classification (NCBI taxonomy): domain Eukaryota; kingdom Viridiplantae; phylum Streptophyta; class Magnoliopsida; order Fabales; family Fabaceae; genus Cicer; species Cicer chorassanicum. The sequence goes on from JBBPBP010009779.1 coordinate 22,272,893, forward strand.
TAAAATATGAGACATAAATTAAATATTTATTAATTTTATTCTAAAAAATTATAATATATAATAGGTTTATTTTTTTAGAAATAGAGAGGATCTCAACTCATTCTATGTATCGATACTCATATTTTTTATTTATGTATATTTAAATGTCGCCATTGTTAGGGAGTTTGAGGGCACACAAGAGTAACAACTGATTAAATAGTTCAGTATCACAATAAGCTTCGACATCACAACTCCATCCAAAACATTAGGTATATCAGTCAACACTTTTACATATTCAATATTTAGCTTATTTATAGTCAATATTAGATTTAACCACTCACATTTGTACCTAATAAACCATCTCTATTAGTTTAATGAAATAAGTGAAAATAAAAATATATCTGTAATTATATGCACATTATTTTTAAAATGGTTCATTGCATATTATTAAATATAATAATTTTTAAAATACAATACTAAAAGATAAAAAATTATACTTTATTGACTGAATAAAAAGTTAGAGTTGGCATAAAATTATATTTTGTTGATTGAATAAAAAGTTAGAGTTGGAATACATATTTTAGTAACATTCAACATATTATCTATTTTCTTTTTAATTAATATCAATGTCCCTAAAATAGAAGTTGTTTTTTTTATTTATTTAAAAATTGTCCTTAAATATAAGTTTCATTTTAAATTACTAAATACATTATTTATTATTATTATTATTATTATTATTATTATTATTATTATTATTATTATTATTATTATTATTATTATTTTTAAATTAATATACATTTGATTAATATTACTTGGAGATAAAATGTAATCTAAACAAGTACAAATCCATGTTAGGATTTTAACATAATCGTAAACACAATATGATAGTCTGCATACATATCAAGAGATGATCATCAATCACGTATTTTTAAGATTTGATGGACAAAACCAGGGCCAGCCCAAGAGGGAGGCGCCTAAAGCCCTTGCTTTAGGCCTCACCAAAAAATAATTTTTTTACTTTAATTTTTATATGGTATATAGGTCCAATAATATATTATCAAAACTCTTTAACTATATATAGAAACAAAAAAAACCTCAAATTTTTTTTTTAATTAGCCAATTAAAATCGATGCAACTATTTATGAGGATGAGGATACTATACCGTTAAGAATCTTTTAATATTAAATGCATTCTTTTTCACTAAAAACCATCTTATATTAAAGGCTTATTACTTAAAAATATCTCTTATAATCCTTCCTATGAAATTTTCCTGTCAACACGACAAAAAGTATTTTCACCCTTGGCGCTACTTCTTTATTTCTTGCTTTGATTTTATTTTTCGTTTTGAATTTTCAATGTCTGAGTAGCTCTTGTCAGTTGCCAAAATATATTAATATATCGTTGTGTGTCTTGAGTGCATTTGGTATCATAAGTTCTTTCATTACTTATTAGTTAGGAGTATAAAATTTAGCTGATTGAACTGTTGTATTAATTCCACTGAATTTGTACTCTAATGTCTCTTAACAATCTTAAGGTCATTTCACCGTCTTTTCAAGACAAACTCTGTAAAGCCCTGGAGTCCATTGATATTGAACATAAAACCAATCTAAGTAAGCGCCTTAAGTATTTTCACTACGATTGAGATCAAAAATTGATAACCACATTTTAGAATCCTCCCACCTTTTTTGGAGCAAGAAACCCAACAATCTTGGGAAACAAAAAATTAGATATAATTTGATAGAGGGAAAATCCTTCCACCTACATGAGAAAGTATCATGATATGAAAAAGTTCAACCTTGATATCATTCGGGGTAGTCATAGTAATGCTTGGAACTTCTAAGGAGCTATTATTTTGAGTGATGATAGTTATTATGTACTCTATATATTCATTCATCTTTGTTAAATATAATTTTAGTTCTTGTTGGAGTGGCTATAAATATCTTTTCTTATGCATATAATAATTATATTTTTGTTTTCTCTGAATACCTTAATCTTGTATCTATTTCTTTTAACTTACATTTGGTATAATGATTTCAGAATACAAAATGTTGAAGTCAATGAAGGACATTGAAGATGATTTGTTACAATTCCAATTATGTCCAAATACCTCTGAGGTATGATACCACTAACTTGCTTTTAGTGGTTATTACTTTTTACCGTAGAAATCATGATAATTTGATTCAAGTCAATTTTTAGAGTATTAATGCAATTTTTGTCGTAGTATACTTTCTACATTCGTGATATTTGTAATATGTATATTTTGCAGAATAGTATAACTTTAAATTAGTTTGTTTGTAAGTTAAATTGATAATGAGTTCTATTATAGAATTATTTAGTTATTAAAGAAGGAAGTTTAGCAATAAAATAAGGAAGTGTACTCTCAATTATATAAGAATGTCCTCTGTTTTCCTCAACAACAAAAAAAAAGTACTCTATTTGTATTTTAATGTTTTTCCAATATTTGATTCGATACATAAGTTTCTTCTTGTAAGGACAATTTAATTTTAAGTTTCTTATTAAGAAATGATGGTAAACACTCATGAGAATTGTTTAAAATTTTCAAAAAACAAGGTCAGTTGCATTTGGATTGATGGAAGAACACTTGATGTATCAAGGCTATGATAAGTTATAGAGTTTCAAGAAAAAGATGCTATAAAGGCAATAGTGATATGAAAATTTTATTCATATATTTTTGTACCATTGTTTACTCTGTAGTGATATGGAATCTAAAATATATTCATAACCAAAACTTTTTGGAGTATTTATAAAATATTTTGTTTAGGAAGATGGTTATTGTTCTTTATGAAATTAGTTTGCAGTTTATCACAATAAATGTTAAGAAACTCATTCTAGCTTCTGTTGAAAATTTATTGAATTTTTTAGAGCAAAATAACTATTTATTGTATGTTTTAATAGAATTAGTAAAATTAAATTATATTTTATTGTATGTTTCAATGATATTAGTTAATAAAAATAAATTAGAAATTTAAATTTAATTTACTGGTATTAATAATTTAGAATTATAATTAGTAGGGAGATAAAATAAATTTAAATTAATAAATAATAATAAGTTTTAGTGACAGACAATACCGTAGAAATAGATTAATTCTTTATTTATATTTTTCTAGGTTTTAGTGACAGATAATACCGTATGAATAGATCAATTCTTTACTTATATTTATCCAGTTTTTAGTGACAGTTATTATTGTAGGTAGAAATCAAAAACATGTAGTGACAATCTTCAGAACATGGAGTGACAGTCCTCAAAGTGTAGCAGGACGCCCCCTTAAAATTGACACTTGATTTGGGTGTCACTCAAAGTATTATTGACCTTTACCTACAATTTTTAACATTTAGTGACACACTTTGTGTGTCACGATAAGTCAATTTTTTTTTGTAGTGATTAAAGGCATTGTTTATTACTTAAAAATGTCTCTTAGAATCAATCGTATGAAATTTTTCTGTCAACACGACAAAAAGTATTTTCACCCTTAACGCTACTTCCTTATTCCTTGCTTTGATTTTATTTTTCGTTTTGAATTTTCATTGTGTGAGTAACTCTTGTTAGTTGCCAAAATATATTAAGGTATGTGTTTTTAATTTATTCGTCTCTTTTTCATATGTAATCTTTTAAATATTAAGTAAATATTGATATTATAAATTATTAGTCTTTTTTTCAATTAATGTAGAGATCAATCTTTTATATATATTTGGCTGGAGCATAAACTAGAAAAAAAATTTAAATAGATTAGCTTTATTATCGATTGAAAAAGAATTGTTAAACGAAATCGATTACAATAATTTGATAAATGATTTTGTATTAAAAAAATACGAAAGATTAATTTTAAATAAAAAATATTAATAATTTATTTATTAACTTTAAAAAGGTCGCGTCCGATAATTTTACTTCAGACCTCATAATGGGTTGGGCCGACCCTGGAAAAAACTATAATGAACGGTTAGCTATTTTTATTGTTGGCTATGATTTCAACGTTTTGATTATATCAAGGGTCTAATAGAATAACGATAATCGATTAAAACCATAAGAGTTAATCATTAAATGATGAGTTTAAAATATCCCTTAATATGAAGTGATAGAAAAGTAGTTAGGAGCAGTGTATTTGGCTCGTGCATACCTACTCTCGTCTGCTTTATTAAATTAAGTCTGAAAACAAAGCAAAGCACATGACCCAAGTTCCTAATAATTAATTAGGACGACAGTCCCGTTATTAATGTTAAATTTGAAATATGTAAAGTTTCTTCCCGCAATATCGGAGTAAGCCCCATCACGATGATAATATAACACGTTTTTTTTCTTCATTATCTAGATAAATAAATTAAATTAAACAAACTTTTGTTTTACAAGAAATAAAAAAACTTATCTTTACTTGAGAGGAAATTTATTATTTACTTATTCATTTGAAGTATGTAGACGACCATTTAGTTATATTATTATTTTATTTTAATTTATTTGCAGTTTTAATTTATTTATTTTTATTTATTTATGAAATTGATTGTTATATTTTAAAATATAATAATTTTAGTTTTTTATTCAGATTTTTTAACTAAAAAAATGATAATGTGGTATATTTTAAACGATGACAAACGATATGATAACGTTGAATGATTAATACTCATGAAATTGCAATAAAATACTTTAAAAACTTCAGATTCAACTTATGAAATTATTAATTTTTTAAATTTAATTAATAACATATAAATAACTAATATATCTAAATGATTATACATCATAAAATTATATGCCACGTCATTGTAATTAAACTAGCAAATATGAGGAAAAAAAAATGAGAAACTAGCAAATATTAAACTAGCAAATATTAAATTTAATAAAATATGAGAAAAAAAAACAAAAACTATCAAATTTTAAAATAGCAGACAACATCTACATGTCGGTGAAAATACGAATGAAAATTGTAATTAAACTATTATTTTGGCTTAATTACAGTTTTAGTCCCCCTATTTATACTGATTCATGAAATTGGTCCCCTAATTTTAAAAGTCGACAATTTTGGTCTCTTCCTCAGATTTTAAACTAAAAAATGAAGATTTGATATATTTTAAATGACGTGACATACAATTCTATGATATAAAACCATCTAAATCCATTAATTATTCATATGTCATTAATTAAATTGAAAATACAAAAAAATTTCAAAGTTGAAAGTTAAATTTTTACGACGTTTTATTCGAATTTCATGGGTGTTAATCACACTACATCATCGTATCATATGTCATGTTATTCAAAACATCTCACATCATCATTTTTTAGTTAAAAAATCAGAGAGAGACTAAAACTGTCGACTTTTAAAATAGGGGGACCGATTTCGTGAATCAGTATAAATAGGAGGACTAAAACTGCAATTAAGCCTGTTATTTTTTGAAGTACTAGCTAATAGTCAAAATTAAGAGTGCGAGATCCAACTAATAAATTATTTTTGAAGTACGTACTAGCTAGTAGTAAAAAATGAGTGCGAGATCCAACTAATACAAGTTGTATCAATCCACCAATTTCTGTTGGATTTAATAAAACGTATGATGATCAATTAAGATTTGAATCAATTCAACAAGAGTATTTAAATCTAATGAACGGTGTTAGACTTTCACTATATGACAAATTTAAATTTCGATAAATAAAAATTGATAGAGTTTCAGCAAGTGTACTGAATCGTTGTAAATAATAATTAAAACGGTAGTACCGAGTGTCGAACTAAAGGATTACGTTTTACTATTGAATTATATTTAATTACTAAAATTGAACAAAAATTTTCCGAATTGATTGAAATAATATTTAAAACTAACAACGGTAATAAAATTGATCCTTTATAATAACAAAAAATGTTAGGGATGAGTTTCACTTCGAATCCAACCTTGGTGTCTAATTTGATCATAGTTATTGAATTCCTTTATTGAATTATTACCGAATTCTCTTTATTATTCTTGTCCTAATATCTTAATGAGAGAACTTTTAATTCCAAAGTAACCCATAATTTCTTAGTGGATTTAAGATTAGAATTAAGCCTTACAGTACAAGAATTCTCTTGTTAAACTATTGTCTTTGCAACTAATTTAATATGTTTCATGACCTACATCTATCCCTAGCCTACGATATCATGAATTTTTCATCTCAGACGTGCAACATCTTCTGTTTTACGTTTTCTGAATTTTTCTCCTCTTTTGAGTCCGAATTTGGTTTAGGTGTCTTCATGAAAGTTGTAGCTATTGATCTTAGCTTTCATATGCAATTGGTTTGACTCCAATTGGACATTTACAACTCCAAATATGGTTGAAATACTTTACATAGGTCATGTTGATTTCTCACCAAAATTCAGCAATGCACTGAAACAAAGAAACAACGCAAAACTACGAAAATCCTCTACTTAATCAAGGAAATAAGAACATAAACATTTCATTAAATCCAAGAAATAAAATCAACAAAATATATCAAATAACTCTTTAAATTAACTATTGATTGAAGATAAATAAGACTAAAAACAATAAAAAATATGTATATGATAAAGAGTTATAAAAAATATTTATATTTAATATTTATACGCCTCAACTAAAATTACGGTAAACAAATGATAAAAAAATTATAACGACCCACTTGTGTCAATATTTTTATGGCCTTAAAACTTTTACTATATATTTTTTTCAAATGTAAAATGCACGTGTAATATTTAACCCAACAAATCGCACGTGCAAGAAGAGGCAATAAAAATCATTATTTTTGTTTATAAAATATTAGTTACTCTGTCCTATGTCATGTGTCATTTACTATTTAGACAAAAATAATAATAATTAAGAAATGCAAGTACATTGTAAGCTTAAATAAAATATACTGTATATCGAGCACAAAAGATATTGTACACTTTTCTATTATACTTTGAATTTAATTTATTATATATTATTAGTGTAGATAATTTTACACTGTCAATAAATCGTAATCAATAGATTATTAATAATATTATTCGACTTTAATTATTACTATTTTATAAGTCACATAAATAGTTATGATGTATTGATAATGTAAATTTTTTTATATTAATAATATATTTGAAAATTAGATTCTTATACATTTCCTGTTTCACATATTATTTTTACAAAAAATAATATTTTAATAAATGTTACTTTTAATTTTCAATGTAATATTGATTTTTTTTCTTCAATTGTACTATCTAATTAATATTATAAACAACCTTTTTAAATGTTAAATGAGGCATAAAATCTCATCTAACTTGAACCGGAGCACCATCCCCCAACTAAATTTCCTTCACAAAAATAATTAATATTATATATTACTAAAATTATTATATGCACTTTACATTTATGATAAAGTTTGATAAAAATAATTTGATAAAAACATCGTTATTTTTCTTTCAATTATGATATTTATGAAATGAAATAAAGTGGCACTCAATATAAAATTGAGAGTACTTTTTACTATCTCTCTTTTTCATTTAGTTGAACAAAAATTAATCAAAAAACACAATAAATAATTAAGAGTAAAATAGAAAAATATAATGTTTTTATTAATACTTAAATACATGAGGTAACAGATTTCAATGAAAAAATGCATTAAATAATATGGAGATATACTTATTTTTTATTTATTGATTTTCTAAAGTTCTAAGACATATATTAATTATGTTAAAAAAAAATAACTATTGCTTTATTAATCATATCCGCGTCATCATCTATATATTATCTGTCTATAAATATAATACCTCTTTTGAATATTAATAAAATTAAAAAAACTTGTAATAGTATAAACTGTTAATAATTTGTATTTTTTTCTTTTAAAATTTAATCTTTAGAAGATATAATTAATTTATCTTTTCTTATTGTATTTATTTGTAGTTAAAAAATATGTCAATAATTAGGAATTTTTAATAAAAAGTAATTAATACAATTAATTTTTTAAATGAGTCGCCATCCTTTCCACAATAAGTGAACCTTGCTCATTTTTGCCGCGTGACCATATTGCATTACTGTGCGACGCGAAGCCTGGGAAAAACATTGGAAATCACCACTTCACATAGTGAAGTGCCATCGTCTATGTGCGACGTGCTCATAAATGTCTATTTAAATGCACTGTATCACAATGCAATACAAGATAATCGATGTGTGATAATGTGTGTAATTGTCAGTTTTAATGCATGTATCGTCGTGCAATGGAACAATATCTCCATGCAATTTTTTTTTCAAACTCTATAAATAGATGTCATAAATATATTGTTTTGCAAGGAATCGAGCTAGGAGTGTGATAATACCTGCTAGAGCTTTTTCATTCGATTTATACGATAAGGGTGAGTTTTCATCGTTAGAAGCAACTACTCAAATTCCAAACATTTATATTTAAATTCGATAGTGATGTTAATGTGCCTTCAACAACCTAGAGTCGTCAGATTGTGTAGAGAAGACTTGGCTGGTAGAGTCAAGATGTGTATTCCTCAAAAGTTTGAGTTCAAGAATGAGTTCAAAAGTTTGAGGTTGTCAGACTGTTTGAGAAGACTGACTTGGAGGGTCAGGTATTTTGTAATGCAAGTTGTTGAATTAGTGGATTAAATCCTTCTGAGTGAAAGGTCTCGATGTAGCCAAGTTAGTGGTGAACCAAGATAACTTATTTGTGTCACTTTATTCATGCACTCCTTAGTTTTGTTATTGCTTCTACTCTAAGTAATCATCAAGTCTGAACCAGTTTAATTCAATAATAAAAAAGTTATCACTTAGTCAAACACAATTCAACTCAATTCTCGTGTTTGCACCTTCACAACTCTTGTTTACCTTGACTAGTCATTTACACGAGTTTTAGGATGAGTCGAGTAGGTCTATAAGGACATGACCAATTATTTTGTGCTGTCTATCCACATGTGATGTCATATTATTGCATCTTCTCGCCAATTACTTTGGAGAAGTCTTATATCACATGTCATATGAAGTGTAAAGAAAGTGATCATTCCATTGAATTACATCGATTATGTGTCCATGAGTAATGATATCATGTTATGTTTAATTATAATTATAATTATTCATACTCTCACTCTCTAATACTATGTCTGTGTTTGTTCAATTTTTTCTTTACCTTTAATATAATATCAATGTACTCACCATTCTCGTTGTTTGAGTTTGGTGCTAGTGGTGGCATAGTTACTCCCCAGAACACAAGTGATCATTAGGCAGGCCAGTGGTAGCCAACAAAGATGTTTTGTTTATCGTTTATATTTCTATATATTATGGGCATTTTTAGAGCATCTTGATTTTTTGGGATTCCAACTCTGATAGGTGGCATCAAAATATTGAGTTATTTTTATTAATTTCGAACAACTATCTTTTGATTAAAGTTTGTTTAGATACCACGAAGTCATTTTATACCTGATTTATTTTGACCGGCATATTTCTTTAATAACCGCTCCTTGTGATTGCATTAATTTTGGTGATGATTGATATCCTTGATCTGATGGAGCTAAAAATCACTAGAAGGGGGGTTGAATAGGGATTTTGAGGTTTAAAAATTATTTTCAAAGTGTATGAGTTTCTGTCCTCTCAGTGAGGATGCGAACTGAAAAATGGTTTTTAAACTTTTCAAGTAAACTCAGAATAAGTGCAAGGAAATGTAAAGAGATAGACACACAAATTTTATCCTGGTTCACCCAATGATGGCTACGTCCAGTCCTCACAACCTTGTGAGATTTTCACTAAAAATCAACAGATCAACCTCTTGCAGAGGATGATTACACTTTGTGTATTCTCAAGCTTCACCAAGCTTACAATCAACTTTCAAATGTTTTCAAGTTCAACTAACTTGAAAATTTACAGAGTAATATGAGTATGATTTGATTTCTCTCAACTAAAACACTTTCTAAAAGATATTTCAAAAGATCTAGTGTATGAATAGAGAAAGTGTGATGAGATGATGAATATTGCTTAAGATAAATGATATGATTCTTGATCTTTTTCTGCAATATTGGTGTGTGTCATGATGAAGAGCTTCCTGCCCTTTTTATAGAGTCCTTGATAGCTCTTTCATGAGTTAAAAACATCATGACCGTTGAGGAGGTTGCAGAGATTTGTCCAATGGTCTTTGTGCTGAAACTACAACATTGCCATCCAGCCATCCTTGGACCTATGCAGTCCATCCCCTGCGTAGCCTTTTGTCTTGGTCTTGTATAGCCTTTTGATTTTTTCATTCTTCAAGACTTGTGACTTCTATTTTGAGCTTGTTTGCAGTTGCCTTTCAATATATTGACTTTGCTTTATTTTTCCAATCACTCAAGAGTGAAATATAGGGCTGCCCTTAGTCTTTTCACATGGCATGGAGACTTGCAAACATGTCACTTCTTGAATACCAAAGCTACAAGCTATCCTCGGACCTTGTATAGCTAGCCTTGTGATTTCTTTTGATCAAATGCTTCATATTATTGCTTATTCATGCTGATTTGATCTTTTTAGATGGATTAAAAACGTTATTCCCATGAGGATGGAAAATCTCAACTTGAAGACCCATCCTCTCAAGGTTCTGGCCATCCTCCAGCTTGAAACCTTAATGAATTAATCCAGATTTTTCTTCCTTTTGTTCTAAATGATGATTAACCTGTTTTCTTATAATAATTCACTCAAAAGCACAGATTAGTATTAACCACAATCATAATCTCTTAAGTAATTTTGTTATCATTAAAATCAATTGAGAGATTTTGTCTCAACAATCTCCCCCTTTTTGATGATGACAAAATTCTTTAGATTATGATTTTTAAATATGATGATGTTAAATGTTTATGCTCCCCCTGAATCAAGTGAGTATTTAATTTTTAAAATTTTAAGTGATAAACATGATACTCCCCCTGAATGTATGCTAGGGATATGAATGAAAGACTAAAACTTGTAAGAAATTATAATTGCATAAGCATAGTCTTTTCAAAACAGCAAAACATTACTACAACATCAACTTAATCATAACATGGCAGCAATAACATATCATCAACACATCACAATCATTATCCCCCTGAATTTGGCAGCATCAAAAAAATAAGAGTCATAAAGCTATTCTGAGGAGGATGGCTCGTCAGACGAGGATGAAGGTGAGGGACGAGGAGGATCGGGTTGAGGAGGTTGAGAAGATGGTTGGTAACCCACTCCAAGACCAATAAGAGGGTAAATGATCAGAGTTTTTGAGTGATAAGAGTGGTTTGGAGGTTTGATCAAAGAATCTGAAGGATAGTGTAGGCATTGAAAAAGAGTTATTAGGCATTCATTATGGGTTAATGAAGGTTTGAAGTTTCAAGAGAGAAGTAGCCGTTTTGCATTTAATGCTCATTGGAAAAAGATGTATAGGAGAGAGAGAGAGACATTAATCAGAAACGTTCAATGGTCTTTTCACTTTCTGAATTTTTGGTTCATCCTCATATATGATGGAGGATGCAGTTTTAGAAGGCAGACATGAGGAGGACGAACAAAAATACAAAAAACATAAAAATAAAAAATAATAAAAAACATAAAAATAAAATTAAAATTAAAATAATTAAAAAAACATTAAAATAAAAGAAAAACATAAAAAATAAAGATAAAAAAAAGAATAGAAAAATAAGAGAGAAAAAAAATTCTTAACCATTTTTATTTAGATATTGATGCATGGGTAACAGAAAAACGGTTTTTCTAAAATAAATTCACATTGATCCTCCTGAAGAGAAACACAAAAGGAAGATGAGTTCTGATTTTTTGAATGAGGTTTGAAGGGTGCAGGGGAGAGATGGGAGATGAAGTTTAAGTAGAGGAGGATGGGATATGAAGTGACTTTTTCAAGAGAGGAGGCGTGAGATGATTCCCTAGGCGGTCATGATGATGAAGGCGCTGGGCTTTAGGAGCGTGGGAGAATGGACAGGCAAGGCCGTCTGTGCATTTAATGCAGCAGCCAAGGGGAACACGCCACACAAACGGCCAATGGGGAGAGAGGCGCGTGCTTGCGTGTTTCAAGGAGATTCCCAAAAGAGGAAACTGTATCCTCTGAGTGTATTTCCCGTCCTCTCACCTTTTCTAACTTAAAAGAAAGGCTTAATTATACAACCAGATTTGATAAAACACTCAAAGATTAATAATAAAAAAATTGAACAATTTAAAATAAGAGAATTACAGTCATGATACAATGGATAAAACACTAAATCAATTAATTTTAGAAAAATTAATGATAGAAAGTTTTTCCAAAATATTTTTGGAACGATCCTCTGAAGAGGTTTCGTAAAAATGTCAGCCAATTGATTTTCAGTGTCAATGAAAATTAATTCAATGTCACCCTTTTGAACATGATCTCTTATGAAATGATGTTTAATTTCTATATGCTTAGATCTAGAATGTTGTATGGGATTTTTTGAAAGATTAATTGCACTAGTATTGTCACAGAGGATAGGAATTTTAGTGTACCTTAATGAATAATCTTCAAGTTGATTTCTTACCCATAGGATTTGAGAGCAGCATTGAGCAGCTGATACATATTCAGCCTCTGTAGTTAAAAGGGCAATTGTGCTTTGCTTCTTGCATGACCAACTGATTAGGGATTTACCAAGAATTTGGCAACCTCCACTTGTGCTCTTCCTTTCGATTTTATCTCCCGCATAGTCAGCATCACAGTAGGCTATGAGATCAAGATCTGAACGTTTCTCATACCAGATTCCAAAGTTTATTGTGCCAACAAGGTATCTCAGAATCCTCTTAACTGCTGTAAGGTGAGATTCTTTTGGAGAGGATTGAAATCTTGCACAAAGACCAACATCAAATACTATGTCTGGTCTACTTGTTGTTAAGTATAATAAGGATCCAATCATCCCTCTATACTCTTTCTCAGAAATTGGAGTTCCTTCATCATCTTTGTGAAGCGTGGAAGATGGGTGCATAGGAGTTCCCATACTCTTGGCTGAACTCATGTTGTATTTTTTGAGAAGATCTTTAGTGTATTTTTCTTGTGAGATGAAAATACCATCTTTGAGTTGTTTGATTTGCAAACCAAGAAAAAATTTCAACTCACCCATCATACTCATTTCAAACTCACTTTGCATAAGGTTTGAAAATTCTTCACACATCTCTTCATTAATGGATCCAAAAATTATGTCATCCACATAAATTTGGACAATTAATAAATCTTCTTTAGATGTTTTCTTGAAGAGAGTAGTATCAATCTGTCCTCTAATGAATCCATTTTCCTTAAGAAAAGAACTTAACCTCTCATACCAAGCTCGAGGAGCTTGTTTCAATCCGTAAAGAGCTTTTGAGAGTTTGAATACGTGGTTGGGCTTCTTTTCATCCACAAATCCAGGAGGTTGTTTGACATAAACCTCTTCATTTAAGAATCCATTCAAAAAAGCACTTTTGACATCCATTTGGTATAATTTTATACCTTTATGGGTGGCATATGCTAGGAGGATGCGTATGGCTTCTAGTCTTGCAACCGGTGCAAATGTTTCATCGTAGTCAATTCCCTCTTGTTGATTGTATCCTTGAGCAACAAGCCTTGCTTTGTTTCTTACTACCTCTCCATCCTCATTCAGTTTGTTTCTGAAAATCCATTTTGTTGCAATGATGGATTTTTCAAGTGGAGGAGGTACAAGGTTCCATACCTTGTTTCTTTCAAATTGTGAGAGTTCTTCCATCATGGCTTCAACCCATGATTTGTCACAAATAGCTTGATCAATATTTTTTGGTTCAATTTGTGAAATCATAGCCATGGTTGTTGTATTTCCTCGTAGGGACTGCCTTGTTCTTACTCCATCAGCCGTGTCTCCAATAATCAGATCTGGAGGATGATAAGTGACTGTTTTCCATCCTCGTGGAGGTTGCTGAGAGGATGGAGCAGATTCGTCATCTTCGTTTGGACTGGGTGCGTTGGAGGATGAAGGTTCATCTTCCTCAGATTTATCAATTTTTTCTAAGCACAAGTCATCAAACTCATCAAAAATAACATGCATGGATTCCTCCACAATTTGAGTCCTAAGATTATATACTCTATAACCTTTAGATGAAGTGGAGTATCCTAAAAACAAACCTTTGTCTGATTTTGAATCAAACTTTCCCAAATTTTCTTTATTGTTTAGAATGTAACAATAACACCCAAATATATGAAAATATGAGATGTTTGGTTTTCTTCCTTTCCATAGTTCATATGGAGTTTTGTTTAAAATTTTTCTAATGGATACACGATTTAAAACATAACAAGCGGTATTAATTGCTTCAGCCCAAAAATATTTTTCAATGTTGGCTTCATTCAAAATAGTTCTAGCCATTTCTTGCAAAGTTCTATTTTTCCTCTCAACAACTCCATTTTGTTGACGAGTTCTTGGGCAAGAAAAATTGTGAGAAATACCATTTTCATCAAAAAGATTTTTGAAAGATTCATTTTCAAATTTACCTCCATGGTCACTTCTTACGGAGATAATTTTTGACCCCTTTTCATTTTGGATCTTTTTACAAAAATAATGAAAAGCCTCAAAGGCATCATTTTTATGTTTTAAAAATAAGACCCAAGTAAAACGTGAAAAGTCATCAACAATTACAAATCCGTACCTTTTTCCACTAAGGCTAGGAGTTTTAATAGGACCAAAAAGATCAATATGAAGTAGCTCAAGAGGATGGTTCGTGGAAACAATATTTTTAGAATGAAAGCTACTTTTTACTTGTTTTCCTTTGGCACAAGCTTCACAAATTTTGTCCTTTTCAAAATCAATTTTTGGAAGGCCTTTAACTAATTCTAATTTAGACAATTTAGAAATAGTGTTTAAACTTATATGACCGGCTCGTTTGTGCCATACCCATTTATCCTTTTCAATGGATACAAAACAAGATTCAGTAGGCAAATCATCAAGATATAGCTCATATAAATTCTTTTTTCTAAATCCGGAAAAGAAAACTCTACCCGAGGATGAGTGTTTAACCTCACATAGATTGGGTTTAAAAATAACTTCAAAACCACTATCACAAAGTTGGCTAATGCTAAGCAAGTTATGTTTTAAACCATCTACATATTGAACATTTTCAATTTTGGCAGAATTTTTATTACCAATGATACCGTTACCTTTTATTTGAGCTTTATCGTTATTTCCGAATGTGACCGATCCTCCATCCTTTATTTCCAATGAAATAAAGCAATCTCTATCCCCTGTCATATGCCTTGAGCAGTCACTGTCCAAGAACCAAGGCCTTCTTTTGTTGATCAGAGGATGTACCTGAGTTTGAGTTTAATAGTGACTTAGGTACCCATATAGAGGTGTGTCCTTGTTGGTTAGTCCGTCCTCTTGTTAGGAATTTTCTTTTGTGATAACAAATGGAATCTTGATGTCCAGGTTTACCACAATATGAACATCCTTTCTTGATGTTATCTGCCTTTTTCTTGGCGTAACATCTTTTAAAAGTATGTCCAAGTTTTTTGCAAAAGGTGCATCTTGGCCTATCCTCTTGTTTCTTTGGAATAAAAATTTTTTCATAAAGTTTTTGTTTTTGAGAGCTTTTAAATCCAATCCCAGCTTTGTCAAAAATTCCAGATTGTGATCCCATAATCTTTTGAAAAGTATCAGTGGATTTAACAAAGTTGGAAAGATCATTTTTGAGTTCTTTAACCTCTATTTTCAAAATTTCCTTCTCTGCATCCTCTTCTGGAGGATTGGTTATGACAATCTTTTTGTTTAAACTAGAGTATTGCTCAGATAGCTTTTCATGAGATAACTGCAGCTCTTGAATTGTTTGTTCATATTTTTTATTCTTAGCTTGTAGTTCCTCATTTAGCTTCTTTATTTCAAAAAGTTGGTTTTTAAGAAATCCACATTTTTGAGATAAAGTGTTTGAGTCATTTAAAAGATTGTCAAACTTTATTTCTAATTGTTCACAATTAGGACAAGGTTCAGATATGCTTACCTTTCCATTTTCTGTATTTGCCATGAGACAGAGGTTGGCCTCTTCTTCCTTTTCTTGCTCCGAGGATGAGTCATCACTATCATCCCACGTGATCATCATGGACTTGTTTTTGAAAGGAAATTTTCTTGATCCCTTTTTGTTTAGAGGGCATTCAGTTTTGTAGTGACCCAACTTGTTGCATCCAAAATAAGTAATCTGACTTTTGTCAGATTTTTCTTTTTGAGGAGATCTTTTGTCCTGTCCTCTACGAGTTATCATCCTCTGGATCCTTCTGGAAATGAGAGCTAGTTCATCTTCTTCCTCAGATAGAGGATAGTCTGCACTTTCCTTCTTAGTAACATCTTCAGCTCTTTTGAAGGATGAGCTTTCTGTTTGGCTTGTTTTTAGAGCTATCATTTTTCCCTTTTTGCTTGGTTTGTCAGCCAGCAACAGAGGTTCATGAGCTCTTAGAGTTCCAACCAAATCTTCTAATTTCATGTTGGCCAAGTCTCTTGCTTCGGTGATGGCAGTCACCATTGGTCTCCATTCTTTTGGTAAACTCCTCAAGATTTTTCTTATCCTCTCTTGAACGGAATATACCTTTCCAAGAGATCTGAGATTGTTTAATATGATTGTCAATCTTGAGAACATTTCATCAATCGTTTCTTCCTCCTTCATTTCAAATAACTCGAACTCTCTTACTCCCATGTCAATCCTTGCTTCCTTCACATGACTTGATCCTTCATGATGAATCCTTAGAGTATCCCAAAGTTCCTTGGCGTTTTTGCATTCTTCAACTCTATCATATTCTTCCCTGCTCAAAGCACACGTTAGAAATAAATGAGCTTTAGAGTTTAGGAGTACCTTAGCATTTTCATCCGCCGTCCATTGTGCTTGAGGTTTCTCATCGGAGGTTGCATCTGTGTTGTTGACTCTAATGACATGATCCCCATTTTCAATAACAGACCACATGTTGTTATCTTGAGATATGAGAAACAATCTCATCTTACTTTTCCAGTGGTAGTAATCTGTACCATCAAAGTAAGGAGGTCTAGTGGAGGATCCTCCTTCAGGAACATACTTAGCTTTTGACATTTTTTCTTTGGATCTTTTTCTCTTACACTGTTAGATGTAATATTTATAGAGAACCTTGCTTTGATACCAATTGATGGAGCTAAAAATCACTAGAAGGGGGGTTGAATAGGGATTTTGAGGTTTAAAAATTATTTTCAAAGTGTATGAGTTTTTGTCCTCTCAGTGAGGATGCGAACTGAAAAATGGTTTTTAAACTTTTCAAGTAAACTCAGAATAAGTGCAAGGAAATGTAAAGAGATAGACACACAAATTTTATCCTGGTTCACCCAATGATGGCTACGTCCAGTCCTCACAACCTTGTGAGATTTTCACTAAAGATCAACAGATCAACCTCTTGCAGAGGATGATTACACTTTGTGTATTCTCAAGCTTCACCAAGCTTACAATCAACTTTCAAATGTTTTCAAGTTCAACTAACTTGAAAATTTACAGAGTAATATGAGTATGATTTGATTTCTCTCAACTAAAATACTTTCTAAAAGATATTTCAAAAGATCTAGTGTATGAATAGAGAAAGTGTGATGAGAGGATGAATATTGCTTAAGATAAATGATATGATTCTTGATTTTTTTCTGCAATATTGGTGTGTGTCATGATGAAGAGCTTCCTGCCCTTTTTATAGAGTCCTTGATAGCTCTTTCATGAGTTAAAAACATCATGACCGTTGAGGAGGTTGCAGAGATTTGTCCGATGGTCTTTGTGCTGAAATTACAACATTGCCATCCAGCCATCGTTGGACCTATGCAGTCCATCCTCTGCGTAGCCTTTTGTCTTGGTCTTGTATAGCCTTTTGATTTTTTCATTCTTCAAGACTTGTGACTTCTATTTTGAGCTTGTTTGCAGTTGCCTTTCAATATATTGACTTTGCTTTATTTTTCCAATCACTCAAGAGTGAAATATAGGGCTGCCCTTAGTCTTTTCACATGGCATGGAGACTTGCAAACATGTCACTTCTTGAATACCAAAGCTACAAGCTATCCTCAAACCTTGTATAGCTAGCCTTGTGATTTCTTTTGATCAAATGCTTCATATTATTGCTTATTCATGCTGATTTGATCTTTTTAGATGGATTAAAAACGTTATTCCCGCGAGGATGGAAAATCTCAACTTGAAGACCCATCTTCTCAAGGTTCTGGCCATCCTCCAGCTCGAAACCTTAATGAATTAATCCAAATTTTTCTTCCTTTTGTTCTACATGATGATTAACCTGTTTTCTTATAATAATTCACTCAAAAGCACAGATTAGTATTAACCACAATCATAATCTCTTAAGTAATTTTGTTATCATTAAAATCAATTGAGAGATTTTGTCTCAACATGATCTACAATATGAATTTTGAAGAAGCGGGATTTCACCCGCTATTATTTAGTTGTGTATATTTACCTTAAAAACTATTTTTGAAAATTAGGGTGTGTTTGATTCAATGAAAGGGAGAGGATGAGAGGGGTGAAGAGAAAAAGAGAAGGAGAATAGAAATGTGTTTGGTTCAAAAGAAGGGAAGAGTCTTAATGATTTTATATTTAGTTCTAGAGAGGTATAGGGTTTTAAGTGATTTTTTAGTTGTCTTGGTCCACTCCCTCCAAATTTCCAAAATGGTGATTTAGAATATGATACGATGATATAAAATAATGAAGATCCATAAAATTACAATAAAACCCTACGAAAACTCTACTTTCAACTTCATAAATTATTTACATACTTCTGGTGGTATCCTCTGGTTGCTTAATCTAATTTTCTTCTTCCAATTTTTTACATACTTATGATGGTAACCTTTGGTCGCTTCCTCTAGTATCTTTCTCTGATTTTCTTCTTCCAATTTTTGCATACTTATGGTGGTATTCTCTTATGGTTTACACTGGTCGATTCCTCTAATTTTCTTCTCCCAACTTTTTTGCATACCTTTGTAGGTATGCTCTGTTCGCTTCCTTTGATACATTCCTCTATTTTTCTTTTTCCAATGTTTTACATACTTCTAGTGGTATCCTTTGGTCGCTTCCTCTGGTATCTTCCTCTGATTTTCTTCTTCCAATTTTTGCATACTTGTGATGGTATTCCCCTAATTGTTTCCTCTAGTATCATCCTCTAATTTTCTTCTTCCAATTTTTAGCATACCTCTAGTATACCTTTTGGTCGTATCCTCTGGTGGTATCCTCTTCTAGTACCCTCTGGTGATATCCTCTTTTGTTATCTTCTGGTGGTATCTTCTTCTAGTATGCTCTGGTCGTATCGTCTCCTGGTATCTTTTGGTGGTATCCTCTGGTCTTATCATCTAGTGATATCCTTTAGTGGTATCCTCTTCTAGTACCCTTTGGTTGTATCCTTTTATTCTAGTTCTAGTTCCCTCTAAGTTCTTGTTGCATTTATTTTTTGGGCAACATTAACACTCCCTTTCATCTTTTCAACTTCCTTACTTTTCACCTTTACACCTGCACACGCCATCTTTCTACCCCTTTTTTTTAGCCTCTTTTGCTTTTTTTTCCCCCTAAAACAACTGCAATTTGTCCTTGTGTGCATGCCATTTTGCTTTTTCTCTTTTTTCTAAAATGACCACAACTTTTACCATGTATTCAAGCAATTAAAAAGTGTATCTCTTTTTTTCAAGACATAACTTAGCAAATCCAATTTTTCTGCAAAAACAAGCAATAATCCATAACTCAATTATATCCCATGGATACAAAGATTAATCGTTTTAGTATATAAATTGAGAACAAATTCGAACCAAGAGAAAGGAGGGGGGACAATTTGAGAGTTTTCAGTTTTCATTTTTTTAAGTTAGCAAAAGTTTTTTTTTTTGTTAATAAGATAAATGAAGCATGAAATGAGTTAAGGAAGAATACATCAATTCAAAACAAAAGCAAAATACAATTAGAGCAAATCCAGGAGTATAACAAATATTTAACTTGTGTGATAACTATTTCTAAACTCATCTATGTAACAGTTTTATAGTTTTGTTTAGTGATATACCTTTAATTTGAATATTGTTTTACCATAAATAAGCATTTTAGTTTTGTTAAAAGTTTTATTCAATTCTTTCAGTTTTATTCTTTTGTGTTATAATAATTGTCATGTTATTCTTTTATTAAATTATGGGCCAAGTACAACCAACATCAACCACTAATGAAATTATAGGTCATTCAAAATTCATATTTAGGTTTATCATTATCATCTTTAATAAAATGAAAATCCATGTTATTCAAAATCAATTGGGCTAAAATGATTGGTTGAAATATTACATTTTGTCAAACTTAATTTTAAGATGTCTGAGTTGCGACAACTTGATGATCTTAAGCTCTAAATAATAATTATCCTTTTAATAAAATAAGACCGACTGAGATGCGGCATCTTGTTAGTGATAATTTAAGACGATTGAGTTGTGACAACTTAGTAATATTAAACTTTCTTAACCAAAGCCAAATAAATAACAAAAAATTCTCATCAAAATCAATTTATCAGACTCAAAGTTTTCTTTTCTTTCGTTAAATCGACAATTTCTTTTTATCCAATGATTTTATTGTAACCAAACACATTTTCTTTAAAAGCATCAACACCTTCGCATTTTCTACCCAAGAACTACGTAATTTTGATTTCTCCATTGCACCGAGAGATACGTAGGAGCAAGATCACACTCTTGTCAAACACACTAACAAAAATTCTTTTTTATTTTTAGCCAACTTTTATTTTAAAATTATGTTCATAAAAACCCAATTTATATCTGCGTTTAATAATAAGGAGAAATCAATATATTTAAGTAAACCGCACCATTAATTATTGGTAACCGTTTTTAATGGATGTTGTAGGGTGTTTATACCTTCCCTATATATAATTGACTCCCGAACTCAAAATTTGGTTTTAAAAATCATTTTTCTATTTTTTTTAAGGGTTCTTCAATGTTTTTCCTATCTTAAAATAAACTTTGGTGGCGACTCCATTAAATTCGAAAAATATTCGAAATTTTAAACTGCGATATAACTAAAACCGTTGACTTTTAAAATAAAAGAATCAATTTTATAAATTGAAGGATCAAAATTACGATTCACATTTATTTATATAATGTTGATCTAGTCTATAAACCACAACCCGTCAAACCCCTCGCATAGCGCGAGCATTTTACTAATTTCATCAGTAAAAAGAATATCGAATTAACGCCATACAAGTTTAGATAGATAAGTTTTTAGGAGCAAATTTTTCCCCAATATCCCTTCTTATACATGCAATTTTTTCAATACTCAAATTCCATAGCTGAAACCATTAAAACCTTAACAAATGAATAACTCTTTAGCGATTTCAGAATTTTGAATTTCATGAAGGAACAATGGTGAGAAGAATCCACCTTTTAGCCAAAAAATGAACATATGGGTCAAAGATGAAGTGGAATCTTGTTTCCTTTACCTTTCTCATATCTACTACATTAGTGTTGACGTCTCAAATGTGTGTAAGAGTTTTATATTTGAAAAATATGTGGATTTAAAGCAACATATATGCGAGATGATTCATTTTAATGTCTTTAAGGTTTTGAATTGAAGATGTAGTGTTAAAGTCGAAACCATTTGTGTGGTTGTTGTTTGCTCAATGTGATGATCCACGTAACTTCCTAATGATCCAATAATAATATTATAGTCTAAAGGTTATCAAAATTGTTAGTTCCTCGTATCAAAAATTTTCTTGACACTAGGTCGATCAGACAACGCGTCTCATTGATGAATGTGTGCCAACCACGACACAATTATATGTAGATGAAAAATCTTTCTTTTAAGAGAGACTAATCACACGTTTACAAATGAATCCATGTACTTATACTTGAAGGGAATATTGTTGGTGTGTCAAGTAGAATCTCACATTGAATAAATAAAAAGTAGATATTGAACAACATATAAGTGAGATAATTCATATATCAAATGCTTTATTAGTACAAGAGAAACGGATTAAACGAAAAATAAATATGTTTACCCTTGTAAACAAGAAAATTGATCCAACTTTTTTTGTATGTTAGAAGTTTAAGAGACCAAAGTTTTGGATCTAGCATTTTGAAAAAAAAAATAGCATTTAAAGTTCAACATATAAATTGTTTAATATTTAATTTAAATAAATTGTTTTCCATAACTTCCCATCATTTCGAGACAATCTTATTTGAGATGTTTGTAACATTAAATATGATTATATCTTTCAATGGAGATTCAAATTTAAATTTATCACACATTAATATTGAGTGATGTTTTGTTTCATAACTCAACCTTAAATAAATAAAACTACTCGTGATCGTATCCCACACCCCAAAATATGCTAAGACCCGCGTCGGAAGGTACCTACTGAAACTAATAATATAATTATTGAGTGATCACAAAGTGATAAGGCAACTTATAACAAACCATGACACAAGTATCCTCAACAAAAATATATTTTTTAATCCATATATATGATTATTAAACTAGCATATGGATCATTAGGGAAAGTCTTGCTTCCTGTATAAATAGCCATACACTAACACACAAAAAGTGAAGTAGTCAAGTAAAACAAACAAACATGATTACTATGGCCAATATGCTTGCTCTGTTTCTTGTAAGCTCATTCACATTTGCTTTCACAAATGGGGCAGATCTTTTTCAAGGAACCCCTCCCCTGAATCGGAGTTGTTTTCCTCCTGGCTTCATTTTTGGGGCGGGATCATCAGCATACCAAGTATGCATATAAATAAAGCTCTTCCATTTGTTTTTTTTTTTTTTTTTTTAAATAATTTTATTTATAATGTTTTTTTTAATTGTTAACTTATAAAAGACATTTGAATTAAAACTTACGTTAACAAAAGTTAATGTATCTTGTCTATATTATTAACAAATTTTAACTCAACGTTTCTTATAACCAGATACATCAGCTTTTGTTGAACAAATTTTAACTCAACATTTCTTATAAAAATAACTAGATGAGTATTTATAATGAAATCACACACACACGTATAAGGAGGAATCTAATTACACTTAAATAGTTATATTAAGAGTTATACTCATTTAATAACATTGTGTTGAATGAATAATTTTTAAAATTAATCGTTAAATTGAAAGCTTTGTCATATTGATCAAATATATAAATTTTGACATTAATCAATAATAATTTAGTATGTTTCTAAAATAGTTTTTTGAATTTATTCTTTGCGCCCGATTTTGACCGAATGTCTTAAATAACAATGACTGTGTGAAATTTCTGAGTTGTGAGTGTAGACAATCAAGATCTAAAAAAGAGAAGTAGTGTGAATTTAAACTCACACAATAATATATTAAATATTATTTAAACTCACACAATAATATATTAAATATTTCTGCAATTTTTTCAAAATGAAATGTACTTAGAGGACTGCAAGTACCTTTATACCTTACAATATTGTATATTTATCTATTTTGAATTAATAATAAAAGCTTTTTGGTTAAAATAAGTATATGATTTTTACTTGTAAGTAAGAAAGTCATTGTAATAAATTTATAAATATTCACAGAAAAAAAGAGAGAATTCTTTACAAAATTGAGTTATAATTTACATTATATAAAAACTAAATATTTGTTTGATTTGGTCTTTCTATAGTTTGAAGGTGCAGCAAATGAAGGTGGTAAAGGAAAAAGTATTTGGGATATCTACACCCATAATCATTCAGGTTTCTTTCTTTCTCAACCGATCTCAAACCCACAATGAAGGAAATTGAGGATATTTCTTTGCCAGTTTCCATTTCTAGTTTAATTAATAAAATTTTAAAAATCTACTTTTAGTTATAAAAATATACTAACTTTTCGTTTATTGATTTTATTCATGGCCGTACAAAAAAGAAACTTGAGTAAGTGTTTGGATTCTTGTTAAAAAGTGATTCTAGATTACGTAAAGAAGTATAAAATGGATTAATATTGGTAAGTGTTCATGTTATTATTGTCTTTTAGTTGATCATATATTCTACAATAAATCATTAGATTTAACTTATTGTCTTTAGTTGATTTATGTATTCTACAATAAATCATCACATTTGACTTGATGTCTTTAGTTGATTATGTATTCTACAATAAATCATTACATTAAATGTTTATATTTAACTTATTTTAATCGAAATTATTTTTTGGGATTTTCCCCAAAGAAGATCCCAACTTAGAAAGCCTGACCACTTGTAATATAAAATGAACTTTTAAGTTGTCAAAAATAAAATGAAATGTACTTTTAACTTTGTTGTTTTTGGGTGAAAAATGTACTTTTAATTAACCTTGAGATATGAACCACTCTCTTTTAAGATGTGGATAGCCTGCAAATTGGAGTTTTCAATTGCAAGCCTAATTGGAAATTTTTTAATTAAATCAAAAAAAGAACCTGACTTCTATAAATTTAAAAGATGATTCATAAATTAGTAGGAATTAAAGAATATGTATTGTTTTTTTTGACGGTGTATATGTTGTTAGTATTAATATTTTTTATACCTTTAATTATTTGTCCATCAAATTAAAATATTTAAATTAAATTTTTTGAATAAGGATAGATATTTATGACTACTTAATCGTGTGAATAATCTTTGTCTTAACTATGTATAAAATTAAACTCTTTAAAAATACAAAGTTAATTTTTCATGATAAAAAATACAAGTTAATTATCTTTACATATGAGACTCTTTCGTTACATTTATAATTTTAATTTACGAGATCTAACTCTTTTAAAGTAAATAATTCACTTTAAAAAATAAAATTAGTAATATCAATCGTTAATAAAATAATAATTAATAATAAATATATATGTATAATTAATCAAGAATGGTTACACTATTTTTCTATTATCTTTCGTAACTATTCACTCTAAAAGAGTCAAATCCTAACTTATGAGATTCAATTTTTTTATTTATTTTATAATTATATTTTTTCATTAATAGGTATCAAATTCGGTAACCCTAGTTTACCACAACTCACAAGTTTCGACTTTTAGAATATACTATAAAAAACATGTGAGACTGACAAGTTTTATTATATCAATTATAATGCCTTAAAGTAAAATAATTATATTTTTTCAAGCAATCATATGCTTATATTTACTTATTTAAATACAGTAAATAAATTTTTTTAGAGAGATTATTATTACCATTTAAAATAATTTAGATTTTTATAATGAAATTTCAAAAACTAAATTGCTTAAACATAATATCAGTAAGTGATTTGATGATGACAATGATACAGGTTAATTTGATCTAGAAATCAACGGTTAACTAATTTAATAGACGTGATGAAAATTTTCAATAAGATTCAATGATAAGCTATTGATTTTAAATTCAACAGCGCTTAACGGTATTTTTTCCTTCCTTGTTCAATTTAAAATTGTGTATAAGCATATTTACAATATATGTATATGTGTGGTGACTTGAAATGCAGAAAGAATAATAGATGGAAGCAATGCAGACGTCACAATTGATCAATATCACCGTTATAAGGTTGTTCCTCAATCTAATAGAGTATATTGGTAAAAGAAAAATATTTTAAAATGAGTATTTATTGTTGTTTGCACTATAATATTATTTACCTAGTCAACACAATGTAATATTACTTATTTAATTTTAATTTTATGCTCTAAATAATATTTTGTATATTATTCTCAAATTCATTATCTATTTATGACAACATTTAACATTAAATGGTTAGTAAAGATAATTTTATAATGTTATTATAATTTTTAATTTTTATTAATACGGCCGTGTGAAAAAACCTAAAGTAAAACTTTATTAATATGGAATGAAGAGTATATACTTAAATTAGTCCAACATTAATTAGCTTGGATGTTTATATATTCATATTGATATGTAATGTTTATCTACGAAAATTACATGTGTATTCCATTACATATCATCGTCCAGATATCTATAAAGAAGGTCTAGAACTAATATAATAAAAATAAAATAACTTTTGTATTTATTACTATAGGGAGATGTGCAAATTATAAAAGCTATGAATATCGATTCGTACAGATTCTCAATCGCTTGGTCAAGAATACTTCCAAGTAAGTCAAACGTTGTTTAACAACCATTTTTAATTTAATACGGGGTTCAATCGTTTAAGATTTTTTTAAAATATTTTAATTTTATATTTAAAAAAATTAGTTTTATGATAATTATTAAAAAATAATAGAAGTTGTTTCAAATTTATTTGTTATTAATTAAAATATTAAATTTGATATTCAATAATTGAGATATTTATTATTAAATATTTTGACATGATAGAAAATATATATTTTTTAAAAAAGTGTCTTTTAAAAATGTTATTTATGAAAAGTTTCTCAAATAACTTTTAATTTTAATATTCAAAAAGTTGTAATAAACAGATGAAATATTTAAAATAATATTTTACGATAAACTATTTAAACTAATTTTTCATTTGAAGTTTTATTTTTAAAATTATTTTTAAAAAATATTATAACAAAAAATAAGTATACTTTAAAAATCATTTTTTTTTTTAAATCTTAACAACCATGGCTTCTCAAAATCATGTTTTTTTTTTATCTGGCTGGCTTTCACATAACTTTTTTTGTTACTATGTTCCAATAGAGGGAAAGTTGAACGGAGGCCGTGGCATCAATCGTGAAGGAATAGATTATTACAACAACCTCACTAATGAACTTATTGCAAATGGTACCATTCAAAATACACTATCCTAACTAATTATACCCTTTTATATTTTATCATTTTAATTATTAAGTAGTTATTCGTCAATAAAATTGCAGGTATAAAACCATTAGTAACTCTTTTTCATTGGGATCTTCCTCAAGCTTTAGAAGACGAATATAGTGGTTTTTTAAATTCTAGCATAATGTGAGTCTCTATTTCAAATGTCATTTTCCTATAATAGCAAATTCAATGTGTTCATAACTGTGGTTTGTTGAATTCGATATTAATGATTTAGAGATGACTTCCGAGACTATGCGGATCTTTGTTTCCATGAATTTGGAGATAGAGTGAAGGATTGGGTTACTTTCAACGAGCCATGGTTGTTTAGCAATGGTGGTTATGCAATTGGGACAACAGCACCAGGTCGATGTTCGGATCCAGCATGTCTAGGCGGAAATTCTGGCACAGAACCTTATATAGTTACACACAACCAAATTCTTGCTCATGCACACGCCGTACAAGTGTATAGGACCAAATATCAGGTTTATTTCTCAATTTATTCACAATTTATACCTATCTCTTGCTTAATTTGTTTCAGGAATTAGGGCAGTTAAAAAGCGTAGGTCTATGCAATGTATAGTAGAAATCTCCAATATACATATTGTAGTTCTTATTGACAAATGAACACGTCTCAAGATCAAATTATTTTGTAACATTTAAAGTTGTATATGTATAAATGTGCAGAAAGATCAAAAGGGGCAAATAGGCATAACATTGGTAACTAATTGGTTCTTACCACTCGGAGACAATATAGAAGATGCTGAGGCTGCGAGGAGAGCACTTGACTTCCAATTTGGATGGTAATTAATTTAATATCTTTCATTATTAAGTAAATTACTATAAGCTTTAGTAAATATATATTCTTTTTTGAGTCACATTCAATAAATAACTTAAACTCATTATTTATTAACGGACTGCATTAGGCATAAGAAATCTTAAAGTATTTCCCAATTGAGTCTATTTTGGACCATGGCACTAAACTATGAAATATACTTACAATATCTTAGTTTCGTCGAGTATAGCAACAATTTAACTTAGAATCTGAAAAATATTAACAAGGTGTTTAAATACCAATAAGGAGGAGAAAATATTAACAAGTTGATAATTAACTTTTAATTTGTTTGATTGGTTTCAGGTTTATGGAACCACTAACAACTGGAGATTATTCCAAAAGCATGCGAGACATAGTGCAAAGTCGATTGCCTACGTTCTCTACAAATGAATCAAGTCTAGTGAATGGTTCATTTGATTTTATTGGCATAAACTATTACTCTTCTAGCTATATTAATAATGTTCCTCCAAATTCCAGTGCGCCACCTAGTTACACAACAGATCCTAGAACCAATACTTCATGTAAGGACATTTATATATTCTACACGTTATTTAACTAAATATTATGATAAATATGTTGAATTTGATTTTTTTTTTTTTGTCTATATTTTCACAATTGCAGTTGAAAAAAACGGGATACCCCTAGGTCCAAGGGTGAGTGTTTGACAATCTAAAATAATAATTAGAAAAAATTGAATCAATGACATAAAATTTGAGAGAAAAATGTGAAATACGTCTCTAATTCTTTCACTAAATTTAGTGATGAGAAATTTCTCTGTCTATAATTTTTTGTCATTAATTTAATTTTTCTAATAACAAATTATCAATGTGTTATATTTTAAATCTATTTGATGTAATACATGACAAATATTTATAATTTTGTCAGGCTGCTTCAGTTTGGATATATGTTTATCCAAGGGGACTTCGAGATCTTTTGTTACATATTAAAGAGAAATACAACAATCCTGTTGTTTACATCCATGAAAATGGTAAATAAACAATTAAATCATATTAATTTTTTTGAATATGATTATAATCGAAGAATTAATATTGAACAATCATATTATACAACTTCATGCTTAAATTTTAAAGAATGTGCATGACATTTTTATACTATATATCACATTTAATGTACAGGTATGAATGAATTCAACGATCCAACACTTCCAGTGAAAGAAGCTCTTTTGGATACTTATAGAATTGATTATTATTATCGCCATTTCTACTATATGCGTTATGCAATCCAGTAAGTTATTTTCATTGATGTTTTAAGTATGAATCTAAATATTGATTATTATTATCGTCATTTCTACTACATGCGTTCTGCAATCCAGTAAATTATTTTATTTGATGTTTTAAGTATGAATCTAAATTATCTTATATAATAGTACAATATAATATGTATGAATGAATCATTTGGTGTGTAAACGGGTCTTGTTTGGTTTGGTTTTATCAAATTTATTATTTGAACAAATATATCGTTTTTTCAATTTTAGTTGAGACAAAAATTAATAATTTTTCGTCAAATATAAACTAAACAAACTCTTTGAAGTGTGTGTTGATTTGGGTGAGTCATTAGAATATATATATATATATATATATATATATATATATATATATATATAATTTTTTTAAAAATTAATTATTTTCATTTGAAATAGTAAATTCAAGCATAATTAAATCACATAACTGTGATGTCATAGGTTTAAATCCAAGATAAACCATCTAATTTAATAATATCGACATTTGTCTAAGACTTGAAGACGGAAATTGTGTAGTTTTTCCGCTATAAAGTTAGGTCCAATAAACAGCTTTGAAAAATAACATGATTCGCCTATTGAATGAAATCACAACAAGGGTTAGCATAAAATTAAATAAACTTGATTTGCACATTCCAAACCTGAATTCAAGTTTTTGTTCTTCTAATTATGTTTACTATATACTCATAATTATGAATTTTCATTTCTTAACATTTGATATATTACAAAAATACAGGGCTGGCGCAAACGTTAAGGGATTTTATGCTTGGTCACTTTTCGACGATTTTGAATGGTTTAATGGCTTTACTGTTCGGTTTGGATTGAACTTTGTAGATTACAAAGATAAATTAAGAAGATATCCAAAACTTTCTGCACAATGGTACAAGAATTTTCTCACAAGAAACTAGTATTGATCCTATTGTTTGAAGCTGGGGCACCTCCAAATTTAACACGTGAAAAATGTTAAATCTTAATAGCATTGTAGTTCAATTAGAGTCAAGTATTTAGGTTATTATTCATGTTGTATGATCAACTACAAATAAGTGCCTTTTACCAGCAACTATGGTTATATCGAATTGATGCTTCATGTTTCAGTTTGATTTTGAGACAAATTAGAATAAAAATTCAACAACAATAGTGTTCCATATTACTCTCTCGTGACAAATTTAAACAAAATTAACTGCTTATACTATTACATAATTAATTTTTCATGTTTACTTTTGTTTATCTCTTTTAAAAGTTCAACTAAGTTACTTAAATTATCTCTCATTAATTATGAATGACAATTTTTTAATGAATTTTTTTATATACAATAATAATTAAATATGATAAAAAAAAGTTAACTTTTGTTAATATTTAACTTCAATTTAGATTTATTGTATTTTTATTTTTATTTTTTCATGGGTGTATTTGTTTGTGTCATCGACTAATTAAACTAACACTAAATTTAGTGTCAATAACTTTAGAGGATTGCATGAATCACTGCAATATTTATCAAGTGTTATTTAGAGTAGTGATTCTAATAGCAACAACTCCTTTCTTGATAGAAAAATATTCGGTTCAGTGATTCAATAATAATGTAAAAACAAATTTCAAGATCTATAGAGCGTTAGCTACTTAGAGCATCTTCAATAATAAAATTCTAGAAAACATATTTTACTCGGATGATAGTTTTCATCACTTAATTGCTTAATTTGCAAATATTAATTCTCTACCTACATTATTTCATATTCCGTCGCTCAATTTTGCACTTTCAAAAGGATTAAAATATATTTTAATGTTATGAAACTCACTCTTAAAGTATTATATTTTTTATGTAGACAAATATGATTTTTTTGTCATTTGAGCATGTTTTCAAAATAAAAATATTTATTTTATTTATTTATTTTAATTAGTATTAATATGAGTTTTTAATTCCTAAAAAAATATAATCTAATTAATCTCTATTAATAGATGCTTAGGAGTTTAGAAAAAAGGAGGAAAATTGGGAAAAACAAGTGGAATATAAAAGGAAAAGAAAAAAAAAAGGGGAAGAGACAATATCTATTAAAAAAGGGAGAGGAAAATATGTGTATTTGTATTTTTTTTAATAAAAAATTATCTATTAAAAACAAAAGAAAAATGTAAGAAGTAATCCAGTCCATACACCAAAGTGATGAAAAGAAATACAAAAAACAAAAAAACAAAAATCAAGTCAACACCAACTACAATAAAAATGACTTTTAGCAGCAATTATACTGCCGTGATAAACTTATTTCTTTTATTTATTATTATTATTACTAAGAAATTAGTGGCCATTAAACATTGGTCACCACTAGGGGTGAACATGGGCGCGGGTCGACCCGCCAACCCGATCATCCAATCCAACTCAACTCGATTTTTACCCTGTCACTTTCGGGTCCGACCCAACCTAACCCGTTGAAACCCGCTTATATTTGGGTCGAGTAATGGGTTTAACAATTTGAACCCGTCGACCCGGTAACTAGTTATATTTTTTTTTTTTTAAAAAAAATTTATTTGGCATGCTTAGTTGTCTAATAGGGTTTCATTACTCTTCTTTAGATTTTCAGCTGCCTTCATCCGCTTTCTGCCTATACCTTCTTCAAGACTTCTTGAAGTCACGTCGCTGTCCACCTTCTTCTTTTGTTCTACATGTGCTCATAACTGATTTTATACGAATTAGTTATAATAAGAAATTATGAATAAATGATTTTTATATGAATGTTGATGCAAGGTATTCATGTGTCTAGACTAAATACTGAACTCGTTTAATTTGTTTTGACATTGTAATCTCGTATATGCCTACTAATAAAATTCATATCTAATTTTTGAATTGTCTCTTTCAAATGAACAATTTAATTTGAGTTAAATACTATTTATTTAAATGTTATATTTTGTTATAGTTTTACGTAATAAAGCTATGAACAGAAAGCTTATGGTTATAATGAATTTAATTTAAATTTTTTACATTTGTTAAATACAAATTTTTTTAGTTAAATACTATTCATTTGAGTTAAATACTATTTATGAGCAAAATTAATGCTTATGCAAGCTTACGATGAATTTAGTTTAAATTTTTTATATTTAAATCTATTAAACACCTTTTTTTTAGTATTTTATTTGAAAATAGTAACTATAAACAAATGAATGGTACCTTAATAAACTAAAATGGTTGGTGGATTATGTGTAACTAGTGGCTAATCTCTGATGAAACTTTGATTTGTACCCAAAATTGGATCAAATCTCCTAAGAAAATTGATTTAGTAGCTGAGTTGGTTGAAGTACAAAAGATTGAGTCGGGTACGAATGTTTTATTTTAACTTTCAAATTGATTTCCTTTATTTTTGTTTATTCTTTTAATCATTTGGTGTGCTAATGAGATTGTATATTGTATTTAAAGTTTTAGAGTTGTTTGATTAGTTTCAATTGATATTGGGGTGACTGCTGTTGAGCTTAACACAATCACTACTACATCTTAAGGTACTTGTTATTGCTTTTTTTTAATGCACAATTTACTTATTTATTATTTCTCCTTCTTTATCTCCTCACTTTATTTAGTTTTGTTTTTGCAGATTCCCAATTCTTTCCTTCCATACTTTGAGAAACTTGTTAAGTGCTTGTACTTGAAGTTGACATTGCTTAGAATTGATGAATTTTCATATTTTATTGATTTACTGTTGTTGAATTTATTTATGTATTTGAAGAGTGTTGGATTTATTTTTTTGTGTGAGAGGTTGATGACTTTTTTAAAGAATTGCATAATTTGATTGAAATTTTATGGTTTTGAGACTTTCAAGTATTAAATATATTTTCATTCAATATATTTTCCTGTAAAATAAAAAAATAGGTTATTATTTATGTATGACCCGCCAACCCAACCCGTTCTTGATCGGGCCGGTTCGGTTCGGTTTAAATAAAAAAAATACAGGTTTAGAACTTAACCCAACTCCAAAGATAATCGATCGAGTCGGGTATTAGATTTTGTCAAAACCGGCTTAACCCAACCAACGTACACCCTTAGCCACGACTAACTTTATATTCGCAGTTAGTAAGAGTTGCCGGTAAAAAGAATGCTAAACAATGTAACAAATAATAAATTTATGTATTTTTAATTTTATTATTATTTTTAACTTTGTTTCTTTTAGTTTTTATATATATTAAAAAATAATAAATTTATGTATTTTTAATCTTTTTTACTCTTCATTTATTAAATAAAAATAAAATTCATTTAATATATATTTTTTATTTTTAAAATATAAAATAAAATATCAAAAATTATATTTTAATTTTTTAAAATAATCAAAATTTTGAACAAAAATAAAATTGTCAAAAGAACCATAAATCGGAGACTAGAGGGAGTAAATTTTTTTCATGCGCTCTTTCTAGCTATGAAGCTTTGTGTACTGTTCTCACTCTACATTTTCATTTCTGAACAACGCGATAAGCTATTGTTCTTCCCTCTTTAGACCCAAATTTAGGTAACTACAAATTAGCTAGGACTTTCTTGTATTGAAATACGTCATTATAAAACGATTTAGATTTTTAACAACAATTAAATAGATCTTTACAATTAAATAGATCTTTACCGGTATTTATTAAAGTTGTTGCTGAAGTTTTTAGCAACACTAAATAAAGACCATAATGCAATTAATAGTAACAGTTTTAACCATAATTTAAATTGTCCTTAAAGACCACAATTATTGCTGTTAAAATTATTTTTTGTTGTAGCGTGCAACCCTGTCCACCAGATAAAGCAAGAGAAACAAAAGTAGACTTTCCTGGAAGAAGCAACTCAAAATGGTTGACCAACAAACCAAATGCACAACGATTGATTTTTGGTGAACACTTTGACCCCTATTGACCCATGGATGAATTTGTCCGTCAACGTGACTCTTTTCGTTCTACGTGACGCTATTCTTACATAACAATGTTCTATTTTAAAATAAAAATAAAAATTAATAAAAAATACTTAATATATACTTTTGCTCAAAATCGACTTAATTCTAAGCGCATAAACAATTCAGATCAACACGTTATCTCGAATCACATACTTCAAAAGGCAAATTTTTAAAATTTTTGTTGACCTTTGAAATCAGTAAATCAATTGTATTTTTTAAATAAAATCATTGTCTGATTAAAAATTATAGATTTAAATTTGGTCAAATTTAAATTCTTACTTTTAACATAAAACTAATTATCATTATATTTTAACTAATTTTTAATTACATGCTTGTTTTGTATAATTCTCAGCTGAATGGAATCAACATTTCGACACACAAAATTTTATCCCAAAAGTCTAGCTAGCTATCACAAACATATATAAAACTAGTGAAAAACATTATTTAAGTATTATATATATTATGAGCCAACTCATAAATCAAACGAGTTGAATTATATGTAGTTCATCTTCAGCTCATTTAGTTAATATTGGATTGTGAAAATTGTGAAAAGTCAACTAACCGTTTAAGAGAAACTGCAACCAAAATATGTGGTTGCTCGTTCAAACTCATGCATAGACCATTGAAGAATGCTGGAGGATGCGTAGTTTCTGTAATTTGTTGACTTCACAACCCACATCATATCTGATTCATTGGAGGGTCATTATTTTGTTGGACGTTTAAATGAACAAGAGAAAAGAAAAGTTCATGACATTACAAAGTACCACGTTTCACCAAGACTCGTACTTCTCTTATTAAAGACCAAAGAGGAAAAAAATATCACTCATATTTATAAGTAAAGGAATATATATCGATTAGCTTTGAGAAATGATAGAACGAAGATGCAACTTCTATATAAGTTTATATTTAGAAGGCTTTAATCCACTAATTCAAATACATTGAATTACAAAGACCTGACCCTCCAAGCCAGTCTTCCCAAAATAGCATGATAACCCCAGACTTTTGAGGAACTAAACACCTCGACCCTACAAGTCAAGTATTCTCCTAACAACCCTAGATTGAAGAAGGAACTAAACCACTATCGGATTGGATACAAAAGATTAGAACTTTAAGTGTTTGCTTCTAACAAAGTTGATAGTAATAATAACTCTTACACTCTAAGAAAAAACACTTAGAGAATATTTCTCATTCGAACAAGTGTTTTACTCTTTGAACTCTAAGATAAATTTGGAATTTTGAGCTTGAGTTCTTCTACTCTTTTCTGTTTTTTGATGATCTTCTTCTTCAGCCTTGAGTATCTATTTATAGTTAAGATTAGGGCTTCAATTTAGTCCTTGTTTAATTATGATTTGTGTCTTGTTCAAATTGAGTTTGTAAATTCTTCATATTGATTATGTTCCTATTTTGTTTAGATTGAGTTTGTAAATTATTCAGATTGATTATGTTTGTATTTTGTTCAGATTGCATTTGTAAATTCTTTAGATTTATTATGTTCATATTTTGTTGTAGATAAATTTTGATCAAATCTTGATCTCTATTGATTTGGGTATCTTTTTCACCCCATTCAACGAAGATCCGAACGAAATTATCATATTTTATTAATATTGTTTTTTATTTCACATTATATTAATAGTATTTTATCTTAAAAATAATGTTGTATTCATATATATATTTTTAAAGTAATGTTATTGGAACACAAAATTTGACATAAAATAAGACACAAATACAATACTTTAACCATTATATATAATATATTTCATTGTAACTCTAACTCATGCATTTTATTTTCTTCTCTATGATTGTGTGTAATGTGAATAAAATA
Source organism: Cicer chorassanicum (assembly GCA_037974735.1). Classification (NCBI taxonomy): domain Eukaryota; kingdom Viridiplantae; phylum Streptophyta; class Magnoliopsida; order Fabales; family Fabaceae; genus Cicer; species Cicer chorassanicum. The sequence continues at coordinate 22,308,330 of JBBPBP010009779.1, forward strand.
AGTGTTTTTTGTCCCACAAACACCAATACACATATATTTTATAAAGGCTTAATTGCAATTTTAATCCCTCTATTATTACCAATTCACGGAATTAGTCCATCTATTTTAAAAGTCAACAACTTTGATTCTTCCCTCTTATTTTTGAACTAAAAAATGACGATTTGACATATTTTAAATGACGCGACATACAATTCTATGATATAGAGACATCTAGATGCATTAATTATTCATATGTCATTAATTAAATTAAAAATATGAAAATTTCAGAAGTTCAAAATTAAATTTTTACAGCGTTTTATTTCAATTTCATAAGTGTTAATCATTCTACATCAATGTATCATATGTCACGTTATTTAAAGCATCAATCGTCGTTATTTTTAGTTAAAAAATTAGATGGTGGGAATAAAACTGTCGACTTATAAAATAGAGAGATCAATTTCGTGAATCAGTAAAAATATAAGGACGAAAATTGAAATTAAGTCTTTTATAAACATCTTAAGACATAGCTTAAGTATTAAATCCTACCTAAGCTCCATACTAAGATCAATTTCAAATGTTTTGTATTTTTCTCTCTATAACTAAGACTTACAAGAGTGTACTTAACATATGAATCATCATCGATATTTAGTAGTGAACATTCACAAAAAGATGAATTTGATAAACATTTTATAGAGTCAGCGATTAAATAAAAATATTCATATTTTCATATATTAATTATATAGTGTCCTACAAAGTTATAAACTATTTTGATTGACGAAATTACAATTAATGAACACACGGCAACGACATTTAGTAACGTTAATTCACCAAATGACGAATTTGAGAAACATTTACAAAGTCAACAAACAAATTAATTATTCATGTTCTTTTTGTTTGTTTGCAGACGAAATGATAAATATCATCAGAAACTCACACACACAATGTAAGGTTCTAAATTCAAATCCAGTACATGATATACAACTTAACAATTTCGACATTTGTCAGTAAAATTAATACTAAAGGACAAAATATTCATGTTCTAATAGACCAAATTGAGAGGGCCATGCATAATCAAATACAAATTTTGGTAGTTTACTAATTTTAAAAATGACAAAGTGATTTGTAAGAAGACACCGAAGTAGAAGTAGGAGTAGTGTATTTTCCTCGTGCATATACCTACTCCCGTCTGCTTTCATTTTAATAAATAATAAACATGATTGAAGATCCTAATAATTAATTAGGAAGACGGGTTCGTAACTAAATTTGAATTAAGTAAACTTTATTCCCCCAATAACGGAGTACTTCACATCATGATTATAGTACATTATCTTTTACATTACATTATTTAAATAAATTAAAATAAACTTACATTATTTGGAGAGGAAATTTATTCTTTACTTATTCATATGATGTTTTCGAATTTTCTATGTGACTATGACTTACAATGATACATATATTTGATATATCATCACCATAGAAATTTAGTAATTGATGTTTATGGAAGAACGAATATGAGAAATGTTTTAGAATCGGCCATTATATAAAAAATATTCATATTTTTATAAATAAATTTGAGAATGTGATACAAAGTTTATAACTATTTTAATACGATTTATACAGTCTAACAAAGAAGAAAAATTGTATTAGTATTATCAAAATTTTAATCAATACTTAAATTAATTTATTACTAATTCATCAATGTCAGCATTATATTAAACATGAACTAAATAAATAATATTAATTGACGAAATTATGTCATTTAATTATTGATCAATTAATTTAATAATATTAAAATATGTCGTTTTAAAGATGTATCATAGAAACTCCTATTTTAATTGTCTAACGTTACATTTAGGAAACACATTTTAAAAAGAAATTATTATTAAAGTCTAAGACCAAATTACAATATTATAATTTCATATATCAAATTGAAATCTACAAAGTCTTTTTTCTTTCTGAATGAGATCGTACAAAATCAAAGAAGTATCGGTGGTTTCATCATTTTAAAAATAGCAAATGGATTTATAATAAGACAACTAAGTAGGAATAGTGTATTTTCCTCGTGCATACCTACACTTCCGTCTGATGTTTTAACTTTAAAAACAAACTGAGTAAGATATGTATGTTATTATTTATTCATTTATTCATTTGAAGTACGAAGATGAGCAGCAATATTATTATTATTATTGAATTGTTAAAAGAGTGTTGCTAAGTACAAGTAGCAAAAAAACAAGGAGGTCAAGATAGAACGACTAAGTGTGTCAGAAGAGACAATACAAATCACTACTGTTGTTTTCGAAATATCACTCCGTCCATGGTATTCGTCGTTTAGGGTTTTGACAAAAATAATAATAATTAAAATTCCAATGTAAGTTTAATAACTAAAGAAACTAAAATAATGATGGAAAGTTATAGATGAAAAAAAGGTAAAATCTGTCTCTATGTTAGACAATACCAATTCAACGATTAATTTTATGTTTTTATCTAATTTTTATCGTTAGTTTAACTTGTGTATCTCCTTAGTACACTGTAAATTTAATTTATACACTTTTGATGTCCATCCACACGGTCAATAAATTATAATTTTCTTTATACAAAAAGCAAATCATAATCATCATTTTCGAGAATATTTAATTTTAACCTTAACTATTTCCGTAGTTATATAAATGATAACCACTTCCGTAGTTATATAAATGATTGATTGTTATATATTAATAATATAAAATATTTTATACTGAAAATTAAATTCATATACTTCATCTGTTTTATAATAAGTGTA
>JBBPBP010009779.1:22311365-22324727 GCA_037974735.1 Cicer chorassanicum
AATGCATTAAATAATATGGAGAGTGAAAATAATTCCGGTGATTTGATTTAATAATAAAAAGAAAGATATTAGTTTCGACAAATTACGGATTTGCATTGGAGCATGTACAATATTTGTTGTTATTTAAAAAGATGTACAATAATTAGATATAATTTAATAAAAGATAAAGTTGAAAATTTAAAAGACATTTTTTCATCCCATAATGAAGCATTAAATCCTCAAATGAGCCACTCAGTACGAGATAGTGGTTCATAATTATTAAGAGAATCATACATACAGAGAAAGAGGTACTCTCTAGTCACTTTATATAAATATTTTTGAACAATTTAATTTTAATATATTCTTCTTTTAATCCAAATTATTTACTGTGAATATAATTGGGTGTTTGACATTAAAAAAAATTAATTTAATAAATTTAACTTATATTTTACATTAAATTCAAAAATTTAATTGTCTTTAACTAAATTTTTTAGTCTCTGTAAAAACAATTTTATTTTATTTATAATAATGAGCAGAGTGATTAGTAATAATTAATAAAATATCAATATATTCAAGAATTTAATTGTTATGCATTCTAAAAAGTTGTACATTGTCGGTACATCATAACCATTCATGACAATAACTTTATAGGTAGTTTTGTTAAAAATCAAGTATCTCTAATGGTCTAACGGTTATAATTGACTTGACAATGTAAAAAAAAGTTACACAGATAATGTAATATAAATTAAATTCTTACAATAGTTCTCTTTGTGAATTCTCATTCTCTAACATACGAGATGTTAACTTAGTGGTAAGAATTTGAAATTATAATATCAAGAGACAAAAGTTTAAATTTTATATAGAATAGTTGTAAAATATTCATTAATGTTATTGTTATTAATAATAATTTTTCCTTTCCCTAATTTGTTTTTTGTCTTTAAAAAAAACTTACAAGATTTCATACCCAAGGGTGCACATGGAATATTACCATCACTCAAACTCAAATTATAAGGAAATTGATATTTGGTTTTTCTGAAAACATGGATTAATTCGTATAAATGTTAGAAACACCAAACACTACAACATTATCTTCAGGTAAACCACCGTTTTAGTCACTAAAAGTATATGATGTTGTTATTTTGGTCACTGATTCAACAAAAACTCTAATTAGTCTCTGAATCATCATATGTCAATCAATTTAGTCTCTAACATTATAACGGTCGTTGACTATTTTGAAAGTAAATTGTATCTTTCAGAAACTTTGAGGATAGTATGTTATATATTTGAAGGACTATTTTGATGATTTGATAACTAATTTGAGTTTTTGACTAAGTCAGGGACCAAAGAGACAACACCTTATACTATCAAGGACTAGAATTGTGGTTTACCCCATTATCTCCTAATATCTTTCATCTTTATAAGGACCCTCATAGTCACTAGTCTCTTCAAATATTGTAAATAAATGTTTTCAATGATTATATCTTGTTTAATGATAATATCCCTAAAATATCATTTATTTAATATATTTTTGGCATAATTACCTCTGTTGTCCCTTAATTTAATTCCAGGTAACGATTTAGTCCTTTATCCTTTTTTTCTTTCCCATTTCAGTATTTTATGTTTTTAAATAATTGCGTTGCTACCCTTTTAGTGGGTTTCTGTTAAGGCAACGTTAAAAAACTTTCAGTTTCGTTTTCTTCTCCTTCACAGTTCCACAACCTTTGTTTGTTCTTCTCCTCTCCCACCCATGAAAATTCATGTTCACAGTTCCAAAGATTGAAATCTATGGCCTCCTCATTATCAAATGGGTCAAATTCACAGTCCTGTGATGCCAAATTGAATTCGTGAGCTGCCAAATTGTTTTTGTGGTCTGAAACCTGTGAGTTATGACATTGAATGTAAATGCAATTACTTTGTTTGGAATTCAGACTATAGGCCTCAAACACAATAGAGAATGCCACAATAGATACATACTCAATGTTTCGAGTGCCCCCAAAAAAAGTTGGAGATTATGACTCTTAGGAATGTCATTTTATAGATGCATGGAGATCACAAGTCAACCATTATTAAGATGAAGTTCCTTATATTTTTATGTGTTTTTTTTGTGTAACATGTGTTGTTTTATTGTTGATCTTAGCTATGAAATGAGCTTACTATAGTTGATGTAATTTTCTTAAGGTTGATTTAGTAGATTTGTTATAAGTATGTAGTAATGGTTGAGTTTGTTGTAGGAGAAATTGTGGTATTTTGAACTACTAATGTATTTTGCTTGCATTAATTGTGCCTCCAATGATCTTGGTTGCTCTTTTCTTTAATTACTACTCTCATTTTACCTAGAAAAACAAGGAAAGATGCAACGTATCATCATTTCTTATATTTCAAACCTTAATAACTAAATATTTACAAGGATTGGAGATAAAATAACTTGTTTTCTATCAAATTAAGTTAATAAGTGCTTTAGAAATATATCAAATATATGGTAATTGAGCACTTATCATTATGTTATTTCCCAAAGTCTATTTCATTCATATTTCATTCATGCACATAGTTCGTTTCCCAAACATACACCATTTCGTTCAAAACAAAGTAAACATCATTCAAGTGGTATAGAAGACACAAAATGACATAAAGTGATCATAAAGTGTTTGATTGGCAAAAAGGTGCTTGATTGAGCTTAAACAAAGACATAACCGAAATGACATATCTAAAATTGACAGATCCTAATACTATATCCTCCATGTTTATAACGTTGGCCTAAAAGGGTTTGGTTGAGCTTGAACATGTTGTGTTGCAGCAGAAATAGGTCGACATTGAGCAGTTTGATAATGAGCTTCAACAGGTTGGGTTTGAGCTTCTTCAAGTTGTTTTTTCTGAGTCTTGTCTCTAAGAGATTTTTTAGGCTTAGACCGAGGTTGTTGAGCTTGTGCGGGCTAGGGTTGAGCTTGTGCATGTTGGGAATAAGCTTGTGCTGGCTGGGACTAAGCTTGTACATGTTGGGACTGAGCTTGTGCAAGTTGGGACTGAGCTTGTGCTTGTCGGGACTGAGCTTGTGCAGGCATGGACTGAGCTAGTGCATCATAGAACTAAGCTTGTGCTGGATGGGATTGAGCTTGTGCATGCTGGAACTAAGCTTGTGTAGGTTGAGACTAAGCTTGTGCATGCTGGAATTGAGCTTGTGTAGGTTGAGACTGAGCTTGTGCAGGCTGAGGCTGAGCAGGTTGAGATTGGGCTTGCATGATTTGGTTTTTCTTAGGTCTTCCTCTAGGTTTGACATGTTGCGTTTGGGCTTGGACATATTGAGTTTGGGTGTGTCTGGCTTGTGTTTCAGCCTGGTGAGGTTGAGTTTAGGTTTGTGCCGATTTAGTTTGAGTCTGGCTTTCTTGGGTTTTGCTTGGACACAATGCCTTGTTACTTGGCATCCATTTCTTACTAATCATTGTCTCACCTTCAACTACAACCAAAGCAATTAGAAGCATTTGGCCATTTGGGTCTGTACGCACATCAGCAAGAATCATACCCCCGTAATACCCTTTAAGGAAACAACCATCAAGACCAATAATTGGTCTACAAATCATGAAAAAATGGAAAGAAAAAAATTTAAGTGTCACTTTAAGTTGCTTCTTAAACAAGGGAATATATTGTAATTTGCATTTTATTTTTATATTTTTATTTATATTTTATTGATTAGCAATAACTATATTTAATACTATTTTTAACTATATCGCTAGTTAAATTTGGCAAAAAGAAATTGTTTTGTTAAGGTTTTCATGGCCTTTTCTTTTACGGTACATCGACTGTCGTGGGATAAGTGACCAACAAGAACCTCCAGATATTGGAGGAGAAGTGAAGAAAGATAACATACAAGAACCCATCTCCTTTCGTGATAAGGTGCTAGACAAACAAACTGTAGTTGCTCAGACCAAAACAGATCTAATTGCAAAAAAGCTTGTTCAAATAGGGCATGTCAAAGGTAACAAATTGCTACCTATGTTTCATGTTGATCCTAAGATAATGGGAGAAATCAATACCCCTTGGCAGGAAGCGTTGGTGGTGAAACTGTTATGGAAAAATCTTGGATTCAATACTATACAGTCCAAATTGGAAAGCATTTGGAAGCTAACACGGGGCTGAAAATAATGGATGTAGGGAGTGGTTAATACATGGCAAAGTTTGACGTTGTAGGTGACAAAAATAAAGTGATCAGCGAATAGGGATGGGAATAGGTCATGCTTTAAAAGGTCTGATCTTGGCATACGATTAATTTTTTCGGCCTGCACCTAACCAACGGCCTATCATAGACTTTTTTTTCGGCCTGGCCTGACCTTTTTAAAAGTCTGGTATGACCTGAAAGCCTATTTAATTGCCTATTAAGCATTTAAATGGTATATTTTATATTTTTTAGATAAGCTAAACTAAGCCTTTATATATAACCAAATTTAATAAAATGATAACTAGCAAGTATGCAACAACCTTCCAAAAAAATAAAGAAACAAAATGAACCCATAATTAGCAAATTTAAAATAACAAATAATAATAAAAATAACAATGTTAATAAATAATAACAATATGTATATATATATATAGGCTGACCTATTAGGCCTAATAGGCTTTTTTGTAAGCTTTAGCGTGATCTATTTAAATTAAAAAGCTTTAAAAAAAGTCTGAGCCTAACCTTTTTTATTAAACAGGCCAGACCAGACCAGACCATAAATAAGCCAAGCCGTAGACCCCTGACGGACGGCCTAGCCTATTTCCACCACTATCAGCGGAGGTCCGTGGATGATTTTTGACCATTACCTTACGATACATCGGTGGACTCTGGAGTTCAATGCTACGAGTGCAACCATCGATAAAACAATGTTTTGATAAGAATTCTAAGGCTCAATCTTGTTAACTTTGATGAAGGTTTTCTTTTGTCTCGTGCGGTTGTTGTGGGGAAACTAGTGAAGGTGGATACAGATACCATCAACGTAGCAAGATGAAGGTTTGCTAGAATTTGCATAGAAATAAACCTACATCAACATGTGGTTGGAAAGGTGGGAATCAACGGTCAATGGTAGTATATTCAATACGAAAGACTACATATCATCTGTGCAAACTATGGATGCTACGGACACATGCGTTAATATTGCGTGAGTAAGGTAACTACAAAAGAAAGTATGCCGAAACATAATGGTGTTGACAATGAGAATAAATACAATGCAATGAACAATAGTGGTACAAAGGCGGTGGTGAAAAACGGCAGTGGCGAGCTACAAAAACTTGATCCGAAATAAAGTAAATCAAGATTATTTGCTATATGGTGATTGGATTACTATGCAACATAAAACAAAGGCATAATAAACCTTCTATTTTCGATGGTAAAGGAAAGGGTCAACAAAATAAAGTAAATAATAAGTTTGATTCTCTTTAAAAGGTGTATGATAATTTTAGAAAATATACTAATAACGAAGGAGAAAAACAAGTAAGTACCTTCCACATTCCTAAAATGTGAAAGACAAAAAGATCAAGATTGGAAAATGTTACAAATGGCAACATGCATGCTTTGGAGGTTACAAAGGGAATCCATAAAAAGTTGGAATCAATTGACACCTATAAAGAAGGCTACACGGTTTTCCAAGTCAGAAATAGAGTGGAAAAAAATTAATTCTCAACCAATGGACCTAAACTTAAACATTGCAATCCAGCCCATTAAAAATATTGAAATGCATGGTCCGCTAGTTTGTGATAATAGGCCTGTTGCATCAACAGAAATCAACACACTGGTCTTAGCTAACGACTTAAAGCATAGTGTGAAGCTGCATAGTGTGATATACCTCACACGAAAGAAATGAATGAAGACATCAAAAATTTGTCGACGGAGTCCCATGTGAAAATCCTTAAGATGAGTAGAATATATTTATCTTTTGCCAGATGATGTTTGGGGATTTCAATGAAATTTCACGAGTCAACATGTCTTGATGTATTGATAGTGTTTTTTGTAACGTCGATTGGAGACTCAATTTTCCAAAACGGATTGCTAGAGCTTTTCCTCGTATCCATTCTGACCATCATCCTGTTATTGTTATGCTTCAGGGGCAACCTTCTAGTCCTCCAACCGTCCCTTCAGATTTGAAGTTTCTTGAATTATGCATGATAATTTTAACCCTGGATAAGACAGAAGTGGATCTATGGCGGAGATTTAGTTCATTTGTTGGAAGGTGTGACTTCACTTATTAAAGAGTGGAACAAAAACATTTTTGGAAACATCTTTAAGCATAAGAAGGAAATCATAGCTAGGTTGAATAGTATTCAAAATAGCTTTCATTATGGGCACGATAGATACCTTGATGCGCTAGAGTCTGGTCTCTAAGATGTATTGGCTCAAACTCTTTATCACGAAGATGAATTGACTCCAAGAAGAAGGAATAAAATCATGGCACTTAGAGATGGGAATAAAGATTGGGAGTTTGACGCTGTGAAGTTAAAGGATATGGCTTTCCGACATTTTTCTGATCTTTTTCATGAAGATCAAGAAATCAGGGATCCCATTGTATCATTTTCCTTTTACCCAACACATATGGAGAATCATGATGTAAGCTTGCGCTTTATGCCCTCTATGGTTGAGGTATAGAAGGCTCTGTTTGATATAGGTCCCACAAAGCCCCGTGGAGGATGGCTTTCCAACTCTATTCTACCAACATTGTTGTGACATTGTGGCTTCCTCTATATACCAACTTGATAGCAGTGTCTGGAATGATACGTCACAGATTAGTTCAACTAACAATACTCTTTTGGTGCTCATTCCAAAGGTTGACCAACCAGAGTTTCTCACACAGTTTCGTCATGTTTCTCTTTGCAGTGTGATTTATAAATTGGTTACTAAAATTGTGGTAAACCATATGAAACCTTTGCTGAACAACATCATTTCTCTGTATCAGATAAGCTTTTATCTCCAAGAGGAATATTTATCATAATATTATTATAAACAAATAAATCATTGAAATTGTAAGATATGAATCAAAATTGTAAGTTAGTCCTTGAATTTGGTGAATTAGCAAATAAATCATTGAAATTGTAAGATACGAATCAAAATATTTTCTATATAAACTTTTGTTGTTAGATATTTTGATGTGATATTGTAATTGAATATACGACTTATCTATGTTTATAAACAATTTGTTGATAAAATTTTGTTATCTAAGTGAAAAGTTTGTGAGTAATTGTAATTGTGTGTAGACTAATTATGGACAAATTAGTACATCAAGATTTAAATTTCACTGGAAATTTAGTTCATATTGTGATGACATCGAAATGAGATCAACGTGAATAGTTCAAATATTCAATTAACATGTCATATTATAATCTTTAACAATGAAGTTTAAGTATGAACTATTTTAATTACTATTTTACAATTTTAAGAATGTATTTGTTAATTTGTAAAATTAATTTACCGTCGATAAAATTTGAAGAATCAATTTGTCTATTCACTCGTTAATTCACCCTCTTTTGATATTTTTATTTGTTTTTAGTTTTACACACTTCTCCATATATTTGGAGTATATTTTTGCAGTAAATAAAATAAATGCTAGCAATATTGGGAGATAACAGTGAGGTTGGAACTATGAGCTATTAAAAAGGTTTATTAATAGTTTTAAAAATGACTTTTTGTTTTCCTTTAGCAACAGTTATATTTTTTATACAACTCATCGATTAACAAATTCAGAGTACTTACGCACAGATAAATGTGTTTGATAGTAATTTGAAAAGTAATTTTAAGTAGTTTAAGCTTAAAATTAGTCTCTCTTTGACTATTCCCGATTCACAAATTTCTCGTGTTTTTCAAATTTTTTATTTATTAATTTAATATTCTATTTCGCAAATTATAATTTTTTCTACCTTTTTATTTATTTTGCGAATTAGGTAAAGATATTGGGTGCGTTGGTTTCATATTTTTTCATGAAAAAAATCTATTTTTTTAAATCAAAAATCATTTTGTACGGTTTGAAGGTGTTTGTTTCAGATTTTTTAAAAATCATTTTGTTAAAAAATCATTTTTTTGGCTAAAAATGAAAAGCTAAAAATAATAGTAGCTTCTCATATTAGCTACTGCGAGATGAGAGAGAAAGATTCCACAAATTTTAAAAACACTGAACTTAACTCATTAATTAGAGAAAATGATGTAATTACCCTTACCCTTTTGGAAAAATTCAAAATTACCCACAATCAATTTTTACTAGGTTTTCTCCGTACTACATTAGTTTCACGCACTCAATTGTTACAGTTTTTCTTCTTACATAAGACTCTCTGATATAGGTTTTTCACCAAGTAAGTTTTCTTCTCCTTTTCATTTTTCCACATCGTTTTTATTTTATTCTATTATGTCTACGTCTTTTATTTGAATTATTTTATTTTTACATCATTGATATGTTGATACCATTTTTTTTGCTTTTGTGTGTTTATTTATTGCTTTTTGATGAGTACTTAAGGTACATTAATCAATTTTAAAATGTGTATAAGAAATGGATTAAACTTATACATTTTGAAGTGTCTAATTTGAAATATTTCAATTGTTATGTTATAGTTAGATATTGACAACCAGTATAGCATAGATTCTACCAAGTATTAACTACTGCCTTAGTGACTATGGATGTTTATCATGTTTACGAGTTAGAAATTTGGTTAATGATAGGTTACTTTATGAATTGTTTTAAACATGTGATTTAACTTCTTTGCTGATTTAAATATCAATTAGAATGACAACTAAAAAAGATGTGAAAAGTTCTAAGAGTGATGGAAGAATTGTTGCAAGATGCGATGACAGTAAAGTTGAACCATTTCTAAAAATTTGCATTGAAGAAATAGAGGCTGGTAATGGACCAAACACCCACTTCAGTAAAGAAGGGTGGAAGAATATTACTGAGAAGTTTCAAAAGAGAACTAATTATGCTTATGACCGCACCCAACTAAAAAAATAGATGGGATGCGTTGAAAAGAGAGTTTTCATCATTTGCGAAATTAGTGAAAAATCATACTGGAGTAGGATGGCATCATGATAAGCAAACTGTCCAGGCTAACGATGAATGGTGGACGGCTAAAAGTAAGGTATGGTTATGTCTTGGTGTACTATAAAAGTATTTTATGACTTACATATTTTTGTGATGATTTATTTATATGTTTTTTTTTCCAAGAGGATCCAGAGATTATGAAATGGAAGAATAGAAGACCTAAATTCATTGATTTGCTTGAGAAATGTTTCAGTGGTGCAATATCTACCGGATTTGCTCTTTACAAGCCATATGAAGAACAACCACCTTTTGAAGGATCGGTATCTCAGTTTAAAGAATGTCGTGAGAATAATCCAATTACTGATGATGAAGGAGAAGAAGAAGATGATAACTTTGATTTTGGGAATGAAGCTCAAACCAACCCAACACCAAGTTCTTTAAAAAAGAGGAAGAATTTAGGGAAATGAGATAAAATAGGGACATCAGAGAAACTTCAACGATCTTTTGACCGTATCATTGATGGGATGGAACAAAGCCAAGGAAGACCAGAGGACAATATTAGTTATGCCAAATGTTTGACAATGTTAGCTGAGCTTCCATCCATACTACAAGGATCACATTTACACTTTAAAGCTACAAGAGTCCTTGCCAACAAAGAAAATAGGACAGCATTTGTTCACTTTATGAATACCACCACTCCGAATATAACTATTGATTGGCTTCACACTTTTCCTGAAAAAGACTATTCACGCGTTCACCATTAAGATATAATTTTTCTTTGACAATTATATTAGTAGTTTGAACTATTTTCTTTTTATCAGTTTGATGTAATATGATATTTAGTAGTTTGACAATTATATAACTATTGACTGATTTATGTTGCCATTACGAATTAGTTGTTGTTGGATATGTTACATTACTAGTACCAATTTCATTAGTGAGTAGTTCAGTGAATTAAGCAATTTGAGAAATATGATGATTCAATTTCATATCATGATTCACATTTAACTATATTGGTTGTGTTGTGAAAAATTTATATTTTGTGTAACAGGATGACTGACAATTCTGGTGAGAGTGATACTACTTCTGAAATGGAAATTGAAGTCCAACACAATACTAGACATCAATATCATACTGCACAAGTTGTAGCTGCTTTTATGGTCACAAATCATGTGCTGAAATATGTTGTTAAAGAAAAAGAAAACTACTTCAATTTTCTCATGTCACAAGTGGTATACAGAATTGGTAACAGGAAATGATAATAGATTTTTTGAACAACTTCGAATGAGGAAACAAATCTTTCAAAAATTGGTATGGGAGTTAACTAATAATTGTGGGTTGACACCTACCAAACACATCGGAGTAGCAGAAAGTGTTGCTGCATTCTTATATATGATAGGTCAACCTTCATCATACAGAAATGCCCAAGAACGATTTCAACATTCAGGTCAAACCATTCATACCCATTTTCATAAAGTTTTAGAAGTTGTATGCAAGTTAGGTAAAAATATCATTAGACCTATTGATCCTATTGACATACCTTCTCAATATATTATAGATGATCCTCGATATTGGCCTTATTTTAAAGATTGTATAAGGGCAATAGACGGAACACATATTAAAATACATGTCCCAATAGATAAGCAAACACATATTTTCAATAGGAAAGGGTATACTAGTACGAATGTGATGGCTGTGTGTGATTTTAAAACATGTTTTACATTTGCATTGTGTGGATGGGAATGATCCGTCCATGATGCAAGGATTCTTATGGATACTCTTCGTAAACCGAGTTTTCGATTTCCTTATCCTCCTGAAGGTCGGTATTATACAAATAGACCTATTTTTATATGTAAAATAGCTATTTTATAATTTGTCTAATATATTTTTTATTTATACATGGGTAAGTACTATCTTGTTGATTCAGGATATCCCTCACTTAAAGGTTTCTTAGGTGCGTACAAGAATACGAGATATCATCTTTAATAGTTTAGACTATCTCCAAGATTCAGATCAAAAAATGAAGCATTTAACTTTCACCATTCTAGTTTGAGAAGTGTGATTGAAAGAACTTTTGGTGTTGCCAAAGCAAGATGGAAAATATTACAACAAATGCCCAATTTCAAGCTTCAAACTCAAATGGCTATTATATGGGCTTGTTTTGCACTCCATAATTTTTTAAGAAGAACATATTCAAGTGACTTGGATGTTCTTGAAAGCTTAGAGAATATTAGTGGACTACAAAACAATGAGCAAAGTTTTAATGATGGAGATGATGATAATGGTGTACCTAATCATGGTGAATGGCACGATCCAACACCCGCTGATGTCAAATACATAGAAGAAATAAGAAACACTATTAGAGACCAATTGCCGACACAAGTTAGACAACGACACTAGTAACAATTTTTACTATTTGATATATATATATATTTGATATATATATATATATATATAAGCAAAACGTTGAAGGTATTTAAATCGGTAAATAAAAGGTTTGATTTTGTTGTTGGTATTAGTTTTGAAAAAGGAAGGGAGGAAGAGCAAGAGAGAGGGGGTAGTAGATAAAACAGAGACGTAGAGAGATATGACTTAAAGAAATAGAGAGATTAATGTATTATAAAAGTCATGTCATTTATGGTAATTTTGTAATTTAAAAAATCACTTTTATAAAATTGTATACAAATAGATTAAAAATCATTTTTATGATAGTAAACAAACGAAAATAAAAAAAAATCATTTTTAAACAAAATCTCTATAAAATAATCTCTAAATTTTTTAAACTAAAAATAATTTTTATTTAATCTCAAGCAAACGCATCCATTATTTTAAGGTTCTAAATAAAACAATTATTTATTAAAAAATTATATATTTTAAAATTTTAAATGTATTAAATACAACACTTTCAATAAAATTTTATTATTTTAGTCTTTTAAATAATGTCCTTATCACACACACTCATTAGCATTTTCTTATAAATCTTTACGCATAACTCACGCATGGCACAAGTTAACGTACTAGTTTAAGTTTAAAACTCGTTTTATCATTGGGGTGATGTATAACGTGGTCCTATGCATGAATGTGTCCATCATGGTCACGTGAATGAAAAACATAACCGGAGCAATATTTTTGTTTTGTGCATATAGAGGGTACAAGGTGCAAAGCAAAAAGGTGGGCAGCATTATTTTACGATTTCAGGATAAATACAGTACAAATGATTTGGCTTCTTAATTGTTACTTACTTCATCTATGTCCAACAATAACTTTTATAAATTCAATGACATAAAATACTTCTCACTCACTAATTACTTTTTCTCTAATTGCACATGCTAATTAATAATGCAAGCATAAGTTTGAGTTGAATAATTTTTTTGTTTGCATTATGGTAATTCATGGAAAGGTGAATGAACAATAATTTATAATATTTTAATAAAAAATAATCATATTTCTTAAATTTATATATATTTTTTTAATTTGCATGAAAAGGTTGATTGAATTGTTCATCGTGGGACTCAAGGTTGTCTTAAACATGTTGGAGAGTCTCTTCTAATATTAAAAATTACACCTTCAAAAAAGGAAATTGTAATTTTGATAATTAAAAAACAGTAAAATAATTTTATTTTTAGTGTTTATAAAAAAATTATCAACTTTTTAGTTCTTAAAAAAAATTATTTACTTTTAGACCCTGTTTTGAATTTTTTTTTTTTTTGTAAAAAAATAAAACTTTTAGTCCTTATAAAATCAAAATAGAGACTAAAAGTGAATAAAATTGTTTTAAGGATTAAACTTGAAATGTCGTAATTTTGTAAAGATTAAAAATATATTTAAAAAATAAAATAAAATAAATTCACCCTCATTTTATTATATTATAAAAATAAAATTTTTTGGAGGTTCTCCGATTGGAAGCCCTGTTTTATTGGACTGTTTGTCCACCCCAAAAGTTTGCTCTTTATAATTCAATCTTATAAATATCAATTTGTCTCATAGTTATTTTGAAACTTTTATGAGTACGAACGTATCTAGTATATATATAATAGTTTAATATCATAAGTGACAACTTATCTCGTGTGCGATAATTAATTAGTGATAAACATTTATCATGTGAATCAATTGTATGTTTCCACAATTTTTTTTAATGATTCAATTGCAAAAATTATAGATAATGTATTATAAGTGTTATCATTTTATTGTCCAGGGGTATTAATAAAATACCAATTATATTTAGAGTATATATAAAATATTAATTTTAATTAAATTACTTATAACAAACATTTATCTCGTGTATAAATTAAACGTTCCAATGATTTACTTTGTGACTCATTTACAAAAAAATGTGAAAAAATATAAGTGTGAAAAAATTATAGTTTGTGTATTATAATTGTTCTCATTTTTATGA
>JBBPBP010009779.1:22324797-22345234 GCA_037974735.1 Cicer chorassanicum
CATTTTTATGACAATGATATTAAAAAAAAAAACACGAATTTTTGTTTGTTTGTAAAAAAATATTAATTTTAACTAATTAGTTATTGATAAACAAATTGTCCCTTACATGATTTTTACAATTAATTGCTATTAATGCATTATAATTATTCTCATTTATATTGGAAAAAAATCAAATTGAATTAATTAATAAAGACAAATACTTGTTGTGTGTATGTTCCAACAGTTTTTTTAGCGACTCATTTTCAAAAGAAAAAAACAATACATGAAAGAATTGAAGTGTCGATAATGTTAATAAAAGAGTTTAATTGTTATATATTATCAGTGTAAAAAGTTTTAGACTCAACAAATCACAACCACTCATGGAATGACTTTAGAGGTAATTTTAGTAAAAATTAAATATTTATAATGATCTAACAATTATAATTGATTGACAGTGTAAAAACTTCTTACTCTAACGGTGTATATAAATTAAACTGTTAATAAAATACTAATTTG
Source organism: Cicer chorassanicum (assembly GCA_037974735.1). Classification (NCBI taxonomy): domain Eukaryota; kingdom Viridiplantae; phylum Streptophyta; class Magnoliopsida; order Fabales; family Fabaceae; genus Cicer; species Cicer chorassanicum. The sequence continues at coordinate 22,325,293 of JBBPBP010009779.1, forward strand.
AATTAATTTTTTAGTGTAGGGTGAATATAAAAAAAAAATGATATCTCATTATCGAATTTACAACTCAATATATAAAATATTTCAGCAATTACCATTTGAATTGTATGTACGTTATATTTTATAGCAGTTGATATTCAATTTTCTCATTTCTAATAAATTTTCATTTATTTTAGTAAAAAAAGTAAATTTTATTTATAAAAAACGTACTAGTAGCTGTCATAATATAAATTATGCAAGCCGAGCATTTAGTTTCACAAATTTATGATTATTTATCTCAAAATCATAGACGCCAGGCTTGCACAATTTGTAAGAGTTTTATCATCGGTCTGAATTCATGTGACCATGGTGGACAAATTTATGCACAAGACTAGGGGTGTACGTGGGTTGGGTTGGGCGAGTTTTGGTAAAATCCAAATCCGATCCGATCGATTATCTTTAGGTTGGGTTAAGTTCTAAATCCGTATTTTTTTATTTAACCCGAACCGACCTGACCCGGTCAAGAACGGGTTGGGTTGGGTTGGCGGGTCATTCATAAATAATAACGTTTTTTTAATTTACAGGAAAACATATTGAATGAAAATATATTTAATACTTGAATGCCTTAAAACTATAAAATTTCAATCAAATTATGCAATTCTTTAAAAAAAACTCATCAACTTCTCACACAAAAAAATAAATCTAACAATCTTCAAATACATAAATAAATTCAACAACAGTAAATCAATAAAATATGAAAATTCATTAATTCTAAGAAATGTCAACTTCAAGTACAAGCACTTAACAAGTTTCTCAAAGTATGGAAGGAAACAATTGAGAATCTGCAAAAACAAATATTAATAATAAAAGTGAGGAGATGAAGAAGGAGAAATAATAAATAAGTAAAATATGAAATATTATTAAAGATTAGAGAAAATTTTAGAGTGACCGTGCTCAACCTATGTCCCAACAAAGATTAGGCACTCGTTACACATAATCCACCAACCATTTTAGTTTAGTAAGTACCATTCATTTGTTTATAGTTACTATTTTCAAATAAAATACTAAAAAAAAGTGTTTAATAGATTTAAATATAAAAAATTTAAACTAAATTCATCGTAAGCTTTTGCATAAGCATCAATTTTGCTCATAAATAGTATTTAACTCAAATGAATAGTATTTAACTAAAAAAATTTGTATTTAACAAATGTAAAAATTTTAAACTAAATTCATTATAAGCATAAACTTTCTGTTCATATCTTTATTACGTAAAACTATAACAAAATATAAATTTAAATAAATAGTATTTAACTCAAATTAAATTGCTCATTTGAAAGAGACAATTCAAAAATTAGATATGAATTTTATGAGTAGGCATATACGAGATTACAATGTCAAAACAATTAGCCTAGACGCATGAACACCTTGTATCAACATTCATATAAAAATCACTTGTTAATAATATCTTATTATAACTAATTCGTATAAAATCAGTGATGAGCACATGTAGAACAAAAGAAGAAAGTTGACAGCGGCGCGACTTCAAAAAGTCTTGAAGAAGGTATAGACAGAAAATGGATGAAGGCAACTCAAAATCTAAATAAAAAGAAGAGTAATGAAACCCTATTGAACTACAATTTTTTTTTTAAAAAAATATAACTAGTAACCGGGTCAGGTTGACGAGTCGGGTTCAAATTGTTAAACACATTACCTGACTCAAATATAAGCGAGTTTCAACGGGTTGGGTTGGGTTGAACTCGAAAGTGATCAGTTACGGGTAAAAATCAGATTGAATTGGTTTGGGTGATCGAGTTAACGGGTAGACCCGCGCCCATGTTCACCCTACACAAGACCTAGCCATCACTTATCATGGTTCCCAAAAGATAAAAAACACGTGTGAATGGTGTGATCACCTCAAAATATGTTTAGACCCGCGTCGATGGGAAGTACGTCTAAAAATATTATTATATCACAAAATGATCAAACTATTTATTATTATTATAATAAGGACCGCATCACAAGTATCTTTCTGATATCATATAGAACCAAAAAATATATTTAATCCATAAATATCATTATTAAACTAGTATAAATAGGCAGTGACTCAAATACAAAAAGTAAAGTGGTAAAGCAAAACAAAAAAACATGAATACTGTGACGAATATGTTTGCTCTATTTGTTGTGATCTCATTAACATTTGCTTTCACAAATGCAGAAGATCCACTTTTTGGATTCGGTAACCTCTCTCGGAAAAGTTTCCCTGATGGATTCATTTTTGGGGCAGGGGGATCAGCATACCAAGTAATGCATATTTAAATTAAGTTCTTTTTTATTTTATAATTTTTATGTAATTAATCATTTAGAATAGAGGAGACATATATATACAAGGTCTGAAATTCATCAATTTTAAAAAGTATTTATGATGAAATTTATCTATAATACAAATAAAGCATTAAATTTTAACTGAAGTCACAAGTGTAAATTTAAATTATTATAGTTTTTACTAAATAGTATATTTATTCTCATAATATTTTCAGTAGGTTGGAATTTTTAACGTACATTGCATGTTCGCTCTTTTAATACACGTTATTTTAAAATGAAATATAAATATAAATGATAATTAAAAAATTATTATTTTTATTTATATTTTAATTTGGATAAATTATTTATTAAACTCATTTCAGTTTTGAAACACGTTTCTTAAAAAAATTTAGTGGCGAAACTTATGCTCACTAAATATTAAGAAGAGTAACTTAGATTAGGTGAAATGTGACTGCACACAAGTACACAAATCTCATAATCTAAATTTTAAAGTAGATCTTGATTTTTATTAATTCTAAAATATTATAACCTTTTGTCTTATATTATTTTAGATACATCATCTGTGTACGATGTTGATCGAACCATCAAAATACGTGTGACTGTATATAGTTACAATGCTGTAAAATGCAAACAACCGAGATAAAATAAAAATAGTGTGAATTTGAATTGTGCAGCTTATTCAATATGTCTGCAACTTTTTTCATATATGAGTTGCACTTATGATACTTACAACATCTTTATATGATTGTTACTTGCAACACCTTTATATGAGCTGCTTGTAATAAATTTATATATATTTATAAAAATAATTGTAAAAAATGAAAAACAAATAAATGAGAGAATTTATTACAAAGCTGAGATATAATATAAAATATATAAAAAACTAAAAATATTTATTTGAGTTGTTTTTCTTATAGTTTGAAGGTGCGGCAAAGGAAGGTGGTAAAGGACCAAGTATCTGGGATACCTATACTCATAATCATCCAGGTTTCTTTCTTTATTGATCTATCTTAAATCTTAACATACAGAGAATATTGTATTGCTAGATTCCATTTCAAGTTTAATTAATAAATTTTAAAAAACTTGAGAAGGTGGGTATTTTTTAAAAATTAGATGGGGTGTTAGTGTCATTTAAGGTGACCTCAAGAGAGGTAAATGTAATTTTTTTTATATATATTGAAGCAATTATATATTTTTATTGACCTATTTAAATATAGTAACTAATTCTATTTGATTGACATTATTATTATTATTATTATTATTATTATTATTATTATCAATTAAATATAATTTGTATTTTAATAATGAAATTTCAAAAGAGCTGGACGTTATTTTTCAATTAGATTCGATGATAACCTATTGATTTGAAATTCAAACAAAGCTTAATGTTATTTTTTGTTCCTTTTTTTGTTCGATTATAAATTGTGAATATGCATATTTCCGATGTATATGTGCAGAAAGAATAAAGGATGGAAGCAATGGAGACGTCGCCATTGATCAATATCACCGTTATAAGGTTGTTCGTCAATCCGTCACCTTAGTGTTTATGTTTGTTTTTTCTATAATGTTATTTAAGGAATCAAAATTATAATATAATTTATTTAACTTTAATTCTATGCTATAATTAATATTATGTATATTACTCTTAAGTTCCTTATACTCCATTATATATTTATTACAATATGTAATATTAAATGATTAATAAAAATAATTTTATAATATTGTTATGTAGTTAATTATTATGGGATGAATTAATTAGTTCAATATGAAATAGTTTGATGTTTATAAAGTTAAATTGATATGTAATGTTTCCCTACAAAAACTTACATGTATATTCCATTAAGAATCATCATCTAGATATATTTATAAAAAAAAAGGTTTAGGAACTAATCTGACAAAATGAGATAACTGTTATGTATTTGTTTCTATAGGAAGATGTGCAAATTATAAAAGATTTGAATATAGATTCGTACAGATTCTCAATCTCTTGGTCGAGAATACTCCCAAGTAAGTCAATCGTTGATCAACGATCATTTTTAACATATATAATATTATTTAGTTGGATGCTATGTTTTCCACCAACTATATATTTTAACATCCCCTTTTTTCTTATTACGTACCTATAGAAGGAAAGTTGACCGGAGGAAAAAATCCCGAAGGAATACAATATTACAACAACCTCATCAATGAATTGTTGGCTCAGGGTACCATTCAAAATATATTGTCCAAACTATTTATAGCATTTTATATTTTATCGTTTTAATTATTAAGTAGTTATTTGTTAAAATTTATTATTTATTGTCAATAAAATTGTAGGTATACAACCATTAGTAACTCTTTTTCATCGGGATCTTCCTCAAGCTTTGGAAGACGAATATGGTGGTTTCTTAAACTCTAGCATAATGTGAGTCTCCATTTCAAATGTCATTTTTATAGTGAAGCAAATTCAATGTGTTGATAGTTATCATTGGTTGAATTGTTAAAAAAAATGATTTGTTGAACTCTATATTAATGTTTTAGAAATGATTTTCGAGACTACGCGGATCTTTGTTTTCACGAATTTGGAAATAGAGTGAAGGATTGGTCTACTTTAAACGAGCCATCGATGTTTAGCAACGGAGGTTATGCACTTGGAATACTGGCACCGGGTCGATGTTCAGATCCAACGTGTCTAGGTGGAAATTCTGGCACAGAACCTTATATAGTTACACACAACCAAATTCTTGCTCATGCACAAGCCGTACAACTGTATAGGACCAAATATCAGGTTTATTTCTTAATTTATTCACAACTCAAACCTATCTCTAATTTAATTTGTTTTAGGGTTTAGGGTAATTAAAAAGGGTAGGTCCGTGCATATTTAAAAGGGAGAATGATTAATATATAAATATTTATTAAAGCGTGAATTAATAATTAAAGAATTGTTACTCTAAAAAAAATAATTAAAAACTATCATTTTGAATAAAAATCTGTGTTAATTTAATATTTTGTCAAAATTATTATTATTATTATTATTATTATTATTATTATTATTATTATTATTATTATTATTATTATTATTTACATAGTTGTTATTTTAATGTTACATATGTATATATGTGCAGGCAAAACAAAATGGCAAGATTGGTATAACGTTGGTAGGTGACTGGTTCTTACCACTCAGAGACATTATAGAAGATGAAGAGGCTTCGAGGAGAGCTCTTGACTTCCAATTTGGATGGTAACTAAATAAATATCTTTCATTATTAAGTAAATTTACTATAAGCTTCAGTAAGTAACTTCTTTTTTTCAGGAAGCTTTAGTAAATAACTTACGCTCGTTATTTAAATTGTATATTAAAATACTGTTACCAACTCTTAGAAACATTTTTGTAATATGACAAGGGGTTCTCATTTAATGGACCACGTTATGCAAACAAAGAAAATCTTATTTTTTTTATTTAAAAATTAGAGCTGTTTTGGAGCATACTAAAACTAGGGGTGGACGTCGGGTAGGTTTAGACGGTTTCGGGCAAAAAATGTGAAACCGGTCCAATCCGCGAGTGATATTTATAGGCCCAATTTTATCGGTTTTTTAATTCGGGTTCGTCGGATTCGGGTTCGTCAGGTGTCGGTTTTGGGTGGGTGTCGGATTCGGGTTCCAAATTTTCGAAACATAATACTTATTTCGGAATAATTCAGATTTGGAAACTTTCGAAATTTTCCAGATTTGGAAATTTTCGAAACTTTCCAGATTTGGAAACTTTCGAAACTTTCCAAATTTTCGAAATGTAATTCTTATTTCGAAAATTTGAAACTTCCGAAAGTTTCGAAAATTTAAAACTTCCAAAACTATCAATTTTAAAACTTATTATAAATTGTTAAAATGATAAAATTGTATTTTTATGTGTCGTGAGGGGGTGGCAGGTATAGGTGTGGGGGTGGATGGTATATTCCTCGTAAAAACGGGTTGGACTTTATTTGGCCTATTTTTGCTTTTTTTTTTTTTTTTTTTTTTTTATAAAAAAATTTGGTCTTATATAATTTATTATATATAATACAATTATTGCCGATTAAAAAAAAGTTGATCCACCTGCTAATTTTACATCACACGTGTTTTATATCTTCAATTTTTCTAAAGCACATAGCATTTGCATAATAATCAATTTAATAGATCACAATTTTGTATAATAATCAATCAGTTTTGTTTCAACATCACAATTTCTAAGTTATGAGGTTTTGACTTCTGAGTTCTGAGGCTTTGGGCTTGTAGGTTTGGACTTGTAGTACTGACTGGTGAGTAATTTTTTTTTTTGTTTACAGATAACTTCAATGTAGTAATAATAATAATAATAATAATAATAATAATAATAATAATAATAATAATAATAATAATAATAATAATAATAATAATAATAATAATAATAATAATAATAATATGGGCGGGTTCGGTCTGCGATTGGTCCAAATAATCAACCCGAACCCGCCCGACGTAACCCTTATGAATCCTTTTTTTTATTCCACGCGAACCCGATTACCTGTCTCAACCCGACCGCGTCACCCAAATTCAATATGGGTCGGGCGGGTATGGGCATGTCGAATTATCTTGTCCACCTCTAACTAAAACTATGAAATATACTTACAATATCAAAGTACAGTTGGATAGAGTAACAATAACTAATCATTTGAAAAAGATTGACAAGATGTTCAAGTACAAATAAGGAGTAGAAAAGAAAAGATTAACAAGTTGATAATTTATTTTTAATTTATTTTATTGGTTTCAGGTTTATGGAACCACTAACAACTGGAAACTATTCTCTAAACATGCAAAATATTGTGAAAACTCGATTGCCAAAGTTCACTGTAGAGGAATCAAGTCTAGTCAATGGTTCTTTTGATTTTATTGGCTTAAACTATTACACTTCTAGTTATATTAATAATGTTCCTCCACAACCCAATGAGCCACCTAGTTACACAACAGATTCTAGAACTAACATTTCATGTAAGTACACTTATATATTCTACACGTTAGCTCATTAACAATTATGATAAATATGTTGAATTTGATTATTTTATGTCTCTTTTCACAATTGCAGTTGAAAAAAATGGGATACCCCTAGGCCCAAGGGTAAGTGTCCGGTAACCCAAAATAATAATTACAAAATTTTAATTAATGACAAAAAATTAGAGAGAAAAATGTGAAGTATGTCTCTATTTTACACAAAATTTGGCACTAAAAAAATTTATTCATCTCTAATTTGTTGTCACTAATTTTATTTTTCTAGCAACGAGTTATAAATTTGTTACAATTTAAATTCTTTTGATGTCAGACATAACAAGTATTTATAATTATGTCAGGCTGCTTCAAATTGGTTATATGTTTATCCAAGGGGACTTCGACACATTTTGTTACATATTAAGGAGAAATACAACAATCCTATAGTTTACATCCATGAAAATGGTAATTACACAAAAAAAATCATATGAATTTCCTTGAATGCAATTATAATTAGAAATTTATAATGAACCGTCATATCATATAACATCATGCTTAGATTTGAAATAATGTACATGACACTTTTATACTATATACAGGTATGGATGAATTCAATGATCCAACACTTCCAGTGGAAGAAGCTCTTTTAGATACTTTTAGAATTGATTATTATTATCGTCATTTATACTACATTCGTTCTGCAATCCAGTAAGTTATTTTTTTTAGATATTTTAAATGTGAATCTAAATCATTTGATATAATAATACTATATAATATATAATATGTATGCATAATTTAATATGTACATGGGTCTTGTTTGGTTGGGTTTGACCAAATTTATTATTTGAACAAATCAAATTCTTTCTATTTGGATTGAGACAAAAATCAACAATTTTTTGTCAAATTTGAACCAAACTGATTTGATAAATTGTATTGGTTCTCGTTGAGTTATTAGAAAATATATATTTTTTTAATATAGTTTTTGTTAGAAAAGTATGAGATATAAAGTTACATTCCAAATCAGAATTTAAGTTTTTTTTCTTAAAAAATCAATCTCTCATTATTGAAAGAAGAAAGTATTAAATACTCTTTTTGTTTTAAATATCCATTACTATATTAGATTTTTATTAGATTTTTATCTAATTTTTTTATTCAAAGTAACAAAAAATATTAGTATTACTATATAATAATAATTTATGACGTGTCACTTCAATGGTAAAATTTTTATAGAAGTTCAAATCAACACTATGACCATTATAAAACAATTTTATTGTCACTTTAATTAATAATAATTTTACTTATTTATTTTTAAAATATATTTTTTACTATAAACTCGCAGTTTATGATTTTCATTTCTTGACATTTGATATATTACAAAAATACAGGCTTGGCGCGAACGTTAAGGGATTTTTCGCTTGGTCACTTTTTGACAATTTTGAATGGGGTATTGGCTTTACAGTTCGGTTTGGATTAAACTATGTAGACTACGAAGATGGATTAAAAAGATATCCAAAGGTTTCTGCACAATGGTACCAGAACTTTCTCAAAAGAAACTAGAATTGATTCTATCGTTTGAAGCTGGGGCACCTCTAAATTTAATACCTGAAAAATGTTAAATCTTAGGCTATTATCGATAGAGAGCCGATTCTTCATGTATTTGTTTGATTTTGAGACAAATGCGAATAAAAACTTTGTTATGTTTCACCAATTAGAATATGCCAAAAATATTTGTTAAAAATAATACTATGTCAAAAATAGCATTTTACAGCTTTTTTTAAGCCCTTTACAGCGCTTTAATATCTAGCGCTGTTAAAAGATACAACAACGCTATTTAAAATAAAAAAGTGTTTTAATATATAGCGCTCAACACTTCTCTTAGAGTAGTTTTACAACGCTTTTCATAAAAAAAAACGATATAATAAGTGCATATTGTTATACTAGTTTACAGCGTTTTTTTTTTAAAAAAAAAACGCTGTAAATCTGTTCTAAAACGTGCTGCTTGTTGTACTAGTTTTACAGCGTTTTTTCAAAAAAACGCTGTAATAGATGCATTCTTATATAATTTTTTTTACATCGTTTTTTCAAACAAGCGCTGTAATAGGTGCATTCTTATACTAATTTTAATAAAAAGCGCTATAAACTGGATTGACATTTTTTAATGGCATTTTTAAAATAAAGCTGATTTGTATAAACAGGTATCTTATGACATTTTTTTGAAGAAAACGTTGTCTTTTAATTTTTTAACAAAATCATATTCATCAAGCACATATTGACACAATTACTATATTTTTCATAGCAACAACAATTTCATTTAAACAGCAACAGTAACAATCAGTTCACAACACCTAATTACATATATTTCATAGCAACAACAACAATTTCATATTGACATCAAGTACTATATTTTTTACATATTCACAACAATTATATATTCACAATATCAATTACATAGGCACAGCAGCAATCAGTTTACAACACCCAATGTACAATATATAATAGTTTCTTTTATCAACCTCATACACACTTTGAATTAACTATGAATTATATGTCAGATTTACAATAATGTCAATTTCCCAGCAATAATGTCAATTTCATAACCTGCAGCATGCCAATTTCCCATCAAATTATATAACTTTCAGTTCGATCACATATTGAACCAGTCTTCCTTTATTTCAGTTAGATAACTTTAAGAGTATGTTGAATTGAAATTGTCAAAGTATTGTGCGATATAATATTTGAACATAAATAAGTTAGAATCAAATATATACATAGTTTATATATGAAAATCAAAATATAATGAAAATAGCGTATCGTTTCTGAAATTTTATTTTGATTCATATCAACAATCTCCTTCATGAATCGCAATATATAGTCTCTGCAGTCTTTGTTGTTAGTTTGACAAGGACACTATAAAATAAAACATATACGTCAATAAATATTTGTGCATTGATTGTAAATGAAATTTTAAAGGCATATCATTAAGTTCTATAACAAAAATTTCAAACCTTTATTGGAATCCATGTGATGTTGTTTGACTTATGCTTCGACATTAAAGCACCCCTTTGAGCGCGGAAAACTTGTAAAGCACTATCAAATAAATGTGATTATTATTCAATTACCAAACACATTTTTTAAATATGTAAGAAATAAATCAATATTACTTACGTATCGAAGATATTCTTTATATCCGAGTGATTGTTATAATGACCGTGCAGTGGATCTAAATAGTATATAATTTCAGAGGTGGCATTGATGGCAAACAACACCCAATGTTGCCTATGACAACAAAAATTTGGTTGGCAACTTTGTTTACACAACTAATAAAGTATCATAAATTAAAAAAGATATAGATAAAGAATATATAATTACCCTGAATTATATGGCCCAAGAAACAACTTATTCTTCTCTTTATTTCCCAAAAGTATATCAACGACATATTTTTTTACGTTAACTGGATCGAGTTTAAACATGGACAGCTTATGGGGAGATAAGAATGAAAATCTATCTGACAATTTACGCATGCACACCAACTTTTTCATACAAAAACCTTCAATGAAAATGTCAAATTAGATTAATTACCAATAAATGTGGCAGTGATGCAATTAAAAGTAATTTTTATCTTAAAGTAGTTTACATTACCTAATGTATATGCTGATGACAACAGCACCCAGCTCCTTATGATTGAGAAGTTCATATATGTGCTCTTTATCAAGTAATTACTCATCTTCGAAAATACATTTCTCCATGTGTATGATACGTGAATTATTGTTGTCCATATTCATTTTTGCTTGTATGTCAAGACACGACCCAAATCGAGAAAGGCGTGGATGACTTATTTTAGGAGCAGCAACTATTTTCCATGATCCAGTTTTTGAATTTTGCCAGATTTTCCACAATCCAGTTTTTGAATTTTGCCAGATTTATTTTTACCACAAACATGCATTTGTGGTGTGGCTTTTTTTGGCAGATTTGCGGTGCAGCGGGTGTTGATTAAATATGAAAAAATGAGTTTGATCAGTTTGTTAGTTATTATAGTAAGCTAATCATTGATGTATACACATTGATGTATATGTCAAACATTTTATGGTGAAGTGACTGACTCGTTGCGAGGATTCTTCTTATCATTCCCTTTAGACTTTGTAAGAATCTAAATAAATGTGAAATTAAAGTTAATAGTGGAAAAAATCAGCAATTAAATATAATCAATCATAATCATATATCATACAATTAAATATACATATCAATTAAACATACCTTATCTAGGCCAACAAGATTTTTTGGCCATGCCATGTAACTACCTATTTCTTCTCCCAAAAACTTAATATCTCCATCGTTGTCGAGTATAGGCAATGGTGCATTTGGTTCAAAAGCAATCACGGGTGAAACTTTAACATGGTCAACAGGGATCAGAGTATGGTGTAATACTTCTCCCAAGGTATTGTACAATGTTCCTTTTCCAACCATGCGATGAGTAGGGGAGGATAAATACAACACGCAAGATTAGACACCCTAAATCAATGGTTAATACATAAGTATGTGAAACAATTAGGTTGAATGAACTTCTTATTTTATTAAGTAATTAATTACCTCTGGAAGACTTTTACGATCAATGTTGCAACTAGCGTTTTCACTCTCTAGTTGTATTTCACGTTGACACTCCGGAAGTTGCTTTTCCTTATTCATTTTCACCAAAAAAGACACTTGCTCTGTTAGGATTTTCACCTTATCTAGTACTTCCTCATTAGATAGATTTGTGCGCTTTTGATGTGAAAAATAGCTTTTTTGAGTTACGCCAAATCCTTTACCCCTCACACGGCCAGAATATTGAGGAACATTAAATATTTTACCAAGTATGTCCCTGCACCTAACTTGTTTATTCTCCTCTTGATTTTCAGAACATTGTTCTAGATTCTCCTGAAATACATGTAGGATTAAAAAGATAAGTTCAATATCATTTTTAAAATACAATATTAAAAAATATTAAAGTGATAATATACTTACACATTGTTCTATCACTTGTTGAACATTTTCATTATCAACTATTCCATCTTTATTCAAACGAGGGTCCTTCCACAAAATATGACGACCTAATGGTTGATCGGATTGCGTCTCTTGAAACTATTCGTTAAGACATAAACAAAAGCTACTCGTTAAGATCATAAACAAAATATTAGCTAGAAACTATATTTTATAATGTACCAGATTATATAAAAGCTACTTACAATTTTTTGCTCTAAACGTGCATACCCCATACGCAATTTTTTGTATCGATGCATTGGATTTTTTGCCCTCTCGCGATTTTCCGTACTTATACTCTTTATAAAAAAAATAACGATCGTGTAAAAAAATACGCTCTGAATATAAATAATAAAACACAAATGCTAATAAATTAATATTAGTAGTGGGACTGTGTGGAGGCGGTACTTATCCCCCTAGGTACCGGGCTCGAATCCCACGGAAGGCAAAAACTAGTTATTTCCACCGGGTGGATAGGGGGGACGAGAAGGTCGTGAGGTAGCATCGCCGGTAACGGTAATGGCTGTGGTGTTACAGTAACGAAGATGAAGATGGTTCGCAATAGGGTTCGTAGGGACAACAGGGTTCGTGTGGAGTACATAATGAGGATGAAAATGAAGAGGAGGAGGTTTCGCAATGCCAAAAGTTCGTATGGAAGAGTACGTAATGAAGAGGAAATTGAAGCGGTTTCTTATTATCAGGTTAGTTATAAAACTCTATTACAATGCTTTTTAGAAAAAGCGTTGCAAAATACCTCCTTATTTTATTTTTCAAAAGCCTTTAACAGAGCTTGTCCAAAAAGTTTTGTAAAAGACCTCCTTATTTTCTTTTTTAAAAACCTTTTACAGTGCTTGTCCAAAAAGTGTTTTAAAAGACCTCCTTATTTTATATTTTAAAACCTTTTTACAGCGCTTATGGACAAAAGCGCTGTAAAAATATACGTTTATGTTCAGTTCAATTCAAGTTAAAGATGCTAAATTATAATTTTGGTTTAGTTTCTGTAAAATGCTAAATAATTAGTAAAAACCTATGTTTGGATTTTTTTTCCAAATAATTAGTTAAATACCTATATATCAATGCTAAATTACATGATCAGCTCATATTGGGATCAGTTCAAGTTCAAGGAAAACGCCCAGTCAAACAAAGCTTTTTCAAGTTCAAGTTCAATATAAGCAGAAAATCAGTTCTCGCAGGTCAAACACTTAAATTACATGAACTTAGTATAAAACACTAAGTTCAAGCTAAATATAAGCAGAAAATCAGTATAAGCAGAAAATCAAATAGAGTTCAAGCTAAATACCAAAATGCTCAGTTCTGGCAGGTCAAACACTTAAACTACATGAACTCAATTCAGATTACATGGCTTGTATAAAACACTTAAACACCTTAAGATGCCCTTCTTCTTTTCCTGGTGGGATTCACATTTGTTTGTCCCTTAACGATATGAAACGATGGATTAATCCAAATTCCCTCATCATGATCATCTCTAAGATATAAACCATCATCAGTTGAATCAATTTCATGTGGTTGTGATGTCGCAAAGAAAATATCATTACCAACATCTTCATCGTTATTGTTATCATCACTTATTTTATTGGTCGATAGGACAATGAACCATTTATTATCAACATGATCAGTGACATAAAACACTTGTTGAGCTTGCGACGCTAAAATAAAAGGCTCATCTTTGTATCCTAACCTATTAAAATCGACAAGCAAGAACCCTGACTCATCAATTTGAACGCCATTATTATTATCGACCCACTTGAACCAAATATGGGAACACGAAACATTGCATAATCTAACTCCCATATGTGCTTGATAACCCCAAAATATGATAGTTTTGCATATATTGGGTTTTTGTCTTTTGCACTTGAGATATGCATCGCTTCAGCTACGAGAGTGACTCGCTATTTTGCATAGTGGTTTGATCATCTTGCTCTTTGGTATAAAATGTGTAGCCGTTAATTAGATAATCAGTGTAAGAAAAGACATGTAAACTCGGACCATTTGCTAGCCACCTCAATCTCTCTAAAATTGAGTCGGGGTATGTATCAAACTTTGAGTTAATGTGATTTTTTTTGCCATGTTATAAAACTTCGATTGTGCTCTCGTGTTATCCAATTTTGATTCCTATTCATGTTCAAACTAGATAACTGATCCATGTGTATTGTAACATACGGTTGAACCACATCATCATTGTGCAGAACATACAATTGTGCTTGCTCCCATTCTGTCCTTGATATGGTCATTACTCTCTTTCCAATTATCTCTTCTCCTGATATTCTTCCCCAATGACAAGACATGGGAAGCCCTATGGATTCAACATTGGACAGATATTCAGTACAAAATTCCGTAGTTTCTTCGGCAATGTACCGTTCAGCAATACAACCTTCTAGTCGACTTCTACTTTTTACGTACGCTTTTGATATTTTCATATATCGTTATATCGGATACATCCATCTCATATAAGCTAACCCACAGAGTTGTGTCTCCTTAACAAGATGAACAGTAAGCTGAACCATTATATCAAAACACGAGGGTGAGAAATACATTTTAAGCTCACACAAAGTAATAAAAAATTCCTCTTTGCAATGTCGGTAATTTCTGAGGATCGATCACTTTACTACAAATTTCCCTGAAGAAGAAACATATTTTAGTTATGGCTCGTTGAAATTTTTTAGGTAAAATGGAACGTATACCTATTGGTAGCAAATGCTCTATTAGAACATGAAAATCATGGGTCTTCAAACCTTTTAACTTGAGGTCTTTCATACAAACTAAATTTTTAATGTTTGAAGAGTATCCTTTTGGAACCTTAACTTCGTGTAGAAATTTACATAAAACAATTTTTTCCTTTCTAGATAGAGTATGAGCGGCTGGAGGTAGATATGTGCAATTTCCTTTCTTTACGGGACCCAATTCATTTCTTATTCCCATATCAACCAAGTCCAATCTTGCATTGATTCCATCCTTAGACTTTCATGGAACATTGAGTAACGTAACAATAACACTATCAAATACATTTTTTTCAATATGCATCACATTGAGGAAATGTCTTATACACAATGACCTATAATATGGCAATTCAAAGAAAATTGACTTTTTCTTCCACCCAGTTTTGAAAAGCTCTCTTGCAAAAGGTTTGCCAAATTTATTGTTCAAACCTTGTAGTTTTTCAAATATTTGATATCCAGTCGGTGCTAAAGGAGCACTGTCTTCCTTTGATTTTCCATTGAATGCATTTCTCCACCCACAATACTGATGACTATAAGGTAAAAATATCGATGTCCAAGAAATATGTACTTCTTACAATGTTTCAACCGCATCCAATTTGTACTCTCTTCACATATAGGACATGCATACTGACCTTTAATGCTATATCTTGATAAATTACCATATGCTGGAAAATCATTAATTGTGCCGAACAACATAGCCCTCAAATCGAAACATTCTTTCTTATACCCATCATAAACTTCCACACCCGTCTCCCACATATTTTTTAAATCTTCAATCAAATGAGTCAAGTATACGTCGATATCATTCCCCGGTTGTTTCGGTCCAGAAATTAACAGAGACAACATCATAAAGTTACGCTTCATACATAAACATGGAGGTAGGTTATAAATCAACAAAATCACAGGCCACATGTTGCGTTAGATGCTTTGAATACCATGTGGATTAATTCCATCAGTAGAAAGTGGAAGTCGTAGATTTCTTGACTCTCTCCCGAATTTAGGATACTCGTGATCAATTTTTTCCCATAGTGGAGAATCTGAACGGTGTCTAAACTTTTCATCTCTAATTCTTTCGTCTGCATGCCATGTCAAGTGTTTTGAATCTTCTTCACTGCGATAGATGCGCCTAAATCTTGGTATTAAAGGAAAATACCACACGAATTTTGCTGAAATAGATTCTTTCTTCTAATATCGAGAGACATTGCATTTCAGACATGCCTTTAGTAATTCATATTCGTTTCAAAATAAAATGCAATCGTTTGGATACGCATGAATCCTTTCGTAAGTCATGCCAATAGAGCACAAAATTCGTTTAGCCTCGTAGGTTCGACTGGGAAGTTCATTATCATCTGGCAACATATCTTTTTGGAGTGTTAATAATTTTGTGAAGCTTTTATCAGAGCATCCATTAATCGCTTTTAAGTTGTACAACTTTAATATCACCGACAGTCTTGTGGATTTAGTACAACCATTATATAATGGTTTCTCTGCAACACTCAACAAACTCTCAAACATTTTAGGACAATCTCGAAGATCTTCTTCAACTGCTTTTGCAATCTCCTCAACTTGGTCCCGTTCATATGTATCTGTGTCGAAATCAGTTGAAGCATATGTCAAACCATTCTCAAAATTAGTGTTCCCTTTTTTTTTTTATCACCATGACTTATCCAACATGTATATCTTTGATCAATTCCATGCCATACTAAATGTCCTTCCATTTGATCTGCTCTACCGCATTTTCCAAAACAACATTTTAAACAAGGACAAATGATTCGATTTAGATCTTTTGCATTCTTCACTACAAACTCAACAAACTCCTTTACTCCATTTTCATACTCTTTTGACAATCGATTGGCAGACATCCATTTCCGGTCCATTTTATATGACCTATATGAATGCAGTGTTACACAAATAATAAGCTACTGATAACATTATACCAATCTATAGTATATATTGTCTAATATTGGAAAATGGAAACCAAGGTCCAAGTCTAATTTCAAAACAGAACTGATCGAACAGATTTCAAAAAAGAACAAATTTTATATGATTTTTTAGGTAACAATTTATCAGTTTTAGTGACAACAACAAATTAATAAATACAGTACCTGAGACAACAGGGGAGTAATAGAAGAGGGCACACAATAGAGGAGAGGAAGGTTCGCAGAGTAGAGGAGATGAGGGTTCGTAGGGTTAGGACAACGTATTGAATTTGTTTTTATTTATTTAAAGTAAATGATTTTTATCAAATACGCACCATTTTACTGCGCTTGTATATAAAGCGCTTTAAAAGACCCTGTAATTATGTGAAAGCGCTATATTTTACAGCTCTTATATAAAAAACACTGTAACATAATGTGGGAGCGCTATATTTTACAGCACTTTTGTAAAAAGCGCTGTAACATAATGTGGGAGCGCTATATTTTACAGCGCTCTAAAAGTGCTGTAAACATTATGTGAGAGCGCTATATTTTACAGCGCTTTTATGCAAAGCGGTGTAAATGTTATGTGCAAGCGCTATGTGACCCTATATGACCCTACAAGAGCGCTTTTGCCAAAACGCTTGACAGAAATGCGCTATTGTATCCTCTGTTAATTTTAAAATATTATATAACAGCGCTTTTATTTAATAAGCGCTATAAAAGGCGCGCTATAAAATGCAAATTTTGGCGTAGTGTAATGACTCATATTTGTGAACCTTTAAACTACAAAATAATATATGTAATAACAATTTATACTAAATAATTATAAAAATTTACGATTAATAAATGAAAGCTTTTTAAGGGAAATTTTAAATTTTTCCAAGTAATTTAATGTATCACATTTCTCAAGATATACATGAAATACTTTAAACTTTATTCCTCAAATAAAACAATACAATCTCAATAAACTTGATTTAACTATAATTTTTTAACTAATTTAATTCCAAAAACTTACTATAGTACTAGTTAGGTTTTCATACAAAATATAGTTTCAAAATAAATAAGTTAAATATAACTTATAAATTTCATCCCCAATATCGTATATCACAGTTATGATTTTCCCAAAGTAAAGGTCAAACAGAAAAATAGAGTCTTCAAAGAAGCATTCACTTCACTCAAAGACACTACATAAAACTTGTAATATCTGCATTTTTGTAAATGCGCACACACAAACAACAAATAGAGTGAGCGTTGAAAATATATAATAGTATAAAACAAGTGAAATATAATACATATAACGTCAAACAAATATTGTATCAATTACAACACAATAATAAGAATCATCAAGTTAGAATAACACATCAATTCACATCATCAAAATGAGACAATCACAAATTAACCTATTATTTTGCATGCTCTTTTCACTACAAGAAAAACATCATTTTGTGGGGGCCAAATGCCCTCACAAAGGGGGAAAAGCAGCCACAACAGGAAAATTTGTGGTTGCCTTTGGCAGCCACAAATAAGGCAGTCACAAAGATTTGTGGCGGCCAAAACGGCCACAAAATTCATTTTTTTTTGTTACCATTTGTGAGGGCTTAAGCCCTCACAAAATTTTGACACAAAAGTCCGCCACAAATTTGTGAGGGCTTACACCGCCACAAAGGACTACGAATTTAAAATAGTTAGCGTTTGTGAGGGCCTTGCCCGCCACAAAATCTGTCCTTTGTGAGGGCTTAGGCCGCCACAAATGATGACATGACATAAAATAATCAGTTTGTGAGGGCTTTGGCCGCCACAAATGTCTGACTTTATTAAAAAAAAAATTTATAAAATTCGAAATTATTATTACAAAAATGATATTATATATAAAAAATAATATTAATATACTTTTAAATTTAAAATAAATATTATATATTAATAAATTATATATATCAAACAAAATAAATTATATTTGAAATTATATTCAATTTAAAATAAATATTATATATTAATAAATTATATAAAATTATAAATTTAAATTATATATACCAAACAAAATAAAACATTCCAAAATTAATAAATTATGTCATACAAACCAAAAATTAAACATACCATAATTAAATAATAATGTATAGCAAATTCATACAAACCATAAATTCATACAAACCAAAAATAAAAATAGCAAATATTATTCAAATACATCAATCATCATAGTAATTGCTCTGATCATTAGCTCCACTCCCTCCATCATTATTTGAT
Source organism: Cicer chorassanicum (assembly GCA_037974735.1). Lineage (NCBI taxonomy): Eukaryota > Viridiplantae > Streptophyta > Magnoliopsida > Fabales > Fabaceae > Cicer > Cicer chorassanicum. The sequence goes on from JBBPBP010009779.1 coordinate 22,344,479, forward strand.
GGAATATTACCCGACGACAAAAGTCCCTCAAAAGTATTATTAATTGGTGTTGGAGACAACATGATTTGAAATTGTAATTCATCTTCAAATACACCACCACTAGTCGACGGAGCCATAGCAGGTTGAGGTTGATTTAAATCTGGTCTAATCAAGCCAGCTGTTGGCATAGTTGGTCGGTATGGAGCTAGATCTGCTTGAGGTTGAGGAAGCTATTGGGAAAATGACGGAACATACTGATAACTACACGATCATTAATAAGATCGATGTTTGGTATATAAATTACTTTATTTTTCAAAAGCATTATATATATTGTTATTAACATCTACAAATTACTAAATAATAAATTATGACATACTTTATATATCAATTTAGTGAGCATTTACAAATAATATAATAAATCGTAATAAAGACTATATATATATATATATATATAAATTAAAATAAAATTTTAAATTATATTTAATGAATTTTTTCATGAAATAAGTCCTTATAAACTAAAATAGAGACCGTAAAAGTATATAAATTTTTTGTACGAACTCAACTACAACTCTTTGTAATAACTAACAACAAATATTAATATCATTTATTTTAATAATGTTTTTATTATGTTTCAAATTTTTATTTATCATATATTATGTAAGCAACATAATTTCTAATTTTTTTTTGGCCAAATATACCAACATTTCGAATGATGAACTTTTTATGTATTATAAAAATAATATAAAAATATTTTATATTTATGATATTACATATTTT
>JBBPBP010009779.1:22353562-22388894 GCA_037974735.1 Cicer chorassanicum
AAAATTGTTTGGCTCCAAGTCTATTTGTTTTTTTTAAGCTCCAATATTCATTTTAAAAGAAGTCTGTTTTTTTTTTTTGTTTTTTTGTTTTTTTTTTGTTTTTAATGAAAATGTAATCGAAAACAAAGAAAAAAACAAAACTAGATACCAAGCCACACCAACAATTTTCAGCAATCAAAATATAACTAATTTGAGGGGAACAATTGTCCCAAATTTTCTGCTTGTCATCAAAGGATGCTCCATATTTTACAAGCTAATCAACGCAACCATTACACACTCAAAGCTAGTGTTGAAAAGAAATGTTTCAATCTCTTTGATGTAATATGTGGATATGTCTTGTAACATTCCGAGCAATCTGTTCATTTCCACTATCATTTGAGTCAGCTCAATTGATAGTATGAATGAATGAACGGTAGTACTTATTTCTTAGGTATCGAGTGCAATTTTCACGGAAAATAAAAACTCGCTAATTGTTAATTGGGAGGAACGAGAATATCGTGAATAATAGTGTCGGTTAGAGGTGTCAGGACACGAGCTGTATAACTTTATAGTTTTAAAGCTTCATTTTTTATAAACAAAATAATCAAAAAATCACTTTAAAATGATTAATTAGATGTGACATACTTTTGATCATTATATTTTTAGGACACAAGTTATGACAATTTGATAATTCTAAACACTATTTTCAAAGAAAATTAATAAAAAAACAAATTAATTTTAAAGAACTAAATTGTTGTGACAACGAGATAATGTCATGACATGAGTTGATACAACTCAAAAGTTCTAATCATTTCAAAAATCTTAAACACAACAAAACACATTTTCTTAAAAAATAATCAACACATCTGCATTTTCAACTTCAAAAACTATGTAAATTTGACTTTTTTATCGCATTGAGAGATACGTAGTTTGGATGGACTTCAATATGTTGGGGAATGCAATTAACACCACATTAATCTAGAAAGGTCGTTTTATCTTTATCATTGTCTAATTATGCAGAGGAATTTGTAGTTTGTACCATGGGTATTCTATCCGCCTATGTATCGAAAGTAAAAATGTTGGAAGTATATAAGACTTGAAAGTAATCCTCAATTAGCTAAATAATGAATGGAAACATTGGGATAAGAAGATGATCATTTATATATACATATTAGACAAATGTCTAATAAAAAAAATTGAAGTCATTTCCTATCATGTCCCTCAATAATATAATCAACTAGCTGACGTTCTAGCTATTTTATCTTCAATGTTCAAAGTAAGTCATGATGAAGAATATTCACCCATAACAATGAAAGTCACGACTATCATGCTTATTATCAAATGTATAAGAAAAGCTAGATGGAAAGTTCTCATACCAAATAGTATCTTGTAAATGTGGATAGCGGCGAATCTTATCGGAAGCGGGCAGGGACCACAACATCCCCTGAATTTTTAATTTTTTTTATATAAATAATAACGATAGATTAATAAAATAATAGTGAAAAATTATTAAAATACCCTCAAACCTTTATGGTTTTGAGAAACTGACTCCTCTCGCCTCTCCCCTCTCTACCTCTGTACCTCTCTTCTCTCAATTCTATGCTCAATTTTCTCTCCCTCCCTTAACTTGGACTTTCCCTCTCAGATTCTTACTGTTTTTCTCTTCTACTTAAATGATTTTTCTCTATAAATACGGTAAAAATGAAATGTCAATGGTTTTTGTCAGCAATAATTTTCTTATCTTTACCTCAATGTAAAGAGATTATTTAATAGTTCTTAAATCGCAAAGTGGATATATTTATTTGATTGAATTGTGTGAAGTTCTAAAAACTTGTGTGAATTATGTGACTTGTGAAAATTATAAAATTTGAGAGAATTGAAATTCTTACTTTTTCAACTTGTCAACTATGTATGAATTGTGTGAAACTCTAAAAAAAAAACTATATGACTTGTATGAATTTCAGTTATAATATTTAAGTTAACACTTGTCGCTCCCCGACTCTCCCCAATATTTTGTGCAAGATCTGCCACTGATTGTGGAATACCCTCCTTGAGTATCAAACTATAACTGGGGCACCCCTTTGTTCCTTATTATATAGAATAAAGGTAGTGCGACCTGTTCAAACAAAAACCCCTTTATCCAGAGAAATGATCTGTGTTGACCAACTAAATTCAATTCAATAAAAATGTTGGCTGTCTCATGTCATGGATAACTATTTCAAAAAATCTTAAAAGAAGAACATATGCACCTCAAAGCTTCAAAAGAAAGAACTAGCGCTCAAGAAGATTTCACATATCTAAAAGGACTAACATGACAAGTAGACTCCCAAATATATGAGCCTCAATACCATAAAAAGAAAATACATTCAAGTGTGGCTCTGATCCACACCAATATGGATCGAGAAGACTTACCACTACTAACACACATTGATGCTTCAAAAAATATTACATCTAAATTAAGACCCGCTAGGTTGAAAATCCAGAAGGACGACCTAGGCAAAAATTAGGGTATAAAAATGAATAAAAACCCACTAGGTTGAAAACCCGAAAGGGCCACTACGCCAAAAATGACATTTTATAGCGCGTCTTTTACAGCGCTTATTAAATACAAGCGCTGTTGTATAATTTTTTAAAAATAACGGAGGCTACAACAGCGCTTTTTTTACAAGCGCTGTTGTAGGGTCACATATGCTTGCACATAATGTTTACAACTCTTTTACAGCGCTTTTTTAGAAAGCAGTCAAGCGCTATCACATAGCCTTTTACAGCGCTTTGTGAGCGCTTTAATCACAAGCCCTGTAAAATGTAGCGCTCCCACCTTATGTTACATAGTTTTTAAAACGCTTCTTGTGTAAGCGCTGTAAAAGCCTTGCGCTTTCTCATAATCAAATGACCTATTACAGCGCTTTTGATACAAGCGTTGTAATAGGCTTGCCCTTTCACATTTTTATAGGACCTATTAGAGCGCTTATTAAACAAGCGCTGTAAAATCATTCATTTTAAATAAAAAACATTCACTTTAAGTAAATAAAAACAAATTTAAAACAAATTTAATACGTTGTCCAAACCCTACGAACTCTCATCTCCCCTCACCTGCGAACCCTCCTGTGCGCCCATCTACAAATTGATTTACCTTCTTCCTCCTTTAAAACAAATTGATCATCAACGTTGTCTCAGGTACTTTATTTTATTTATTTGTTGTTGTCACTAATTCAAACTGATAAACTGTTACATGATATTAGATATGTTCTCATAATATATATGTTCTGTTTTGAAATCAATTTATCTTGGACCAATATTATAAGATATGTGTATTATCAATATATAGGTCATATATATCAGACTTGAAATCATGCTTATTGTGTAACTGCATTTATATATATAGGTCATATAAATGGACCAGAAATGGATGTCTGCCAATCGATTAACAAAAGAGTATGAAAATGGAGTGAAGGAGTTTATTGAGTTTGCAGCGATGAATGCAAAAGATCCAAATAGAGTCGTTTGTGCTTGTTTAAAATGTTGTTTTGGAAAACGCATTAGAGCAGATGAATTGGAATGACATTTAGTATGGTATGGAATTGATCAAAGCTATACATGTTGGATAAGACATGGTGAGAAAATCAATGGAAACACTCGCACAAATACATATGTTTCAACTGATTTCGACACAGATACATATGAGCCGGACCGAGTTGAGGAGATTGCAAAAGCAGTTGAAGAAGATCTTCGTGATTGTCCTAAAATGTTTGAGAGCTTGTTGAGTGATGAAAAGAAACCATTATATAATGGTTGTACTAAATTCACAAGACTTTCGGCGATACTAAAGTTGTACTACTTAAAAGCGAGTAATGGATGGTCTGATAAAAGCTTCACATAATTACTAACACTCTTAAAAGATATGTTGCCAGATGATAATGAACTTCTCAGTAGAACCTACGAGGCTAAACAAATTTTGTGCTCTATTGGTATGAGTTATGAAAGGATTCATGCGTGTCCTAATGATTGTATTTTATTTCGAAATGAATATGAATTACTAAAGGCGTGTCTGAAATGCAATGTCTCTCGATATAATAAGAAAGAATCTACTCAGCAAAAGTCGTGTGGTATTTTCCTATATTACCAAGATTTAGGCGCATGTATTGCAGTGAAGAAGATTCAAAACACTTCACATGGCATGCAGATGAAAGAATTAGAGATGGAAAGTTTCGACACCCTGCCGATTCTCCGCAATGGGCAAAAATTGATCACGAGTATCCTGAATTCGGGATAGAGTCGAGAAATCTACGCCTTGAACTTTCTACTGATGGAATGAATCCACGTGGCCTGTGATTTTGTTGATTTATAATCTACCTCCATGGTTATGTATGAAGCGTAAGTTTATGATGTTGTCTCTATTAATTTCTGGACCCAAACTACCGGGGAATGATATCAACGTATACTTGGCTCCTTTAATTGAAGATTTAAAAATTATGTGGGAGACAGGTGTAGAAGTCTATGACGGGTATAAGAAAGAATGTTTCAATTTGAGGGCTATGTTGTTCGGCACAATTAATGATTTTCCAGCATATGGTAATTTATCAGGATATAGCATTAAAGGTCAGTGTGCATATCCTATATGTGAAGAGAGTACAAATTGGATGCGGTTGAAACATTGTAAGAAGAATGTATTTCTTGGACATCGTAGATTTTTACCATATAGTCATCAGTATCATGGGTGGAGAAATACATTCAATGGAAAATCAGAGGAAGATAGAGCTCCTGTAGCATCGATTGGATATCAAATACTTGAGAAAGTACAAGGTTTGACCAATAAATTTGGCAAACCTTTTGCGGGAGAGCTGGTCAAAACTGGGTGGAAGAAAAAGTCAATTTTCTTTGAATTGCCATATTGGAAGTCATTGTATGTAAGAAATTTTCTCGATGTGATGTATATTGAAAAAAAATGTATTTAACAGTGTTATTGGTACGTTACTCAATGTACCAGGAAAGTCTAAGGATGGCATCAATGCAAGATTGGACTTGGTCGATATGGGAATAAGAAATGAATTGGGTCCCATAAAGAAAGGAAATCGCACATATCTACCTCGAGCCGTTCATACTCTATCTAGAAAGGAGAAAATTGTTTTGTGTAAATTTCTACACGAAGTTAAAGTTCCAGAAGGATACTCTTCAAACATTAAAACTGTAGTTTGCATGAAAGACCTCAAGTTAAAAGGTTTGAAGACCCATGATGCTCATATTCTAATGGAGCATTTACTACCAATAGGTATACGTTCAATTTTACCTGAAAAAGTTCGCCGAGCCATAACTAAATTATGTTTCTTCTTCAGGGAAATTTGTAGTAAACTGATTGATCGTCAGAAATTACCGAGATTGCAGAGGGAAATTGTTGTTACTTTGTGTGAGCTTGAAATATACTTCCCGCCCTCGTTTTTTGATATAATGGTTCACCTTACTGTTCATCTTGTTAAGGAGACAACTGTGTGGGCCAGCTTATACGAGATGGATGTACCCGATAAAACGATATATGAAAATATTAAAAGGGTACGTAAAAAGTAGAAGTCGACCAGGAGGTTGTATTGCTGAACGGTACATTGTTGAAGAAGCTGCTGAATTTTGTACTAAATATCTGTCAAATTTTAAATCCATAGGGCTTCCCATGTCTCGTCATTCGGGAAGATTATCAGGAGATGATATAATTGGAAAGAGAATAATGACTATATCAAGGACAGAATGGGAGCAGGCACAATTGTATGTTCTGCACAATGATGATGAGGTTCAGCCGTATGTTACAATACACATGGATCAATTATCTAGTTTGAACATGAATAGGAATCAAAATTGGATAACTCGAGAGCACAATCGAAGTTTCATAACATGGTTAAAAAATCACATAAAGTCAAAGTTTGATGTAGACCCCGAATCAATTTCACAGAGATTGAGGTGGCTAGCAAATGGTTCGAGTTTACATGTCTTTTCTTACACCGGTTATCTAATTAACGGCTACACATTTTATACCAAAGAACAAGATGATCAAACAACTATGCAAAATAGCGGAGTCACTCTCGTAGCTGAAGCGATGCATATCTCAAGTGCAAAAGACAAGAACCCAATATATGCAAATCTATCATATTTTGGGGTTATCGAGCGCATATGGGAGTTAGACTACACAATGTTTCGTGTTCCCATATTTGGTTGCAAGTGGGTCGATAATAAAAATGGCGTTCGGATTGATGAGTCAGGGTTCTTGCTTATCGATTTTAATAGGGTGGGATACAAAGATGAGCCTTTTATTTTAGCGTCGCAAGCTCAACAAGTGTTTTATGTCACTAATCCTGCTGATGATAAATGGTCTGTTGTCCTATCGACCAATAAAATAAGTGATGATAACAATAATGATGAAGATGTTGGTAATGATCTTTTCTTTGCAACATCTCAACCACATGAAATTGGTTCAACTGATGATGGTTTATATCTTAGAGATGATCATGATGAGGGAATTTGGATTAATCCATCGTTTCATATCATTAATGGACAAACAAATGTGAATCCCACCAAGAAAAGAAGAAGGGCATCTTAATGTGTTTAATTTTTTAATCCATGTAATCTGAACTGAGTTCATGTGTAATTTAATTGTTTGATCTACCATAATTGAGCATTTTGGTATTTAGGTTGAACTGTTGATTTGTAATTTTCTGCTTATATTGTATGTAATTGTATACTGAATTTGACATGATCAGGTAATTTAGCTTGAACTATTTGAACTTGACCTGATCAATTCAAGTTCAAACAGTTTAACTAATTAGCTTGAACTTAAAAACAATTTAAGTTCAAGTTATACATGTAATTTAGCTTGAACTTGACCTGATCAGTTAAACACAATTTGGAAGAAAAAATAATTTAACTATTTTGGAAGAAAATAAATTATTACAGTGAAAAAATAATTTAACTAATTTGGAAGAAAATAAATTATTAGAGGGCTCATGAAAAAATAATTTAAGGAACCCTTTTACAGCGCTTTCCTCATAAGCGCTGTTAATGGCTCACACAGCCTTTGGACATGATAAAACAAAAAGTCATTTCATATATAAAACCCTATTACAGCGCTTTTCTAAAAAAGCGTTGTAATAGGGTTAAAAAGAATAAAATAGGGAGGTTTTTTACAGCGCTTTCTTCATAAGCGTTGTAAAAGGGTCACACAGCGTTTGCATATAATAAAACAAAGAGGCATTTTAAAGCGCTTTCTGTAGAAGCGCTGTAAAAGGCTTTTAAAAAAAAATAAGAAGGTCTTTTACAGCGCTTTTTCACAAGCGCTTTAAAAGGCTTATAAAAAAGCGCTGTAGTAGGCTTCTAAAAAATAAAATGATGAGACCTATTACAGCGCTTGTTCAAAAAAGCGCTGTAATAGGGTTTTATATATAAAAGTAAACCTCTTCAGTTTCATGTTCATTACCTAAATTTTTCAGTTTCCTTTGCGTTCTCCTTCTCATTGCGAACCCTACGAACCCTACGAGAGTTTTAGTTTTCCTTGTTTCTTCCTCATTACTTACTCTCATCCTACACCTATGATCGTACGTAAACATCATAAACATCAAGTAATCCCGTTTTCATCCTCGTTTTTGTCTGCGAACCCCGTAACCCTACGACCGTTCGTAACAGTTCGTCCTCGTTTTCATCGTCTTCTGCGTCGTTCTTCTGTGAACCCGTAACCCTAAGCATTAAAAAGAGCTATTTCAGGTATTGTATTTATTAGTTTTTTGTTTCACTAAAATGCATGTTAACTTATTTTGCTACGTACTTAGGCTAAATTGAACTGCATGTTGATGTTGAACTGAACTGAACTGCATGTTGATGTTGAACTGCATGTTGTAGATAAATGGATACCAACAAGGGGTTAGATTGTCAAAATGAAGAAGTTGGCAACACTAAGACTTACGAAAATGAAGTCAAACGTGGTGCAACAATAATGCAAAATATTATAAAAGCAAGAAGTACTGGGCAAAAATTTGAGGTATACTTTGTTTGTTGTTTTCTGTTTCTGCTGTTTATACGATACGTTGTTTGCTGTTTACCTTGTTTGCTGTTTATAATTTGAGGTACTTACTATATGAGTTTATTAGGTTGGATGGAATGAGAGTGGTCTACCAATTGACTCTAACAGTTCCATGTTTGTTAGTTATATTGGAGCTGTTTTTCGTCAAAATATACCAATCACAATAGATGATTGGAGAGATAAGGCATTGAAGGATGCCAAAGATGTATTGTGGGCTGATATACAGGTAATTTTTTTACTCCACCCTATTACTTATAAATTTTTACATACTACTTTGAAGTATTTTACTCAAACTATATATTTATTTCGATTGCAGTCAACTTTTGTTCTTGATGAGGTGAGAAAGAGCTATGTGCTCAGAGTTGCCGGGAAAATACACCGGGGCTTTAGATCTCACCTCTCTAATTGCTATTTAAAAGACCGTGAAGGAAATACGAATGCGTAAGCTCCAAAAATATATAAACGTTATATATCAAATGAGGAATGGAGGGTAATAAAGCGGCAAAAGTTGTTGCTGCTCAAAAACTGGATCGTGTAAAATTAGTTGTTGCTCCTGCTCCTAAAATAAGTCAACCACGACTTGCTCCATATGGGTCGTGTCTTGACATATAGGCAAAAAAAATATGGGCAGCCACAATTCACGAATAATAAGCATGAATAAAGATCTATTCGGAGACGCGTATGAAGAATTTTTTGAAAAAGAGCACATATACGAACTTCTCGACCATAAGGAGCTAAGTGCTATTGTTATGAGCATTTACATGAGGTAAAATTACTTTTCATCGCATTTATTTGTAATTAATTTAATTTATTGGTAATTAATCTAATTTGAAATTTTCATTGCAAGTTTTTGTATGAGAAGTTTGTGTGCGCGCGCAGATTGTCAAATAGATTTTCATTCTTGTCTCCGTATAAGATTTCAATGCTTAAACACGATCCAATGAATGTAAATAAATACGTTTTAGATATACTATTAGGAAATAAAGAGAAGGATAAGTTATTCCTTGCATCATATAATTCAGGGTACGTAATTATATATTCTATATTTATATCTTTTAATTTATTAGTTGTGTAAACTAAATTTTTGTTGTTGTAAGGCACATTGGGTGCTAATTGCAATCAATGCGACCTCTGAAGTTATATACTACCTAGATCCGTTGCACGGCCATTACAACAATCGCCCCGAGATAAAGTCTTTGTTCGACACGTAAGTAATATTCATTTATTTTTTACATATATATATATATATAATGTGTTTGTTAATGCTATAATAATCACATTTATTTATTTGATAGTGCTTTACAAGTCTTTCGAGCTCAAAGAAGTGCGACAGTGTCGAAGCTAAAGTCAAATAACATCACATGGATTCCAATAAAGGTTTGAAATATATGCTTTTAAATTTCACTTACAATCAATGCACAATTAAATAATTATTGACTTATATGTTTTATTTTATAGTGCCCTCGTCAAACTAACAACATCGACTATGGGTACTATGTATTGCGATTCATGAAGGAGATTGTTGATAAGAATCAAATTACAATCCCAGAAACGGTACGGTATTTTAATTATTTGATTTTCATATATAAACTATGTTTATATTTGATTTTAACTTATTTATGTTCAATTTTTTTATCAGTACTTTGACAATTCCAGTTCAACGTATTCTGAAGAAGAACTAACAGAGATAAAGGAAGACTGGTGTCAGTATGTGCTTGAAATGAATATTATTTGATTTGCTGGGAAATGGCATGCTGGAAGGGATATGGTAGTTATGTGCTGTTTGTGAATATGTAGTTGTGAATATGAATATGTAGTTGTATGAAAATATAGTGAATCTGATAGTTATATGAATAGGTAGTTGTGTGAATATGTAGCTCTGAGCTGTTGTGAATATGTAATTATGAACTGATTGTTGTGAATATTTGTGCATTTTAAAATATAGTGAATCTGTTGTTGTTGTGTACTGATTCTTGTGTGTTTTATAGTGCCGTTTTGTTGTTGTTGTGTACTACTCACTGATTGTGAACTGATTCTAGATGAAAATGATTTTGGAATAAAAATTGTGAACTGATTCTGGATTAAAAGACATCGCTTTTTAAAATTTACAGCATATTATTTAATAAAACTAAAAAAAAAATACCTTTTGCAGCGCTTTCTCAAAAAAGCGCTGTAATAGGTGCATTAGAATGTACCTACTACAGCGCTTTTGAAGAAGCGCTGTAATAGGTGCATAATAATGCATCTATTGAATGCACCTACTACAACGTTTTTTGGAAAAGCGTTGTCATAGGTACATAACAATGCATCTATATAAGTGCACCTTTTACAGCGCTTTTGTGAAAAAACGCTGTAATAGTTACATTCTAATGCACCCTATTACAGCGTTTTTATGAAGAAGCGCTGTAATAGGTGCATAATAGTGCATAATAATGCATCTATATAAGTGCACCTTGTACAGCGCTTCTTCAAAAAAGCGTTGTAATAGGATCATAATAATGCATCTATTGTTATATGGATTTACAACGCTTTTATAGAAAGCGCTGTAAAATGTGTATAACAAGCGCGCAATATATCCACCTTTTTTACAGCGCTTTTTTTTAAAACAAAAGCGTTGTTGTATCTTTATACAGCGCTGGTAATTACAGCGCTTTATTTTAAATAAAAAAACGCTGTAAATGACTTAAAAAAAGCGCTGTAAAATGCGTTTTTTCGCGTAGTGGGCAGTCCAGACAAAAATTAGGGTACACAGTTGAATAAAGACCCATTAGGTCAAAAACCCGAAAGGGCGACCTATGCTAAAATTAGGGTGCAAAAGTGAATGAAAACCTGATAGGTCGAAAACCCAAAGGGCGTCCTAGGCAAAAGTTAGGAAAAAGGCCCGTTAGGTTGAAAACCCGAAAGGGCAATCTAAGCAAAAATTAGGGCCACAAAAAAATATAGAATGAAAGAAGATCACTAGTTTGAGAATCTAAAAAAATGAGAAAAGAATATGGCTTACGTACACATATCAAAGTCGAAGCAGAATATATTCCGAAAGATTGTGAAGATAAATTGGGGCAAATCATATCCTCCAAAATGGGTTAAATATATGATTGAGATTGTGGCATGAGTTATTAGCAAACTTCTTTTATAAAATACTACTAACAAATCAGGTCATTTACCCATATGAGATCACCTTATCTTCTTTTCTTTCTATAAATCATTTTTTTCGTACCATATATTTTCTCATTAAATATCATTGTCTGAACCTTCCTTTACTACTTCACTAGTTTCTTGTGTTATAAATCTTTTTTTGTCAAAATGCATTTTTGTGATAATCATATATTGTGGCACAAAATATGTGAATGTTAAGAGGCCAAAATTAGTATGGTGCCTTTACACATAAAGCAGAGGCAACTAGAGATCAAGTCAAAGATGTAACAAAAAATCTCTTTATCAAAAGGACAATCACCACTATTTATTCGGAGTGGTGCTTATTTTTCATCCATGAATCCAAGGATCATGTCCGTAAAAAGGTGAAAGAAATAAAAAGAAAATCAAATAAATAAATTGAAAAAAAAAAGGTTGGTTGCAAAAATCCAAGAAAAAAAAAAGATAAAAATGAAGGAAAATGTTCATTCATCAAATCCATTCATGACATTTCATATTTTTGATAGTGTACAAATTTAAAGTCGGGACGCTGACCTGCACCCTATGATTTATGATGGGACACTGACTCGCACCCTATGTTTTAAAAGACGGGACACTGACCCGCATCCTCTGATTTAAAGTCGGGATGACTGATGACTCACCCGCACCCTCTAATTTAAAAGACGGGACACTAACCTGCATCCTCTGATTTAAGAGCTGGAATGACTGGTCCACACCCTCTGATTTAAAAGTTGGGATGACTGACCTGCAACCCCTAATTTAAGAGTTGGGATGACTGATCCACATCCTTTTTAATTCTTTTGAAGTCGGGATTTTTGACCTACACCCTTTGCTTTTTTATTTGAAGTCGGGATTTTTGACCCGCACCCTTTACTTTTTCCTTTGAAGCCGAGAAAACGACCAGCATCTTAAGTTAGTAAAATGACTTGCACCCCCGAAGCTGAGAAAATGACCTGCATCTTAAGTCGGAAAAACGACTCGCACCTGAAGCCGAGAAAACAACTCGCACCTATGAATCTGAAAAAACAACCTTATCTTAACCTGGGAAAACGAATCGCACCCCAAGTTGAGAGAACAACTCGTATCCTAAGTCGAGAAAATAACTTGCACCCCCTGAAGCAGAAAAAACGACTCGCACCCTTGAAGTTGAGAAAACGAATCCCATTTTAAGGCGGGAAAACGACTTGCACTCCAAGCCGAGAAAAGGACTCGAACCCAAAACTGAGAAAATGATCCGCATCTTAAGCTGGGAAAATGAATTGCATCCCAAGCTGAAAAAACGAACCATATCTTAAGTCGGGAAAACGACTCGCACCCCAAGACAAGAAAACGACTCGCACCCCCACAAAGCTGAGAAAACGACTCGCGTCTTAAGCCGGGAAAACGACTCGCATCCCCAAAGCCGAGAAAACGGCCTGCATCTTAAGTCAGGAAAACGACTCGCATCACCAAAGTCGAGAAAACGACCTGCATCTTAAGTCGGGAAAACGATTCGCACCCTTAGCCGAGAAAATGGCTCGCACCCCTGAAGCCAAGAAAATGGTTAACATTTTAAGCTGAGAAAACGACTTGCACCCAAGCCTAGAACCCGCACCTTAACCTTGGAAAATGAATCGCAATAAAGCCGAGAAAACGACTCTTACCCTTCTTTGCAATGCTAACTTATTTTGGACAAAATTAGAGTGTTCGTCTTTACTTATTATTTACACTGAATCTCAAGTAAATACTAAGTAAAGAGGGGTACCTATCGACACCTAATTTTGTGTGCCTTTTCTTATTATTCACAAAAAAAAAATTAACAAAAATGGTGTTTTGGACTTTTAATCCTTTTTTTTAATTCAATATATGATTTTTTATTTTATTTTTTGTATAATATTACCTTGTTAATAAAAAGAGATATATGTTAGACTTTTTATTTATTAACTTTTTGGTCTAATAATAACATGGTAATAAAAAAAATAATTCAAAACTTTTTATTTAATAGAAAATAAAACGAAATTAAACATAAAATTAATAAATATGAAATTTTATGAAGTTAATTGAATATGAATGATTTTGATTTGATTGATTTATATTTAATATGATTTTATGAATTTGAGGAATGATTTTAAAAGAAAAAATAAAACTTAAGGTTTCAACTTAATTAGTCATAATGGTAGACATTTATTTCTAAAAAATTACGTAACCCTAATTTTATAATATAAATAAGAGTGTTATAAAACACTAAAAAAAAAGGAGAAGAATGATAGATTAGGAAATAGAGACTGGTTTTAGGTGCTTGAATTCGTCCACCAGAAAGCCGCTAATAGTTCTCTGTTGTGCCATTCTTACACAACCTTCTCCATAATCACCAATTTCATAAAAAAGAGAAAATGAAAAATTGGAGACGTAGATACAAGGGGAGACAAAACAATCTCGCAAATTCGGCATGTAGATTTCGTTTCTCTAAAACAAACTAGTATAATAGTTTTGTTTTGTTTATTATCTTTGTGGCTTTTCATGTATCATTTTTTACGAACCGATGTCTTAGTTTTTATTTATTGTTTTCATGTTAATTTTGTTCATTTAACAAGACTATTTGTAATATTTTTTTTATAATACTATCTTGTTTGTCATTTTGTATGATGCTATAATTTAAACAAAATATATATTCATATTCTAGATATAAAATAAAATATTGAATTGAGAAAACGCATTCTTCAACAATCAGTATTATGTAAAAAAATCGCAAACCTCACACAAATACTTATTTATGGTTCTACTCATTCAGATAAACTTAAAAATACTTAAAAAATAAAATAAATGAAAAAGAATAAAAATGAAAACAACATATTGTTATCTTTTTCTCTGTATCGAACTTGCCCATTGTTGGACCACCTAGTCGTTTTCAAACGCGCCGTTTGGTATTAGTCTTTCATGATCACCGCACAAATAAAAACAATTAAAATTGACCAACACAAATATTTTATACCAATAACTACGTGTGTTTTGATTTTCCTATTGCACCTAGAGATACGTTGGTACAAGGTATTCCCCTTGTCAAACCAAATTAATAAAAAAAAAAAAAATTTCCTTCTTTTATCATTGTAAATAATTTATTTTATTTTTATTATTCTTTTTGATTTGACTCCCAAATACGAATATTTGATTCAAAATCATAATTTTAAATTTTATCTACTTTTTTCTTTAATAAAATAAAATTGGTGGCGACTCATTTTCCACGGACAAATAAAACTCAACAAAGTTAAACTTGTGATCTTACATATGTACTTATATCTATTAATTGTTACCATAAATAACTTTTGAAATAATAAACTAACTAATTGGCTTAAAGAAACTAACTAACCATCAAGCCGAACCAACTATCAAATACAATTAGGTCCATGTGCTTATGACTTAATGCCCTAGAAACCCCAACAATAATTGATAAAGAAATAGTATTTATCTTCTTTTTGTTCCAAATGTGCTTGTTTGGTGGCCATGGGGCAATTACAAGGTTAAAATAATAATAAAACTTAAGAATGTATACAAATGAAAATGACAAAAAAATTGGACAACAATATCTTATATATGGAGCATACATGAGAACAACCTTCTTCGTATTTTTTGCTTTTTAAATTTTATTGCAAATAACAAAGGCAACAAAATGCAGACTGTTTTGCTGGCATATCTAACCTTGCAATTTTGGGATGTAACAATAGCCTTGACGTTATTTTTTCATTATCTAAAAAAATTAAAATAAACAAGTTTATCCTTTACATTGTTTTAAGAGAAAATTTATCATTTACTTAATGTTTTCAATTTTTTTCTATGACTATGACTTACAACATTATATATACTTAATGGACAAATCATCTGCCATTCAGGAAATTTAGTAATTGATGTTAAAGAAAGAATGAATTTGAGAAATAATTTAGAATCGAAGACTAAATAAGAATATTAATATTTTCAGCAACAAATTCGAAAATATTCTATAAAGTAATTTTAATTGTCAATATTACAATTAACGCACACATCATTAACATCAAAGGTTTAGCATGGATAAAAAAATTATAAAGTCAAAAGACCAAATTAAAATATTTATTTCTCATAGACCAAATTATTGGTGGTTTCCTCGTTTTAAAAATAACAAAGGGATTTGTAATAAGACAAATAAGTAGGAGTAGTGTATTTTCCTCGTGCATACCTACTCCCGTTTGATTTTTTTAACTTTATAAACAACGAAGTAAGACCAAGGTGATTTTTTTCATTATCTAAATAAATGAAAATAAACAATTTGAGGGGAAATTTTTTCTTTATTTTTATTCATTTGAATTACGAAGATGAGCAGCAATATTATCATTGAATTGTTAAAAGAGTGTTGGTAAGTACAAGTAGCAAAAAACAAAGAGATCAAACGACTAATGTGTCATTTGACAGCAATTTTATTTATTTTATATTTTCAAAATGTAAAACGCATGGTGTAAGAAGAGACAATACAAAATCACTATTATTGCTTTAAAATATTACTTACTTCGTCCTATGTTATTCGTCGTTTACTGTATCGACAAAAAAAAAAAATAATAATTAAAAATTCCAATTGCATTGTACCTGTTAGTTTAATACAGTATGATTGCTAATAAAAAAAAGTTGAAAGCGACGGAAGTTGACGGAAAAAGTAAGTTATGTCTCTAATCCGGTGACTAAGTGTAAAGATGACCAATTAATTCAACGACTAATGATATTTATTGTTAAAAAAACGATGAACCGTCCAAATTTCATTGAGACTTACTAGTTTAATAGCATAAATGAAAACTTTTTAAAGGAAATTTAAATTTTCCAAGTGATTTAATGTATCACATTTCTCAAGATATACATGAAATACTTTAAATTTTATTCTTCAAATAAAACAATACAATCTCAGTACACTTGATTTAATTATAATTTCTTAACTAATTTAATTTCAAAAACGTACTAGTATTGATAAGGTTTTCTTACAAAATATAGTTTCAAAATAAATAAATAAAATACAACTTATAAATTTCATTCCCAATATCGCATATCACAGTCGTGATTTTCCCAAAATAAAGGTCAAACAGAAAAATAGAGTCTTCAAAAAAGCATTCACTTCACTCAAAGACACTACATAAAACTTGTAATAACTGCATTTTTTTTAAACGCGCACACACAAACAACAAATAGTATAAAACAAGTGAAATTTAATACATAGAACGTCAAGCAAATATCCTATCAGTTACAAGACAATAATAAGAATCATCAAGTTAGAATAACACACCAATTCACATCATCAAAATGAGACAATCACAAATCAAGATAATATTTTGCATGCTCTTTTAGTCTAAAAACATCTTCTCTTTCTTTGGTACCATTCGAACTCTAAAATACTTGGCAAGGATACTTGACATTATTGATGAGTTTAATTGAAATCGAAGAATATGGAAAAGTCAAGGAATAGCGATGCCAAAGGTTTATATATGGCTTTAGTTCTCCATTACAAATTGTACCTGTCAGAAATACTTTAAGCTTGTTTCTGATTCTTTTATTTTATCTTATACTCTCTTTGTTGGAGTACTGTAAGATTTAGTTTAAATATTTGTTTTTGAGAGTTTTGATGTACATAGGGGGTCATGGGGTTTTGAGAGAAGTCTATATGTTGTAACAATTTTCACATAGTATTTTTCTTTGATCGTTAGTAAATAATGGTCGTGGTTTTTTCTCTAGATTTGGAGTTTCCACATTATATTTTTATGTTTTGATTGTTATTTAAATTTATCTATTTGTTTATTTTCCAAACAATAATTTTACCTTGCAAGTGAGTGGACAATCCAAATTGATTGTTCTCATATATCACTTTAACTCAACTCCAGACACATCTTCCTCATCCTAAAAATCTATAATTGAACGTTTTAAAAATAAAAATTAATCAATCTATCATCACCTTCATCATCAATCCTCAAATTAAGAAAACCAATTTGAAATCTATCAAATTCATCAAAAACCAAAGGTATTGTATAAATAAAGCTATTTATCCATATTTTACTAATATTTTTAATAAGCAATATGAAATTTTCTTAGAAATTTTCTTTTGTATCAAAATTTCAAGTATATTTTTAATATAAGATCAATCTTCAACTTTATGACCCAGGTTGAATGTTTAGACTTCTACACTTGATGAGATATGGCCTAATAAAATATTTCTAAATGGTGTGTAGTCCTTAATTTAGAAGTTTGTTTTGTGAAGGTTATGTATGACTCAAACTAAATTTTAAGATGGTATCAGAACATGAGGAGTGTGTGTGTTAAGAGTGTCACGTTGAATGTGATAAAGTATGACAAATTGTTATAAAAACGCATAAAAATCGTCACTATTATTTATGGCCTCGGTAACCTCATGACTTCAACTCCATCACATTTGTTGTTCTCAACAACCACCTCTTTCCAGGTTTGTTCCTCATTCTTCTAATTGAATTAAAAATGTTGAACATAATGTATGTTAGTGTGTGAATTTAAAAATTGTTGGAGTCACACATTGGAAAACTTTCATATATTGAGTAATTTTCAACTGTATAAATACTAAACTCCCACATTGGATTGAAAATATACGTGGGTTTGCATCCATCCCTATATAAAGAGTGTAAAACTCTTGTGGAAAACACACCAAAGTTGAAAACATTTCTCAACTTTCTCTTTTCTCCCTCTTCTGTTCGATGTATTTCTGAGCCACTTCTCCCCTTCGATTTTTGTGTGATTGTAATACCACTATCATTTTAGAGCGATTTTTATGTCATAGTCCCTACGGTTGTTGAGTGGTCATAATACCACTGTCGTTTTAGAACGGTTTTTGTGTCGTAATCCCTTTGATTTTTGAGTGGTCCTAATACTTCTGTTTGATTTTAAGAGTGGTTTGTGTGCCATAGTCCCTACGATTATTGAGTAGTCCTAATACCACAGTCTTTTTAGAGCGGTTTTTGTACCGTAGTCCTTTTGATTTATTGGTGGTCATAGTACCATATTACAAGTGGTTTTAACCCCCATAGTGAGAGTGACTTTAACCGCCATATTGAGGGTGTAATTCTTGAACAGTTTTCTACGATGCAGTAAAACTTCGATACATTTTGTTTGGGCAGTTTTATCATGGGGACTTTGTGGTTCATAGTCTGCCTTCCACAATTTGGGCAGTGCTGCGAAACATCTTAAAGAGAGCGACTTAGTATGCGACTCAACCCAGTAATATCTTCGGTGGCATAAACTTATTTTTAAACAGTTTTTCGAAACTCAAAAATAACAATTTTACGATGTTTCTTTCTACCATGTCAACCAAATAGATTACTGGATTTGGTTCTGCTACTCTTATTTCAATAAACTGTTTCAATTTGAGGCAAATAGAAAAGGATAAGAAAGCTGAAGAATAAACCGATGGGAGGATAATGATTATCTTTGTAAGAATCATATTCTTAATGGACTTGCTGATGATCTGAATGACTACTACAGTTCCAACAATATTGTGAGCCGTTACCTCAAGTATTATAGCATCATATGATCGATGATAGATTTGTGGAGGTTCACTTTTGTGAAATTCAGAAGATAACTCATGAGATCATTTCATAAGGTGGACTTTATATGAAAAATTTCAAATTGTTGTTATTATTGATAAACTACCCCTGCTTCGAAGGATTTAAAAAATTCTCTCAGGCATAAAACAAAAAGAATTTTCTCTAGAGAGTTTGATAACCCGTCCTGAGGGATCAGCAAAAAAAAAATTGTTTATAATTTTTTTTCTTCTACATAAGGCATAGGGGCAAATTTGTACATCAGTTCTCTAAATAAGATATTTTAGTTGGCAAATGATACACCACTGGTAATTCCTGATTTATGTTAACCGTTAAGTGTAAAATTGGTATATAAATAATTCATGATTTACCTAGAATCTGGAGCAGGTCCCCAACAATTCTTGTTAAACCTCACTATTTTCTTTTATTGTATATATATGGATTGGAAAATTCTTTATTTGTGCAGGTTTTTCTAAACTGATATGTTTGGGGGATTTTGTTAGCCCGTCTATTGCTGAATATAAATTGATAAAATTCTTTATTTGTCCGAATAATTGTATGATTTATTGGGGTAGTAAGGAAGATGAAGAGAGGGATACCTGCAAAATTTGTAACACTTCCAAATGGAAATCAAAAGCAAAAGTTGGTGCAATTGGAGTGTTTGGTGATGGCAATAATCGAAAGAAAGCTCCTGCAAAAGTTCTTTGTTATTTTCCATTAAAACCACAGTTGCAAAGATTATTTTTGTCTTCAAAGTCGGTCGAGGATATGAGATGGCATGCAATCGATAGTAAGAATGATGGAATGTTGAGGCATCCTAGAGATTCCGAAGCTTGGAAACATTTTGACTTGACAAACACTTGGTTTGCATCAGACCCACAATATGTGTGTCTTGCATTGGCTAGTGATGGTTTTAATCCTTTTGGTATGATGAGTACAAATTATAGTGTTTGGCCAGTTAGTCTCATTTCATACAACACTCCTCCATGGGTGTGCATGAAAAAATACCAGGAAATGATAATTCCCAGTAAAAAATATACCAGGAAATGATATTGATGTCTACTTACAACCTTTAGTCAAAGAATTAAAGGAGTTATGGGTAACAGGTGTCGATACATACGATTCTTTAAAAAAAGAGATGTTCACATTACATGCAACTTTGATGTGGACAATTAGTGATTTTTCGGGGTTGGGTACACTTTATGGGTGGAACACTTGCACCGGACTTGCTTGCCCATCGTGTAACATTGACTCTATTCCTCCTCGTCTTCCTCATAGCAAAAAAAGGTGTTTTATGGTTCATCGTCGTTTTCTTGATCGGAGACATAGATTTAGATTAAACAAGGTCCGCTTTGATGGTCAACAAGATATGCGTGGTCCACCTATAATGTTATCTGGGCTTCAAATTCTTGAACAGGTTCACAACATTGATATCACATTTTGTAGAAATCTAGAGAAAGAAAGGTCGGGAAAAAGAACACGTGGTGGACGACCTACACAAGGTGTCAATCAACAATGGAAAAAGAAAAGCATATTCTATGAACTTTCATATTGGAAACTAGTTCCATAGACAAGAAAAAAATGAAATTTTTAAGGATAAAATACAAGTATCAATGATAAACAACTGAATATTCTTTATTTATTGTTTTGATTGTAAACTAACTTTTTTTTTTATGATTATGGTAGTCAAAATTTATTGTTGATGATGGAGACAACAAAAAATATATCCTTACGAGCCTTGGAACGAAATGGCGAGATGCACGATGTAAGTTGTTTAAGAAATTTTATAAGTGGGATCTTTCTTTGGAGAAAAACCTACAAAATTATCCGCGTTTTATTAAGGAATACCATTGGACTATTTTTGTCCAATACATGCGTAAGACAGATACAATGGTAACCATTCTTTTGTTGCGTTGTCATTTGTTTTCTACTGTTTAGTTTTCTAATGTCATTTGTTATCACTGCAGAAGAAGGCTGATAAAAATGTTGCAAATAGAGAAAAGCTAACGATCCTTCATACATTAGGCTCTAAGACACATGCAAGGAAGAGGGATGAGTTGGTAGGATTCACTCAATCTAGGTACTTATTACATGTGTTTACTTGTAGGAACTGAGAGATGGTCGAAAATAAAGTAGGGGTGAAACGTATTCAATTTGTCATAAAAAGTCTGATGGGTCATTTTTCAATGACGAGGCCAAGGAAAAATATGTAAGTATAAGGAATAGAAGTGTTATGTGATTGTAAGTATTTCTTATTGACCACTTTATAAATCGAAGATGCAAGTGTTAGTTTTGGTAATAGTGAGTTGCAAAGTTATAAAATTACTTATTTGGTTGGTAATAGTGAGTTGCAAAGTTATAAAATTACTTATTTGGTTTGTAATAGTAAGTTGCAAAGTTAGACATTTCGGTGACAGAGAGGAATTTAGTTTGCTTCATTTGTTTGTGCAGGAACAATTGCAAGCTGAAATTTGGAAGACTCGTTCTCCAAATGAAGCATTTGTTCGTTGTATGGGACTTGGAATAACACCGCCTCAAATTACTACATCTACTTCTCACTCTGTAAGATCAATATCTTCCTCTGAAGCTAATGAGAAGATGGAGAAAATGCAAGCTGAAATCAATAGGCTTAAGAAAAGGGATTCTGAAGTTGATATGTTGAATGAGAAAATTGATTTCTTGTTGCAAATGCAAAATTCTAGAGAAAAAAAGGTAAAACTGTTTTCATAGCAAACGTATTTAAAAAATCATATAAGAACTGTTTGTCCTTGGTTAAAAATATCAATTGTGTAATGATTGCTTCTATAGCTATATGAGAAATTTAGTTAATTAGTATTTGACAATATTTACCAATATTCATTGAGGTTAATATATACTTTTTTTTCTCCAAGAAACAGACATAGAATCGCCAATAGATGGTAGACATTCATCTGAGTCTAGCCACCAACCTGATGATCGTGGTACAACATCATTAGGGGCTAATTAGATATTTTGGATAAACTTCTATGTTTGATGGAGTTGTTTTGTATGTTTAGCCACTCCACTAATGTTTTGAATATTTAAACTACTTTATTTATTGTTTTAGTTAACTTCAATGTATGATTTGATGTTATTTCTTTTGAAAAATTATATAAATTGGATTTATGTACAATAGTTATATAATTATGTATTTAAATTATGTGGATGATATTTATGAATATTTTTTATTTTAATTAATAAAAAATAGGAAAAAATTGTATCATATTTTTTGTAATTAAAATTATTAGGCTTACGACGGTTCAAACTGCCTCAAAACAAATGTAGCGACAGTTGATAACTGTCGCAATTTTTTAAAAACAAATAAATTTGAGTGTGTTTAGCTACGGTTATAATTGTCGCAAACTGTATATAGAGGCGGTTAGAAACTGTGGCAAATGCTACCAACGGTTAGAACGACGATTTTTTGAACCGTCGCAAACTGGTCTCGTGACGCACGAATCTGCAACAGTTGCAGAACCATCGCAATCATCCATTTGAGGCGGTTATAACAGTCGTAGGTGTCCCGTGCAACTGCAGCAAACCAATTTTTTTTTTCTTGTAGTGAATTTGTATTTTGAAATTTTTGGTATAGTATTTGTGTTTCGGAAATTTTGGATTTTGAAATTTTTGGTACATAAAACGTGTTTTAGAACTTACTTTTTACAATTTCTGGAAGTTTTGAATTTACACCACTCACTTTGCAAATATGAATATTTAAATTTAATTTAATTTAGAGTAATGTTATTAAAACACTAAATTTGACACATGACACAAATACAATATTTGGAACATTATATATATTATTTATTTCATTGTAACTCATGCATGTTATTTTTTCATTGTGACAGTGTATAATGTGAGTAAAATAAGTGTTCTTTGTCTCACAAACACCACCACAAATGTTTTCACAAAAATTAGAGATTTTTTGGTAGGGAGTGATCAAACTATATATTAGGACTAAACAGACATATATTTTATAATCATCTTAAGACATCACTTAAGTATTAAACCCTAAGTGAGCTCCATACTAAGATTAGTTTCAAATGTTTTGTATTTTTATATCTATGACTAAGACTTACAAGCATGCACGTAATGTAATGCCTAGTTACGTGAGTTTAACAATTGAAGTAATAGCGAATTTTTTTTCATATTTATATAAGAGAATAAAGTACTAAAATAAATAATGAATTGTCGAAATAAATAATATTTTAAAATCCTTAAAATAAAACCTTATTGCTGAAAATTCTTTAACATATAAAAATATTTAAAGCTGGACATTTAATAACTCATCCCAAAATAAAATACGATGTAGACAATATGTCTACTTATTTTTGATCTACTAACCTAATCTAAGAAAATTACTTTTATCAAAGGAGGCAAAACTTCTCAGATCACGATGTCCTTAACGATCTCAGTATCTGAAAACAACACTTTAATGAGATATTAAATTCCAGTGAGTAATACACACAATTTTTAAAATAAGTATTGTTCTCAACCGGCGCGGTAACCAAAAAAATCGATCATGACATCCGCGTTCTTCCAAAAATATACTTTAGAAATATAAATAATTTTTCTATAATAACCAATTACATTCAATAATTAATAGAAACTCATTCACATAAATTAACAATAATTAACATCTATAATAATCAAATACATAAATTTATTCCGTAGAAAATAAATAAATCAATTCAATAGTGTCTCATTGTTATATGGAGATGTACTACTTCCGCAAAGTGAGTATTATCTCATTTTGTGGAGCACCAATTCTAGTAAATGGTACATGACTCATCCATATAGAGTTTAAAATTCATCTCACGCGGGATATAAGATCCATCTTTATGGAGCACATAACTCATCCGGGTAAATAACCGTGGGTAGAAGACCTATCCATAAAGAGCATAAGCTTATCTCAAACACATACAATAAAATTAATTCATTTTTTTAACAATCATCTTGATAAAATCATATTTAGAATATAATATTTTATTTAAATATACAATAACAACAATCAAGAAACATAATAAAACAATCTTATTCAATAATCATAAAAAAGGGCATGTCAACAAATAAAATAGTAAATAAATGAATTCATACTTTAAGGTTCTATTTCATAAAATCTCAATTTTAATAGAGTTAAATTTTCGACAAAAAAAGTACCATTCAAAATATTTAACTATTTTCCATCCCAAATTTCCAAAATAAATATATCATGAAAGGTTGAAGGGTCTGAACACTCACCTGTTAAGGGAAAGCTGAATTAAAATTGATCAATATTTCTCTGATTAATTTATTCGTCGTTGCCCAACGGTATATGTTTCTCGTTTTCTAATTTTTTAGATGAGTTTATGTGCAACTTTGGTGCCTCAATAGTACTATCTCCTATAAATGTTGATCTTAATGGAAATATAATTTTTGTTGGGTTTTGTTTAACTCCTTAATACTAGATAAATAGTAATTAGAGATAACGAAAGGTTGTTACAAGAGTTTTGTTTGTTACTATCTATTGCACGTAAATCATTAACAAATAAAACAACTTCATATCATTACTTTATAAGCCTCTAACAAATAAAACAACTTATGACAGTTACTATCTTCTAAGCAAATTGGTTATTGAAAAAACATTTTACATGTATATACATTTATAAAATACTTAAAACATTATTTGTCTTCAAATAATATATTAAACAACTTTTTTTATAATAAAATTAAAAACACATCAATAATAATAATATAAACATAATAATCTATAAATTAGAATATTTTAAAATTTGAAATTCTAATTATTTTTAGTCATTTGATTTTAGGATGTTACCCTTAGCATATGCATCATCATCGTTATTTAGTAGTGAACATTCAACAAATGATGAATTTGATATGTTAGAACACAATGTTTTGAAATGATAGGAATTGGAATTGCAAAGAATAGAAATTTTTTTCATTGAGTTATGACAGTTACTTATAGTGCAAGTAATCTGCCCAGCATTTACAAAATTATCAAACACCTTGCATAGTTACATTTTAACTAACTAACTAACTAGCATGCTTAACAAACTCTTAACTGTCCTAACTGCATTGCTATGCTTAATACATTCATTTTGGATTAAAACATAACTAACACTCTTCCTTAATTCAAAATGGATTAAGTGTTGCTAAGCCAAGCTTGCTTCTCATCTCTTGGAACTTCACCCTCTTCAATCCTTTGGTTAGAATATCAGTCTTTTGATCCTTTGTACAACAATGTTCCAACTCTATTCTTCCTTTGATTACTTGATCTCTTAGGAAGTGAAATCTAGTCTCTATATGTTTACTTCTTCCATGAACACTTGGATGCTTCGATAAGTCAATTGTTGATTTGTTGTCTACCTTTATCATGATTGGTTCATCACCTCTCAGCCCTATCTCAGTCATTAAAGTTGCTAGCCATAGAGCTTGACAAGCTTCCATTGAAGCAGCCACATACTCGGCTTCACAAGTGGATAATGCAATAATGCTTTGCTTCCTTGAACACCATGAGATTGGTGATTCATTTGTCATAAAGATATAGGCAAAACTATTCTTCCTATCATCCTTGTCTCCACACCAATCTGCATTTGTAAATCCAATTAGTTCAGCCTTGCTTCCAGTCTGCTCTTTGGCATAATGCAGTCCCAGCTCACTTGTTTGTTTGACATATCTCAAAATCCTTTTAGCTTCCAAATAATGAGGAGTTCTAGGCCTTTCCATGTATCTACTAACCAATCCCACACTGTGTGCTATGTCTAGTCTTGTGTTGCATAGGTACCTTAATGATCCTATCATTTGCTTGAATGTGGTTGAATCAGCTGGATCTTCATTGCCTTCCTTTGACATAAGCAAGTTTGCCTCTGTTGGTGTATCTGCACCATTGCAGTCCTCCATTTTGAACCTTTTTAATACATAATTAGCATACTTCTTTTGATGCATGAAAATACCATCTTCCTTGATTACAAACTCCATGCCAAGGAAGTATGATAATCTGCCCATAATCTGTCATTTCAAATTCTTTTTCCATTCTGATTTTAAATGCTTTAATCTCCCTTTCATTGCTGCCAGTCAATAGCAGGTCATCTACATATAGGCAGATTATTAGTGCAGGTGTTGATGCTGCTGTGTATTTCTTCACATATACTCCATGCTCACTTATGCATTTTTCAAATTGCTGCTCAATAAAGAATTGATCTATCCTTTTATTCTAGGCCCTAGGGGCTTGCTTTAGGCCATATAAGGGTTTCCTCAGCTTGTACACCTTCTCGTCCTTTCCTTTTATTTCATAACCTGGTGGCTGGCTCACATAAACCTCTTCTTCTAGTGGTCCATTAAGGAATGCATATTTGACATCTAGCTGATGTACGGACCAGCTTTTGTAGCTAGCCATTAATACCACCAGCCTCATTGTTTCAATCCTTGCTACTGGTGCAAACACTTCATCATAGTCTAGGCCAGGTTTTTGCAAGAATCCCTTTGCTACAAGTCTGGCCTTGTACCTTGCAATCTGCCCATCAGGCTTCAGTTTAACTTTGTAGACCCACTTTACATCAATTGTTTTCTTGTGGGCTGGAAGGGTCATTAGTTCCCAGGTCTGATTTTTTTCTATTGCCTTGAGCTCTTCCTCCATTGCTAGTCTCCATTTAGGATCGCTCAAGGCCTCATCATCATTAATTGGTTCTGATTCATCCAATAAGGCAAAATGAACCAAATCTCCATCTGCATTGATGGCTGAGTCTGCAGTAACTTCATATGGTGCAGGCTGGCTGGCTGTTGGCTGGCTATCATCTAGTTCTACTACAACTGCCCTGCTGACTGTTATGTTTGGACTAGCTGGGTTGCCTGGTCCTGCACTACTGGTGCTGGCTTCACATCTCTTCCAATCCCATCCTCTTGATTCATCTACTAGTATGTCCCTGCTTGTGATTACTTTATTCTTGTTTGGATCATAGCCCAGTAGTACCATATGCTCAAACCTATCATCCAATTTTTTTTTTCTGTTTTGAGCTGGCACATATCTGAAACATAGTGAGCCAAATACCCTAAAGTGATTCACACTTGGTCTCCTCCCTGTCCAAGCTTCCTCTGGTGTCTTGTTTTCAAGCCTTTTGTTGGACATCTGTTTAGAATGTAGACTGTTGTTGAGGCTGCTTCTCCCCAAAACTTGTGAGGCATTTGCTTTCCTTTCAGCATATTCCTGGCCATATTCATGATGGTTCTGTTTCTTCTTTCAGCAGTTCCATTATGTTGTAGAGTATATGGTGCAATCATCTCATGTAGCATTCTTTCCTTTTCACAAAATTTATGAAATTCCTGAGAATTGTATTCCCCTCCTCCATTTGTTCTTATGATCTTCATCTTGCACTCACTTTGATTTTCAGCCATCACTTTAAATCTTTTGAACACATCAAGCACTTCATTCTTTCCTTTTATGAGGTAAATCCAGATTTTTCTTGTATAATCATCAATGAATGACACAAAATAATTGTTACCTCCTATTGACATCTCTTCAATTGGACCACATACATCAAAATAGATCACTTCCAGCGTTTTGGATGATCTAGTTGGCAGTTCTATTTTGAATACGTTTCTATGCTCCTTGGCTTGGCAGCACTCTTCATACAATTCATGTGGCATCTGAACGTCAGGGATTCCCAGCACCATGCCTTCATGTTGCAGGATTTGAAGGCTCCTAAAGTTCAAGTGTCCATATCTGTGATGCCACAGCCAACTCTCATTGCTTGTTTCTGCAGCCAGGCATTGATTTTCATTTATTTGGATTTCAATCTTGAAAGTCATGTTCTTGGACAATGGTGCTTTCAAGACCAGCCTCTTGTCACTATCAAACATTCTCATATGTCCATTCTCCATATTCATATAGAATCCATTTTCCAGCAATTATCCAAGACTTAACAAATTGTTCTTCATATTAGGCACATATAATACATCACAAATGAAGGATTGCTTACCATCTCTTCTTTGAATTAGAATCTTGCCAACACCTTCAGCTATGACTGAGCTATTGTCTGCAAATATGATTTCTCTCTTTACTTTCTCATCAATGCTCACAAACCATTCCTTGTGGCCAGTCATATGGTTTGAGCAGCCTGTATCAAGATACCATAAGCCTGGGTAGTCATCATCTAGACTGGTTGCAACCATTAGCAGTACTTCCTCTGAGTCTGAACTTTCAGCTTGTGCCAATTGAGCTTCATCCTCTTTTCTTTTCACTTTCTTTGATCTACACTCATCAGCAAAGTGGCACCATTTTTGGCAATTGTAACACTGAATTCCTTTCTTGTTAAACTTCTTCTTGCCTTTGTCAGTGTTGCTGTTGTTGCTGTTCTAACTCTTGGAGGATTCAGCAGCCTCCTCTTCATCACATCTGATTTCTTGTGCCATCTTGATTTTCCCTTTCCTTTCTTGTATTTTCCCCCATCTTGATTTGATTTCTTGCTGAATTGTGCCTGCAAAGCCTGTGCTTGTGTATGATTTTCACTCCGTTCTTTAATTCTTAATTCATGGGCTTCAAGTGAACTTTGTAAATCTTCCAATTTCATTGTGTTTAAATCCTTTGACTCTTCAATTGCAACTACTATATGATCATACCTCTCTGTCAATGTTCTCAGAATTTTCTCAACCATCACTTGCTCAGTTATCACTTCACCATTTGCTTTCATTTGATTTATCACTCCCTACACTCGATTGAAGAAATCAGCAACATTTTCATTTTCCTCCATTTGCAGCAGTTCATACTTTCTTCTCAACATTTAGAGTTTGATCTTCTTGGTCTTTTATCCACCTGTGTAATATTTCACCAATGCTTCTTTAGATGTAGACACCTTTGAGATCCTTTCAAAATTGTTTGCATCCACACTTTGTTGAATGTAGAATAATGCCTTGCAATCTCTCTTCTTGCAATCTTTGAAGGCTGCCTGCTGCCTCTCTGTTGGATTAGTTCCAAGTTGTTCATAGCCCTCTTGCACCATTTCAAACACTTCTTGGCCCCCAATAATGTCCTCATAGATGCATACCATCTTTCCAATTTTTCCTATCAAGTATTGGCAGATTTGATGGAAAATTCCTAGCTCCATTCATGATTCCTCTCCTCTCTCACACTTGTGTTTCCCAAACTTTAAGTTCCTCACACTTGCACTCTTGTTTCCCAAGACTTAAAACCCTAGCTCTTGATGCCAATTGTTAGAACACAATGTTTTGAAATGATAGGAATTGGAATTGCAAAGAATGGACTTTTTTTCATTGAGTTATGACAGTTACTTATAGTGCAAGTAATCTGCCCAGCATTTATAAAATTATCAAACACCTTACATAGTTACATTTTAACTAACTAACTAACATGCTTAACAAACTCTTAACTGTCCTAACTGCATTACTATGCTTATTACATTCATTTTGGATTAAAACATAACTAACATGATAAACATTTTATAGAGTCTATCATTAAACAATTTTTTTTTTCATATTCTCATATACTAATTTTATAGTGTTCTACAAAGTCATAAAGTATTTAGATTGACGAACGTTACAATTAATGGACACACGTTAACGGCATATAAGAACCATAATTCACATCATGGTGAATTTGAAAAATATTTACAAAGTCGACAAAAAAATTAAAATATTCACGTTTTTATTTTTTGACCGTAGACGAGATGATAAATAACATCAAAAATTTACATATACAATACGAGGTTTTAAGTTTAAATCCAAAATATAATATCAAAACTAATAATATTGATATTTTAAAGTTAAATTATGATTAAAAAATAAAATATTGATGTTCTAATGGACCAAATTGAGAGCGTGATGCAGAATCAAATACCAATTGTGGTAGTTTACTGATTTTTAAAATTACAAAGTGATTTGTAAGAAGACACTGAAGTAGGAGTAGTGTATTTTCCTCGTGCATATACCTACCCCCGTCTGCTTTTGTTTTAATAAATAATAAACAACGCAAAAGTACATGATCGAAGAACTTAATAATTAATTAGGAAAACGGACTATTAAATTTGAATAAAGTAAAAGATTATTTCCCCGATAAATTAAAATATACAAGCTTATTCTTTACATTATTTTGAGAGGAAATTTACCCTTACTTATTCATATAACGTTTTCGATTTTTCTCTATGCGACTATGACTTACAACAATACATTTATTTATTTGATACTTCGTCACCATTATAGAAATTCAATAATTAATTTTTATGAAAGAATGATTTTGAGAAATATTTTAGATTCAAAGACTAAATAAAAGATATTCATATTTTCAAAGATAAATTCAAAAATATCCTACAAAGTTTAAAATTATTTTGATTATCAATATTAAATTGAGCAGACAAATTAATAATATCAATTAGTACTGCTCACTCATATAATATATAATGAATTAAAAAAATTATAATTAAAGAAAATATTAATTTTCATATATCAAATTGAAATCTACAAAATCTTTTCTTTCTGAATGAGATCCTACAAAATCAAAGAAGTATCGGTAGTTTCCTCATTTTGAAAATAACAAAGATATATAAGACACCTAAGTAGGAGTAGTGTATTTTCCTCGTGCACCTACACTTTCCTCTTATTTTTTAACTTTAAAAACCACTGAGTAAGATATCTATGTGTCGCACGTAAATTTTTATAATTATTTAGATAAGTGAAAATTAACAAACTTATCGTTTACTCTTTTCAAAAGGAAATTTATTATTTATTATTTATTTATTCATTCGAAGTACAAAGATGAGCAGCAATATTATTATTGAATTGTTAACAGTGTTGCTAAGTACAAGTAGCCAAAAAGAAAGAGATCAAGATAAGACGACTAGTGTCTCATTTGACAGCAATTCTATTTTTTTTTTCTTTCTATTTTCAAATGTAAAATGCATGTGCAAGAAGAGACAATACAAATCACTACTGTTGTTTTCGAAATATCACTCCGTTCTATGTTATCCGCCATTTACGGTTTTGACCAAAAAATAATAATTAAAAATTCCAATTGCATTGTAAGTTTAATAAAATATCATTGATACTAAAAAAATTTGAAATAATGATGAAAGTTATAGATGAGAAAAAGGTAAAATTTGTCTCAAGCCTCATCACCAAATGATAGACACTACCAATTCAACGATTAATTATGTTTTTATCTTTAATTTTTGTTGGATCTTTTGTTGAGTGTATGTTGCAAATCTTGAACAAGAAGATAATCAAATTGATTATGACGAAAGTTGCATAAATAATTTTTAAAGCGTGTGTGTATTACATTTAAGTTTTAGGTTCGATTCGCCCCACCAATCTATGTATATTGGATGTAAACGAGTTAACTGGCGAATCTCATTCAAGATACTTTGAAATCCTTGAAGTGAATTGCACATTCACATCAAGCATATCGATAGTTTACATAACAAAGTTTCTTCATTTACTCTCGTATACTAGAGAAAAGAAGAAATGATTCGGAAATATTTTAACAGAATTTTGATTCATGCAACATGAAATTTGTCTTCTTGTTTCTGCCTCTAAAGTGTATCTTTTATAGAGAAACTCATATCAAATGGTGAAAGAAAAGGAGTATGTGTGAAATGAGATAAAATGAGACTTAATATGAGATGGAAGAAGTACTTACTATATCTCATAGTCATTAAGTTGGACACGATTAATCAAAAAGCCATTAATAAAGATTAAGAGTAAAATAGAAAAAATTAATGTTTTATTAATACTTAAATGAGATAAAAAAAATATTTTAGTAAAATAATGCATTAAATAATATGGAGAGTGTAAATAACTTTAATGATTTTGTCTAATGATAAAAAGAAAGATATTAGATTCAACAAATTACGGATTTGATTTTCGTTAATGTCATTGGAGTATGTACAATATTTGTTGTTATTTAAAAAGATGTACAATAATTAGATATATAATTTAGTGAAGAATAAAGTTGAAAATTTTAAAGACATTTCTTTCATTTCAGAATGAAGTATTAAATCCTCAAATGAGCCACCAAATAAGAGAATCATATATACAGAGAGAGGTACTCTCAAGTCACTATATATAAATATTTTTGAACAATTTAATTCTAATATTTCTAATATTTTTTTTTAATTCAAAATATTTAATGTGAATATAGTTGGGTGTTTGACATTTAAAAAAAAAAAGTTAATTTAGTAAATTTAACTTATGTTTTACATTAAATTTAAAAATTTAATTGTCTTTAACTAAATTTTTTAATCTTCATAAAATTAATTTTTATTATTTTATTTATAATAATAGGCAGAGGGATTAGTAATAATTAATAAGATATCAATATATTCAAGAATTTGAATTTAATTGTGCACTAACCGTGTAAAAAGTTGTACATTGTCAGCACATCATAACTATTCACGAAAATGACTTTAGAGGTTGTTTTGTTAAAAGTCAAATATCCCAAATGATTTAACGGTTATAATTGACAGACAATATAAAAAAAAATTACACAAACAAAGTACATAAATTAAATCCTTACACTAATTCTCTTTGTGAACTCTCATTCTCTTAGTGGTAAGAGTTTAAAATTATAATATCAAGAGATAAAGTTCAAATTTTATATAGAATAGTTGTAAAATATTCATCAGTATTACTATTATTAATAATAATTTTTCCTTTTCCTAATTTTTTTTCTTTGAAAAAAAATTACAAGATTTCATACCCAGCACATGGAATTTTACGGTCACTCAAACTCAAATTACAGATAAATTGATATTTGGTTTTTCTAAAACATGCACTAATTTGTATAAATATCAGAAACACCAAATACTACAACATTATCTTCTGGTGCACCACCGTTTTAGTCACTAAAAGCATATGATGTTGTTATTTTGGTTACTGACCCAGCAAAAAACTAAAATTAGTCTTCGAATCATCATATGTCAATCAGTTTAGTCTCTGATGTGTAAATTATATCTTACAGGAATTTTTAGGATAGTAAGTTATATCTTTGAAGGACTATTTTAATGATTTGATAACTAATTTGAGTTTTTAGATAAGTCAGGGGACCAAAGAGACAACACCTTACACTTTCAAGGACTACAATTGTGGTTTACCCCATTATCTCCTAATATCTTTCATCTTTATGAAGACCCTCATAGTCACTGGTCTATTCAAATACTATAAATAAATTTTTTCAATGGTAATATCTTGTTTAATGATAATATCTCTAAAATATCATTTATTTAATATATTTTTGGTATCATTACCCATGTTGTCCCTTAACTTAATTTCAGATAATGATTTAGTCCTTTATCTTTTTTTTCTTCCATTTCAGTATTTTATGTTTTCAAATAATTGCGTTGTTACCCTTTCAGTGGGTTTCCGTTAAGGCAACATTAAAAAACTCTCAGTTCCGTTTTCTTCTCCTTCACAATTCCAAAACCTTTGTTTGTTCTTCTCTTCTCCCACCCATGAAAATTGATATTCACAGTTCCAAATATTGAAATCCATGGCCTCCTCATGTTCAAATGGGTCAAATTCACAGTCCTACAACTCTGGTTCTTTTGTTTCTAATGGAATTTGTGAGCTGCCAAATTGTGTTTGTGGTCTGAAACCTATGACGCGCACAATGACAAAATGGGGTCTGAATAGAGGAAGAAAATTTTGGGGTTGTAGTGTTGCGTCCAGTTTTTTTCGCGAAAAAGGAGTCGCCACCAATTTTATTTTATTCAAAGGAAAAAATTGGATAAAACCTAAAATAATGATTTTTGAACCAAAAATTCAGATTCGGGAGTCGATTACGAGTAGGGAAGGTATTAGCACCTTACAACGTCCGTTAACCGGTTACCCTTAATTAATTGTATACAAACTATTTATTTATTTATTCATTTATTTTTACCCCAAAAAGAATAATAAAAAAATAAATAAATTATTTACATTAATAAAAGAAGGAAAAATATTTTTTTTATTAATTTGGTTTGACAAGGAAAAAACCTTGCTCCTACGTATCCCCAGGTGCAATAGGGAAATCAAAACACACGTAGTTCTTGGGTAGAAAATATTTATTTGTTGACTGATTTTATTATTAATTTTACTTTATATATATACATATCAAAATAAATTAACAACATAATAGTGATAATAATAATAGTAATAACGGTAATATTGATAATGATAATAATAATAATAATAATAATAATAATAATAATACTAATAATAATAATAATAATAATAATAATAATAATAATAATAATAATAATAATAATAATAATAATAATAATAATAATAATAGGAGTGATGTGTTATATTGATTTGTGTATCGTTTTATTTTAAGGAAACACTTTTGTTACTTTTTTGACTTTTACAAATTGTAAAGGATAAAAATTCAAGAGCAAATTCGCGAGTTGGCGGCGCATATGTAGCGCGGACCGGCGGCGATAATTACAAAAAAAAAAGCTTAAAATACAAGAAACAAAACAAAATAGAGATAAGATATCACGAATTTGATAAAAAAAATAAACGATTATACAACAATC
Source organism: Cicer chorassanicum (assembly GCA_037974735.1). Lineage (NCBI taxonomy): Eukaryota > Viridiplantae > Streptophyta > Magnoliopsida > Fabales > Fabaceae > Cicer > Cicer chorassanicum. Next base: position 22,387,837 of record JBBPBP010009779.1, read on the forward strand.
GACTTTATTCTTATTAGTTAATTCCAAAACTTGATCAAGAAACCGAAAAAAAAATTCTTGTTTATATCATATGTGCATAGAATAGTAAAAAAAACTCTATAACAACAATAATGTCAAAAAAAATAGACGAGGAGAAAAAAAGAAAAAAGAAAGTGTTTACCGCACTATAGAGGTTTATTATTAGTTCTGGTTCCAATCTATCTTCTCTATTTTTCTGCCTATTATCCTCTCTTCTCTTTTGTTTTTTTGGTGCTCTCAATTGTGCTCTAAATAGTACTCTATCCTCCTCATTCTTCTATTCTTACTATCGATTATTTATAGGCCTTTCGGGTATAGGTTACAAAAGACAAGAGAATAATTGCTAATTGATCACCATTTTATTACTATTAATCTCATTCTTTTTGGTTTCTTTTCTTTCAATTGAGGATCATTATACCGATTTTTATGACCATCAATCCATTCAATTGATCCTCATTATACCGATTTTTATGACCATCAATCCATTTCTTTTCAGTTTCTTTCATTCAATTATGTACCTTTATTTATTTGTTTAATTATTTTTTTATATATTTTTTTATATATTTTTATATATTTTTTTTTATTTTTTTATTTTTTAGAAAAGAGTCTAAACAGGAATTAGAGGCAAAAAAACTGGGAACATATGTGATTGTTTAAAGTTTAAACCCTAATTATTTATTTTTATTTTTATATTTCTATACATTTATTATTATTATTTCCGTTTTTTTTAATAAAAAGTAAAAAATAAATAAATAAAAAGCGGACAAAATTAGGTGTCAACAGCTGCCCCTCTTTACTTAGAATTTACTTGAGAATCAAAGTAAAAGATAAGTAAAGATGACAACTCTAATTTTGTCCAGAAAGAATTTTTTAGAAGGGTGCGAGTCGTTTTCCCGGCTTCAACATGCGGGTCGTTTTCTCGGCTTCGGGTGCGAGTCGTTTTCCCGGCTTCAACATGCGGATCGTTTTCTCGGCTGTAGGTGCGAGTCGTTTTCCCGGCTTCAAGATGCGGGTCGTTTTCTCGGCTTCGGGTGCGAGTC
>JBBPBP010009779.1:22396213-22437259 GCA_037974735.1 Cicer chorassanicum
TTTTTTTCTTGAAGGAAAATGTTATGAGAATGTAAAAAAAAATGAATGCAATGATTGTGCATTTTACTGAAACATTTGACTACCTCCTAATATGCAATTAATTTTTCTTAAAAAATGAGGAGAAAAAGAAAAACAACATGTTGTAAAATGAAATAAAAGATGAAACATGCATGATTATGCAATGCATTATGATGAATATGGGATATAGATAGGGTAGTTTTTTTTCATATATACATGTGTCCTACATGGTTCTTTTTTATTTGATGGTTTTTTGTAATGTGAACCTTTACTATGGGTGGCTCTATAGTTCTAAATTGGTTCCTAGAGCACACAACTCAATTCTAAAATATTAAACCAATTAATAGGTAAACTATTAAAATGGAAATATTCTAGAAAAGGTCAACTCTAGGTGAGACTTTCATGACAACCAAACAGGATGTACATCCAGAAGATTATCATTACACAGTCTCTAACTTATCTTAGGTTGCACTCAGCTCGGGTATAGAGCCCACTCATAAGTGTGTGTCGTGTTAGGGTAGTGTATAGTAAAATAAGTAAAATTAAAAAAAAAAATAGCCACAATGAAAATAAATTAACAAGACATATATAATTATATTAACAATATATCAAAACAAATAAAACAATTGGGGTAATATAAATAAAATAATAAATAATCATATACAATTAATTAAATTGGGTTTGACTCTCGAAAGTCCCCAGCGGAGTCGCCAACTGTTGCGTCCAGTTTTTTTCGCGAAAAAGGAGTCGCCACCAATTTTATTTTATTCAAAGGAAAAAATTGGATAAAACCTAAAATAATGATTTTTGAACCAAAAATTCGGATTCGGGAGTCGATTACGAGTAGGGAAGGTATTAGCACCCTACAACGTCCGTTAACCGGTTACCCTTAATTAATTGTATACAAACTATTTATTTATTTATTCATTTATTTTTACCCAAAAAGAATAATAAAAAAATAAATAAATTATTTACATTAATAAAAGAAGGAAAAATATTTTTTTTATTAATTTGGTTTGACAAGGAAAAAACCTTGCTCCTACGTATCCCCAGGTGAAATAGGGAAATCAAAACACACGTAGTTAATGGGTAGAAAATATTTATTTGTTGACTGATTTTGTAAGATCAGATGCGCACCTAAGAGGGGGGGTGAATTAGGTGTTTGGTTATTTTGATCGTTTTTAGAATTTCAGTGATTGATTTTTGCTTTTAATGTTGGTAGATGAAGAAGTAAATAACAGTAAGTAAATGAACACTGCAAATTTATCCTGGTTCCCCTTATAACCAAGGGTACGTCCAGTCCTCTTGCTCACCACAAGAGATTTTCTTCACTATCTGTCAGAATATGTACAAGTCCTCACCCTGGGACCTTGGCTACAATCTTCTAACAAACTTTCAATGATAGAACACTACTATCTTAAAGAAAGTACAACTTTCTTTTACAAACACTTTGTCGTTTTGATAAGGGTATAGGAATAGAAAGGAGGTATGATGATAAATAATTCAAGATTTATTCAAGTACTTTGAGAACCTTAAGGATATGAAAATGATATGCAAGTACTTGAATTTGAAAAAGACTTAGAGAAAAATTCAGAAAGTTTAGTTCAAAGTCTTTGAAAATGTGTAATTCGAATTCGTAATTTGAATATGAAGTTATGACCTATTTATAGTCCTCAAACATCTCTTTAGATTCGTGGCCTTTGATCCAAGAGGTTTGAGAAAGAATTGCAATGCTTTAAATTGAATTTAAAGCTGAAAAATTGCATTGCTTCTAGTTGTATTCGACTACAAGATATCTGTATTCGAATACAACTTGCTGCAACGTTAAAAATTGTTCAAATTTTTCACTGTGTAGTCGAATACAGATGAGATGGCCAAGTATCTGACTTATCAATTTTTCATCTGTAGTCGAATACAGATGAGATAGTCAAGTCTCTGACTTAGCCATGTTTTATCTGTATTCGAATACACCTTGGTTGTAGTCGAATACAGATGATACGTTTTTGCTTCTGACTTAGCAAATTGCATCTGTATTCGAATACACCTGGGTTGTATTCGATTACAATATTATTTTTAGTCAAAAATAAAGATTCTAATATTTTGAAAATATTATTTTGGACTTTTGAAAATATTTTTTTATGCATATGCAAAGTATGTAAGGTTCTCTTGTAGTTGAATTATGGCTTGAATTATTTTACCTTTATATAATCTATTTGTTTGTAATTCATCAAAGGATGTTTGAAAATGAATTGGAGGAATTCTTCTTTTTGTTGCTGTGTCACCATCGGTCTTTGTGTATAATCAAAAACATGTATTTTTACATTCTCCCCCTTTTTGATTATGACAAAACCATTGCTGTTGAGTTTGATGACTCCCCCGTAATGTAGGCGTATTGTACTCCCCCGTAATATTTTCAATATGTGTTTTGAGTACCTACAGTTAAATTTTAACGGACAGCAACAAGCAACAAAGTACAACAAAATACACAGATTTTCTCCCCCTTTTGACATGATCAAAAAGAAGAATACCAGCAATAGGAAAGTAAGGGATTAACAGAAGAAATATAACATAAACCAAGAAAGATCATATTGGAGATAAGCAATCAGATAAAGGCATAAAAGTCAGACAATAAAAGCAAAGTTAATCGGAAAGTAGCAACGATTACATTAATCAAAATAGAAGGGAAAGTCAATCCTAGTAACACAAAAAACGAACTAGTCCTAGGAAACGAAGTACAAATCAGCGACGATCCGGAGGTAAATGGAGGTGATCAATTTTATCAGCGATGATACAGATCTCGTGGACCAGGCTGTCGTGATTGGTAGCGATGGTGGATTCGAGAGCTTGAAAGCGAGCATCGACCGAAGTGGTAAATCCTGAGAAGCAGGTCTGAAGAGAGTCAAGTTTAGCCATAATCATTCGGTTAGAAACCTGATCATCATCAGATGCAGGATCGTCAGCAGCATCATCTGTAGGAGCAGCATCAGGTGCAGAGGGGTCGGTAGGAGCACTAGCAGATGTCTGACCGATATCACTCTGATGGATGTATTTTTGCAGCGGTTCACTCCAAACGATTTCCATGCTAGGAAGAACACCCAAATCTAGCAGATTATCCTTAGTGACGGTATACACAACTTCCTCAGAAAAATCCACCCCAAAATGTTCAAGAATGCGAGAAACTTCCTTAGCATAGGGCAATCCAACAGCTTCACGGGATACAAACATGACTGACTTAACAAAATAGGCCCAGTTAAGAGGAAGACCTTCATACATGTAGTATAGAATCTGAAGTTCGAACTCAGAAAGTTGAGAATAGTTACCGGCCTTAGGAACCAAAATGTAGCTTAAGAAGTAATGAAGCAGACGATAGTCGACAGTTAAGTTTCCAACACTAAATCGTTGCCTTGCAAAGGTGGAGCTAGCCTGAAGTTGCTTGCGTTCTATGGTTTGTTTGTCAAAACGACACAGAGCCGCATAAGCATCATGTTTCGAGACACTATACCATTTGCATAAATTAGTCGGACTGGTTTTCTGGCCGAAATCAGGTATTTTCAAAATGTCACCAATAATATGAGAATCAAGTTCAATAGTGATTCATTTGACACGGGAAATCAACATTTTTCCATCCCGACGAAGATTACAATAAAAGACTCGAACCAAATCAGGATATATCGGACCTTTGTAAGCAATAAAGTCCTCAACATGTTGAACCCTAAGTAAAGCAGGAAATTGAAAAGCAGAGAATGAATCTAAAGTACCGAATTTGGGAACGATGAGCCGCTTGTCGGAGTAAAGTGTGCGAAACCGAGTAATTTCTTCGGGAGAGTGCAGAAGACGAGATAAATCAGTGACGCTGGTGCTCTTTGTGCGTTGCTTGGAAGGACCCACGCTTGCAAGCTTGGTGCGAGGTCCACGTTTGCGTGCGTTTTCAACAGTGTTGGAGATGTTTGACATGGTTGTTGGGGTTTTAGAGGTCGGGATTCGAAACTGAGTTGGAATTTGTGAAGGAAATTTGGGGGTTAGGGTTCTTGAATTCGCGAATCTGAAGAAATGGAAGAGGGATTTCGCAATTAATTGAAGGAAATCAAGGTTTGGGAAGGCAATCTTGACTGAACGAACCAGGTCTGTGAGGTTCGATTAGCAGAGATGACAGGGAAGGAAGAACGAGCTCGAGGGGAAGAAGGAGATGGTATTCGAATACTGACTGCACAGCTTTATATATGACAGAAAACTGCGAATCTGTATTCGAATACAGGAAGATGGTAATCGAATACAGTTTTCCAGAATCATCTGTATTCGAATACAGGTTGATTGTATTCGGCTACGACTTCCAGATTTTTGAAATAGACATGATTTTATCAAGCAGAACACAACACAAACTTCATATAATCACATAAATAACATGTAGACATAGTCAACTAAATTTTAATATGTGAAGACAAGAAGTAAGCCATACCTTTGACATGATGATAACATTTTACCTTATGTTTAAAGATCACTTTCACTTAAGATGCCGAGTTCGCGTCGTATTTTGAAAAAGGAGTCTTTAGGAAGTGGTTTAGTGAAGATGTCCGCAAGTTGGTTATGAGTATCCACAAAGGTTACTTCAACATTGCCTTTAAGCACATGATCGCACAAAAAGTGGTGTCGTATATCAATGTGTTTAGTCCGAGAATGCATGATTGGATTCTTTGAGATATTGATTGCACTAGTGTTGTCGCATCGTAACGGAATGCATCCAAGATCAATTCCACAATCACATAGTTGTTGTTTGAGCCATAGGATTTGTGCACAACAACTTCCTGCTGCTATGTATTCGGCTTCAGCAGTACTGAGTGCGACACATGCTTGCTTTTTACATGACCAAGATACGAGTGCATTGCCCAGTACATGACAAGTGCCGCTTGTGCTTTTACGATCTGTTTTACATCCTGCATAATCTGAATCAGAATATCCAACGAGACTACAGATGCTACCTTTAGGATACCATAGTCCAACATTGATGGTGCCTTTTAAGTATTTCATGATTCTTTTGACAGCTACAAGATGTGATTCTTTCGGATCTGCTTGAAATCTTGCACATAGACAGACACTAAACATGATATCTGGCCGACTGGCCGTTAGATATAATAAAGATCCAATCATACCTCGATATTTTGAAATATCTACAGATGCACCAGTTTCATCTTTATCAACATATGTTCTGGATCCCATGGGAGTTGCACTCTCCTTGCATTTTTCCATGTCAAATCTTTTTAGCAGTTCTTTGCAATATTTTGCTTGATTGATGAAGATGCCATGCTTGAGTTGCTTGATGTGAAGACCGAGAAAGTAGTTTAATTTTCCCATCATGGACATTTCAAATTCACCTTGCATCATCAATGAGAATTCTTCACATATTGCATTGTTTGTTGAACCGAATATGATATCGTCAACATAAATTTGGACCAACAAGGTGTGACCATTATTCCGTTTAATAAATAATGTCTTGTCAACCTTTCCCTTTTCAAAACCTCTTTCACACAGGAAGGCACTTAATCTGTCGTACCAAGCTCTTGGTGCTTGTTTTAGACCATAGAGAGCTTTCCTTAGTTTGAATACATGTGTAGGATTCTTGAAGTATTCAAAGTCGGGTGGCTGCTTGACATATACTTCTTCATTGATGTATCCATTTAGAAATGCGCTTTTCACATCCATCTGAAATAATTCAAAATTCATAGAACAGGCATAAGCAAGTAGTAACCGTATTGCTTCTAACCTTGCGACCGGAGCAAATGTTTCGTCAAAATCGATTCCTTCTTCTTGATTGTATCCTTGGGCGACCAATCTTGCTTTGTTGCGAACAACTATACCATTTTCGTCAAGTTTATTTTTAAATACCTATTTTGTACCAATTATGTGTTTGTCACCTGGATTAGGAACAAGTTCCCAAACTTTGTTTCTTTCGAATTGCTTAAGCTCTTCTTGCATTGCAAATATCCACTGATCATCTTTTAGTGCTTCACCAACTTTGGAAGGTTCGATTTGTGAAACAAATGCCATGTTTAAACATGCATCTTGCAATTTGAGTCTAGTTGTAACTCCTTTGTTGATATCACCAATGATGTTATCAATCGGATGATATCGATGGGTTCTCCATTCCTTTGGGAGTTCATTGGTTTCCTTTTCCATGTCGACTTCATTTTCTTGACTCGGTTGATCAATTTGATCTTCTTTACGTGGATCACTACTTTCAATATCATCATCATCAAAAGAAATAGCTTTGTCCTCTTTCGAGGGGTTAGTTTCATCAAAAGTAACATGTATTGATTCTTCTACAATTAAAGTTCTTTTATTAAAAATCCTAAAAGCTTTACTAGATAATGCATACCCAATAAATATACCTTCATCTGCCTTTTCGTCGAATTTTCCAAGATTGTCTTTTCCGTTATTTAGCACAAAGCACTTGCATCCAAAGATGTGGAAGTGAGAGACGTTGGGCTTTCTACCTTTGTATAGTTCATACGGAGTCTTCTTAAGAATTGGCCGAATGTTTACTCTGTTAGTAACATAGCATGCCGTGTTTACGGCATCTGCCCAAAAATACTTTGGTAGATTTGAATCACTTAACATAGTTCTTGCAAGTTCTATCAAGGACCTGTTCTTTCTCTCAACAACCCCATTTTGTTGAGGTGTTCTTGGTGCAGAAAAATTGTGGAAAATTCCATTTTCTTCACAGAATTCTTCAAATAAGGTATTTTGAAATTCTCTACCATGATCACTTCTAATTGATACAATTTTGGATGATTGTTCATTTTGGACTAGCTTGGCATAATTTTTAAAGGCCTTAAAAGCTTCGTTTTTGTTTGACAAAAACAAGGTCCATGTGTACCTTGAAAAGTCATCAACAATTACTAGTCCATATGAATTTCCACCAAGACTTTTAGTTCTTGATGGACCAAACAAATCCATGTGTATTAATTGAAGTGGTCTTGTAGTAGATATAACATTAATAGCTTTAAAAGAAGTTTTCGTTTGTTTACCTTTTTGACATGCGTCACATAATTTATCCTTGACAAATTTCATTTTTGGTAATCCGACAACAAGATCATGCTTGACTAGTTTGTTTAAATGATTCATGTGAATATGAGCAATTCTTTTATGCCATAGCCATGCATCATTGTTGTCGCTTACCAAAAGACATTTCATTTTCAAGGATAAATCATCGAAATTAAGTATAAAAATATTCTTGAAACATTTACCGATAAATTGAATTTCACTTGTTGCTACATTTTGAATGATGCACTCTTCTTTGTTGAAGACTATCTTGTGTCCTTTGTCACATAACTGGCTGATGCTTATCAGATTATGCTTTAGGCCTTCAACATAAAGAACATCTTCAATTGTTGGAGAAGGTGTTTTTCCAATTTTTCCAATGCCTAGGATCTTCCCTTTGTTATTATCTCCATATACTACATGTCCTTTTGATTCAAGGGTCAATGCTGAAAATTTTGTTATGTCTCCCGTCATGTGTTTGGAGCACCCACTATCTAAGTACCATAAATTTGAAGTACTTTGTGAGCATCCCTGCAAAATTGAAATCAGATTTTATTAGGTACCCAAAGTGCTTTGGGTCCTTGGGAGTTAGTGCCTTTCTTGACCTATATGCAATGGCCTTTGGGAATGCTAATGTTTCTTATATGACAAGTGTTTGGTGTGTGTCCATAGATACCACAATATGAGCAAGTAGGTATTTTACTTGTGTATGTATGAAGTTTATTGTTAATAATCTTTTCTTTATGTGAATGCTCTTTTTGTACAATTGTCATGTTTCTTAGATTTGTTTGAGTACTTGATTTTACAAAAATGGTCTTACTAGTGCTTGGTTTATCAAATTTAGAAAATCCAATACCACTTTTATCATTTGAATATCTTTGCATGTTTAGAACATTTTCCAATCCTATATGTCCTTTTTCATACCTTTCAATTATTCTATTTAGTTGAACAATTTTAAATGAAAGTGAATCACAATTGTTGCATGTAGAATTCTGCTTAGATTTTTCAGCATCTTTTTCCATAAGATTAATTTTTTCTTTAAGACATGAGATTTCTTTCTTTTGAGTTGATACTTGTTTAAGCAAATTTTTACATTCAACAAGAAGTTCCTTTATTGCATTTTGTGCTTCATTGTATTCTATAACTAATTCATGATTATAAAGAAGGTTGTTTGAGTTACTAACCTCTTCGTCATCGGAATGATGTGACGCCATTAGTGCAACATTTGCACATTCATCACTTTCAGTTTCTGATGTTGAACTTATGTCGTTATCTTCCCATGCTATATATGCTTTCTTGAAGTCTTTTCTTTTACCGGCATTCTTTTTGATGAGATCTGGACAATCTGCTTTAATATGTCCTTGTTTTCCACATTCAAAGCATGTGAAGTTTTGGTTAGTCGTGCTATCCTTCTTTCTGAAGTTCTTCTTCTTGAAACTTCTGTTATTTTTAAGAAATTTACCGAATTTCTTGACAAGGAAGTTGATGTTTTCGTCGTCATCAGAAATTTCTTCTTTGACTACTTCCTTTGATTCGGTCTTTAGAGCAATATTTTTGTTTTTCTTTTCTTGGGTTTCATTTTGCTCTAATCGTCCAAGTTCTATTTCATGTTCTTGTAGTTTGCCAAATAATGCAGAAAGTGACATTTTGGACAAACTCTTCTTTTCTGATATCGCAGTCACCTTTGGTTGCCACGCCCTCGTTAGTGATCGTAATACTTTCAGATTCAATTCATCGTTGGAGAAGACCTTTCCGAGGGCTGTCAAATGATTTGTCAAGTGGGAGAATCGTTTCTGCATGTCTAGTATAGTTTCTCCAGGCTGCATACGAAACAATTCATATTCTTGAGAAAATGTATTTAGTTTGGATCTTTTTACCTCTATGGTGCCTTCATGGGTTACTTCCAATGTGTCCCATATTTCCTTGGCTGTTTTGCAGTGAGATATGCGGAAGAATTCATCCATACCAAGTGCTGATTGTAGAATGTTTTTAGCCTTTTTATCGAATAGCACTTTTCTTTTATCGTCATCGGTCCAAGAATTCTTTATCTTAATTTCTTCTTTGTTGTTGATGACTGTTGTTGGAATGTACGGACCATTTTCGACAGCATCCCATATTTCGTCTCCCTGTGCCTCAAGATATGCTTGCATGCGTATTTTCCAGAAATCGTAATGTTCACCGACGAAACATGGTGGTTTGTTACTGCTGCCACCGTCTCTAAAAACTGGTTGTGCGGAAGCCATTAGTTATTTGATCAAGGAGTAAGTTACCTTGAACCTGCTCTGATACCAATTGTAAGATCAGATGCGCACCTAAGAGGGGGGGTGAATTAGGTGTTTGGTTATTTTGATCGTTTTTAGAATTTCAGTGATTGATTTTTGCTTTTAATGTTGGTAGATGAAGAAGTAAATAACAGTAAGTAAATGAACACTGCAAATTTATCCTGGTTCCCCTTATAACCAAGGGTACGTCCAGTCCTCTTGCTCACCACAAGAGATTTTCTTCACTATCTGTCAGAATATGTACAAGTCCTCACCCTGGGACCTTGGCTACAATCTTCTAACAAACTTTCAATGATAGAACACTACTATCTTAAAGAAAGTACAACTTTCTTTTACAAACACTTTGTCGTTTTGATAAGGGTATAGGAATAGAAAGGAGGTATGATGATAAATAATTCAAGATTTATTCAAGTACTTTGAGAACCTTAAGGATATGAAAATGATATGCAAGTACTTGAATTTGAAAAAGACTTAGAGAAAAATTCAGAAAGTTTAGTTCAAAGTCTTTGAAAATGTGTAATTCGAATTCGTAATTTGAATATGAAGTTATGACCTATTTATAGTCCTCAAACATCTCTTTAGATTCGTGGCCTTTGATCCAAGAGGTTTGAGAAAGAATTGCAATGCTTTAAATTGAATTTAAAGCTGAAAAATTGCATTGCTTCTAGTTGTATTCGACTACAAGATATCTGTATTCGAATACAACTTGCTGCAACGTTAAAAATTGTTCAAATTTTTCACTGTGTAGTCGAATACAGATGAGATGGCCAAGTATCTGACTTATCAATTTTTCATCTGTAGTCGAATACAGATGAGATAGTCAAGTCTCTGACTTAGCCATGTTTTATCTGTATTCGAATACACCTTGGTTGTAGTCGAATACAGATGATACGTTTTTGCTTCTGACTTAGCAAATTGCATCTGTATTCGAATACACCTGGGTTGTATTCGATTACAATATTATTTTTAGTCAAAAATAAAGATTCTAATATTTTGAAAATATTATTTTGGACTTTTGAAAATATTTTTTTATGCATATGCAAAGTATGTAAGGTTCTCTTGTAGTTGAATTATGGCTTGAATTATTTTACCTTTATATAATCTATTTGTTTGTAATTCATCAAAGGATGTTTGAAAATGAATTGGAGGAATTCTTCTTTTTGTTGCTGTGTCACCATCGGTCTTTGTGTATAATCAAAAACATGTATTTTTACATTCTCCCCCTTTTTGATTATGACAAAACCATTGCTGTTGAGTTTGATGACTCCCCCGTAATGTAGGCGTATTGTACTCCCCCGTAAAATTTTCAATATGTGTTTTGAGTACCTACAGTTAAATTTTAACGGACAGCAACAAGCAACAAAGTACAACAAAATACACAGATTTTCTCCCCCTTTTGACATGATCAAAAAGAAGAATACCAGCAATAGGAAAGTAAGGGATTAACAGAAGAAATATAACATAAACCAAGAAAGATCATATTGGAGATAAGCAATCAGATAAAGGCATAAAAGTCAGACAATAAAAGCAAAGTTAATCGGAAAGTAGCAACGATTACATTAATCAAAATAGAAGGGAAAGTCAATCCTAGTAACACAAAAAACGAACTAGTCCAAGGAAACGAAGTACAAATCAGCGACGATCCGGAGGTAAATGGAGGTGATCAATTTTATCAGCGATGATACAGATCTCGTGGACTAGGCTGTCGTGATTGGTAGCGATGGTGGATTCGAGAGCTTGAAAGCGAGCATCGACCGAAGTGGTAAATCCTGAGAAGCAGGTCTGAAGAGAGTCAAGTTTAGCCATAATCATTCGGTTAGAAACCTGATCATCATCAGATGCAGGATCGTCAGCAGCATCATCAGCATCATCTGTAGGAGCGGCATCAGGTGCAGAGGGGTCGGTAGGAGCACTAGCAGATGTCTGACCGATATCACTCTGATGGATGTATTTTTGCAGCGGTTCACTCCAAACGATTTTCATGCTAGGAAGAACACCCAAATCTAGCAGATTATCCTTAGTGACGGTATACACAACTTCCTCAGAAAAATCCACCCCAAAATGTTCAAGAATGCGAGAAACTTCCTTAGCATAGGGCAATCCAACAGCTTCACGGGATACAAACATGACTGACTTAACAAAATAGGCCCAGTTAAGAGGAAGACCTTCATACATGTAGTATAGAATCTGAAGTTCGAACTCAGAAAGTTGAGAATAGTTACCGGCCTTAGGAACCAAAATGTAGCTTAAGAAGTAATGAAGCAGACGATAGTCGACAGTTAAGTTTCCAACACTAAATCGTTGCCTTGCAAAGGTGGAGCTAGCCTGAAGTTGCTTGCGTTCTATGGTTTGTTTGTCAAAACGACACAGAGCCGCATAAGCATCATGTTTCGAGACACTATACCATTTGCATAAATTAGTCGGACTGGTTTTCTGGCCGAAATCAGGTATTTTCAAAATGTCACCAATAATATGAGAATCAAGTTCAATAGTGATTCATTTGACACGGGAAATCAACATTTTTCCATCCCGACGAAGATTACAATAAAAGACTCGAACCAAATCAGGATATATCGGACCTTTGTAAGCAATAAAGTCCTCAACATGTTGAACCCTAAGTAAAGCAGGAAATTGAAAAGCAGAGAATGAATCTAAAGTACCGAATTTGGGAACGATGAGCCGCTTGTCGGAGTAAAGTGTGCGAAACCGAGTAATTTATTCGGGAGAGTGCAGAAGACGAGATAAATCAGTGACGCTGGTGCTCTTTGTGCGTTGCTTGGAAGGACCCACGCTTGCAAGCTTGGTGCGAGGTCCACGTTTGCGTGCGTTTTCAACAGTGTTGGAGATGTTTGACATGGTTGTTGGGGTTTTAGAGGTCGGGATTCGAAACTGAGTTGGAATTTGTGAAGGAAATTTGGGGGTTAGGGTTCTTGAATTCGCGAATCTGAAGAAATGGAAGAGGGATTTCGCAATTAATTGAAGGAAATCAAGGTTTGGGAAGGCAATCTTGACTGAACGAACCAGGTCTGTGAGGTTCGATTAGCAGAGATGACAGGGAAGGAAGAACGAGCTCGAGGGGAAGAAGGAGATGGTATTCGAATACTGACTGCACAGCTTTATATATGACAGAAAACTGCGAATCTGTATTCGAATACAGGAAGATGGTAATCGAATACAGTTTTCCAGAATCATCTGTATTCGAATACAGGTTGATTGTATTCGGCTACGACTTCCAGATTTTTGAAATAGACATGATTTTATCAAGCAGAACACAACACAAACTTCATATAATCACATAAATAACATGTAGACATAGTCAACTAAATTTTAATATGTGAAGACAAGAAGTAAGCCATACCTTTGACATGATGATAACATTTTACCTTATGTTTAAAGATCACTTTCACTTAAGATGCCGAGTTCGCGTCGTATTTTGAAAAAGGAGTCTTTAGGAAGTGGTTTAGTGAAGATGTCCGCAAGTTGGTTATGAGTATCCACAAAGGTTACTTCAACATTGCCTTTAAGCACATGATCGCACAAAAAGTGGTGTCGTATATCAATGTGTTTAGTCCGAGAATGCATGATTGGATTCTTTGAGATATTGATTGCACTAGTGTTGTCGCATCGTAACGGAATGCATCCAAGATCAATTCCATAATCACATAGTTGTTGTTTGAGCCATAGGATTTGTGCACAACAACTTCCTGCTGCTATGTATTCGGCTTCAGCAGTACTGAGTGCGACACATGCTTGCTTTTTACATGACCAAGATACGAGTGCATTGCCCAGTACATGACAAGTGCCGCTTGTGCTTTTACGATCTGTTTTACATCCTGCATAATCTGAATCAGAATATCCAACGAGACTACAGATGCTACCTTTAGGATACCATAGTCCAACATTGATGGTGCCTTTTAAGTATTTCATGATTCTTTTGACAGCTACAAGATGTGATTCTTTCGGATCTGCTTGAAATCTTGCACATAGACAGACACTAAACATGATATCTGGCCGACTGGCCGTTAGATATAATAAAGATCCAATCATACCTCGATATTTTGAAATATCTACAGATGCACCAGTTTCATCTTTATCAACATATGTTCTGGATCCCATGGGAGTTGCACTCTCCTTGCATTTTTCCATGTCAAATCTTTTTAGCAGTTCTTTGCAATATTTTGCTTGATTGATGAAGATGCCATGCTTGAGTTGCTTGATGTGAAGACCGAGAAAGTAGTTTAATTTTCCCATCATGGACATTTCAAATTCACCTTGCATCATCAATGAGAATTCTTCACATATTGCATTGTTTGTTGAACCGAATATGATATCGTCAACATAAATTTGGACCAACAAGGTGTGACCATTATTCCGTTTAATAAATAATGTCTTGTCAACCTTTCCCTTTTCAAAACCTCTTTCACACAGGAAGGCACTTAATCTGTCGTACCAAGCTCTTGGTGCTTGTTTTAGACCATAGAGAGCTTTCCTTAGTTTGAATACATGTGTAGGATTCTTGAAGTATTCAAAGTCGGGTGGCTGCTTGACATATACTTCTTCATTGATGTATCCATTTAGAAATGCGCTTTTCACATCCATCTGAAATAATTCAAAATTCATAGAACAGGCATAAGCAAGTAGTAACCGTATTGCTTCTAACCTTGCGACCGGAGCAAATGTTTCGTCAAAATCGATTCCTTCTTCTTGATTGTATCCTTGGGCGACCAATCTTGCTTTGTTGCGAACAACTATACCATTTTCGTCAAGTTTATTTTTAAATACCTATTTTGTACCAATTATGTGTTTGTCACCTGGATTAGGAACAAGTTCCCAAACTTTGTTTCTTTCGAATTGCTTAAGCTCTTCTTGCATTGCAAATATCCACTGATCATCTTTTAGTGCTTCACCAACTTTGGAAGGTTCGATTTGTGAAACAAATGCCATGTTTAAACATGCATCTTGCAATTTGAGTCTAGTTGTAACTCCTTTGTTGATATCACCAATGATGTTATCAATCGGATGATATCGATGGGTTCTCCATTCTTTTGGGAGTTCATTGGTTTCCTTTTCCATGTCGACTTCATTTTCTTGACTCGGTTGATCAATTTGATCTTCTTTACGTGGATCACTACTTTCAATATCATCATCATCAAAAGAAATAGCTTTGTCCTCTTTCGAGGGGTTAGTTTCATCAAAAGTAACATGTATTGATTCTTCTACAATTAAAGTTCTTTTATTAAAAATCCTAAAAGCTTTACTAGATAATGCATACCCAATAAATATACCTTCATCTGCCTTTTCACCGAATTTTCCAAGATTGTCTTTTCCGTTATTTAGCACAAAGCACTTGCATCCAAAGATGTGGAAGTGAGAGACGTTGGGCTTTCTACCTTTGTATAGTTCATACGGAGTCTTCTTAAGAATTGGCCGAATGTTTACTCTGTTAGTAACATAGCATTCCGTGTTTACGGCATCTGCCCAAAAATACTTTGGTAGATTTGAATCACTTAACATAGTTCTTGCAAGTTCTATCAAGGACCTGTTCTTTCTCTCAACAACCCCATTTTGTTGAGGTGTTCTTGGTGCAGAAAAATTGTGGAAAATTCCATTTTCTTCACAGAATTCTTCAAATAAGGTATTTTGAAATTCTCTACCATGATCACTTCTAATTGATACAATTTTGGATGATTGTTCATTTTGGACTAGCTTGGCATAATTTTTAAAGGCCTTAAAAGCTTCGTTTTTGTTTGACAAAAACAAGGTCCATGTGTACCTTGAAAAGTCATCAACAATTACTAGTCCATATGAATTTCCACCAAGACTTTTAGTTCTTGATGGACCAAACAAATCCATGTGTATTAATTGAAGTGGTCTTGTAGTAGATATAACATTAATAGCTTTAAAAGAAGTTTTCGTTTGTTTACCTTTTTGACATGCGTCACATAATTTATCCTTGACAAATTTCATTTTTGGTAATCCGACAACAAGATCATGCTTGACTAGTTTGTTTAAATGATTCATGTGAATATGAGCAATTCTTTTATGCCATAGCCATGCATCATTGTTGTCGCTTACCAAAAGACATTTCATTTTCAAGGATAAATCATCGAAATTAAGTATAAAAATATTCTTGAAACATTTACCGATAAATTGAATTTCACTTGTTGCTACATTTTGAATGATGCACTCTTCTTTGTTGAAGACTATCTTGTGTCCTTTGTCACATAACTGGCTGATGCTTATCAGATTATGCTTTAGGCCTTCAACATAAAGAACATCTTCAATTGTTGGAGAAGGTGTTTTTCCAATTTTTCCAATGCCTAGGATCTTCCCTTTGTTATTATCTCCATATACTACATGTCCTTTTGATTCAAGGGTCAATGCTGAAAATTTTGTTATGTCTCCCGTCATGTGTTTGGAGCACCCACTATCTAAGTACCATAAATTTGAAGTACTTTGTGAGCATCCCTGCAAAATTGAAATCAGATTTTATTAGGTACCCAAAGTGCTTTGGGTCCTTGGGAGTTAGTGCCTTTCTTGACCCATATGCAATGGCCTTTGGGAATGCTAATGTTTCTTATATGACAAGTGTTTGGTGTGTGTCCATAGATACCACAATATGAGCAAGTAGGTATTTTACTTGTGTATGTATGAAGTTTATTGTTAATAATCTTTTCTTTATGTGAATGCTCTTTTTGTACAATTGTCATGTTTCTTAGATTTGTTTGAGTACTTGATTTTACAAAAATGGTCTTACTAGTGCTTGGTTTATCAAATTTAGAAAATCCAATACCACTTTTATCATTTGAATATCTTTGCATGTTTAGAACATTTTCCAATCCTATATGTCCTTTTTCATACCTTTCAATTATTCTATTTAGTTGAACAATTTTAAATGAAAGTGAATCACAATTGTTGCATGTAGAATTCTGCTTAGATTTTTCAGCATCTTTTTCCATAAGATTAATTTTTTCTTTAAGACATGAGATTTCTTTCTTTTGAGTTGATACTTGTTTAAGCAAATTTTTACATTCAACAAGAAGTTCCTTTATTGCATTTTGTGCTTCATTGTATTCTATAACTAATTCATGATTATAAAGAAGGTTGTTTGAGTTACTAACCTCTTCGTCATCGGAATGATGTGACGCCATTAGTGCAACATTTGCACATTCATCACTTTCAGTTTCTGATGTTGAACTTATGTCGTTATCTTCCCATTCTATATATGCTTTCTTGAAGTCTTTTCTTTTACCGGCATTCTTTTTGATGAGATCTGGACAATCTGCTTTAATATGTCCTTGTTTTCCACATTCAAAGCATATGAAGTTTTGGTTAGTCGTGCTATCCTTCTTTCTGAAGTTCTTCTTCTTGAAACTTCTGTTATTTTTAAGAAATTTACCGAATTTCTTGACAAGGAAGTTGATGTTTTCGTCGTCATCAGAAATTTCTTCTTTGACTACTTCCTTTGATTCGGTCTTTAGAGCAATATTTTTGTTTTTCTTTTCTTGGGTTTCATTTTGCTCTAATCGTCCAAGTTCTATTTCATGTTCTTGTAGTTTGCCAAATAATGCAGAAAGTGACATTTTGGACAAACTCTTCTTTTCTGATATCGCAGTCACCTTTGGTTGCCACGCCCTCGTTAGTGATCGTAATACTTTCAGATTCAATTCATCGTTGGAGAAGACCTTTCCGAGGGCTGTCAAATGATTTGTCAAGTGGGAGAATCGTTTCTGCATGTCTAGTATAGTTTCTCCAGGCTGCATACGAAACAATTCATATTCTTGAGAAAGTGTATTTAGTTTGGATCTTTTTACCTCTATGGTGCCTTCATGGGATACTTCCAATGTGTCCCATATTTCCTTGGCTGTTTTGCAGTGAGATATGCGGAATAATTCATCCATACCAAGTGCTGATTGTAGAATGTTTTTAGCCTTTTTATCGAATAGCACTTTTCTTTTATCGTCATCGGTCCAAGAATTCTTTATCTTAATTTCTTCTTTGTTGTTGATGACTGTTGTTGGAATGTACGGACCATTTTCGACAGCATCCCATATTTCGTCTCCTTGTGCCTCAAGATATGCTTGCATGCGTATTTTCCAGAAATCGTAATGTTCACCGACGAAACATGGTGGTTTGTTACTGCTGCCACCGTCTCTAAAAACTGGTTGTGCGGAAGCCATTAGTTATTTGATCAAGGAGTAAGTTACCTTGAACCTGCTCTGATACCAATTGTAAGATCAGATGCGCACCTAAGAGGGGGGGGTGAATTAGGTGTTTGGTTATTTTGATCGTTTTTAGAATTTCAGTGATTGATTTTTGCTTTTAATGTTGGTAGATGAAGAAGTAAATAACAGTAAGTAAATGAACACTGCAAATTTATCCTGGTTCCCCTTATAACCAAGGGTACGTCCAGTCCTCTTGCTCACCACAAGAGATTTTCTTCACTATCTGTCAGAATATGTACAAGTCCTCACCCTTGGACCTTGGCTACAATCTTCTAACAAACTTTCAATGATAGAACACTACTATCTTAAAGAAAGTACAACTTTCTTTTACAAACACTTTGTCGTTTTGATAAGGGTATAGGAATAGAAAGGAGGTATGATGATAAATAATTCAAGATTTATTCAAGTACTTTGAGAACCTTAAGGATATGAAAATGATATGCAAGTACTTGAATTTGAAAAAGACTTAGAGAAAAATTCAGAAAGTTTAGTTCAAAGTCTTTGAAAATGTGTAATTCGAATTCGTAATTTGAATATGAAGTTATGACCTATTTATAGTCCTCAAACATCTCTTTAGATTCGTGGCCTTTGATCCAAGAGGTTTGAGAAAGAATTGCAATGCTTTAAATTGAATTTAAAGCTGAAAAATTGCATTGCTTCCAGTTGTATTCGACTACAAGATATCTGTATTCGAATACAACTTGCTGCAACGTTAAAAATTGTTCAAATTTTTCACTGTGTAGTCGAATACAGATGAGATGGCCAAGTCTCTGACTTATCAATTTTTCATCTGTAGTCGAATACAGATGAGATAGTCAAGTCTCTGACTTAGCCATGTTTTATCTGTATTCGAATACACCTTGGTTGTAGTCGAATACAGATGATACGTTTTTGCTTCTGACTTAGCAAATTGCATCTGTATTCGAATACACCTGGGTTGTATTCGATTACAATATTATTTTTAGTCAAAAATAAAGATTCTAATATTTTGAAAATATTATTTTGGACTTTTGAAAATATTTTTTTATGCATATGCAAAGTATGTAAGGTTCTCTTGTAGTTGAATTATGGCTTGAATTATTTTACCTTTATATAATCTATTTGTTTGTAATTCATCAAAGGATGTTTGAAAATGAATTGGAGGAATTCTTCTTTTTGTTGCTGTGTCACCATCGGTCTTTGTGTATAATCAAAAACATGTATTTTTACAGATTTTATTATTAATTTTACTTTATATATATACATATCAAAATAAATTAACAACATAATAGTGATAATAATAATAGTAATAACGGTAATATTGATAATGATAATAATAATAATAATAATAATAATAATAATAATAATAATAATAATAATAATATGAGTGATGTGTTATATTGATTTGTGTATCGTTTTATTTTAAGGAAACACTTTTGTTACTTTTTGACTTTTACAAATTGTAAAGGATAAAAATTCAAGAGCAAATTCGCGAGTTGGCGGCGCATATGTAGCGCGGACCGGCGGCGATAATAACAAAAAAAAAAGTTTAAAATACAAGAAACAAAACAAAATAAAGATAAGATATCACGAATTTGATAAAGAAATAAACGATTATACAACAATCGACTTTATTCTTATTAGTTAATTCCAAAACTTGATCAAGAAACCGAAAAAAAAAAATTCTTGTTTATATCATATGTGCATAGAATAGTAAAAAAAACTCTATAACAACAATAATGTAAAAAAAAATTGACAAGGAGAAAAAAAGAAAAAAAGAAAGTGTTTAGCGCACTATAGAGGTTTATTATTAGTTCTGGTTCCAATCTATCTTCTCTATTTTTCGGCCTATTATCCTCTCTTCTCTTTTGTTTTTTTGGTGCTCTCAATTGTGCTCTAAATAGTACTCTATCCTCCTCACTCTTCTATTCTTACTATCGATTATTTATAGGCCTTTCGGGTATAGGTTACAAAAGACAAGAGAATAATTGCTAATTGATCACCATTTTATTACTATTAATCTCATTCTTTTTGGTTTCTTTTCTTTCAATTGATGATCATTATACCGATTTTTATGACCATCAATCCATTCAATTGATCCTCATTATACCGATTTTTATGACCATCAATCCATTTCTTTTCAGTTTCTTTCATTCAATTATGTACCTTTATTTATTTGTTTAATTATTTTTTTATATATTTTTATATATATTTTTTATTTTTTTATTTTTTAGAAAAGAGTCTAAACAGGAATTAGAGGCAAAAAAACTGGGAACATATGTGATTGTTTAAAGTTTAAAACCCTAATTATTTATTTTTATTTTTATATTTCTATACATTTATTATTATTATTTCTGTTTTTTTTAATAAAAAGTAAAAAATAAATAAATAAAAAGCGGACAAAATTAGGTGTCAACATGTAGGAATTTTGTGGTAGGCATTAATACCTTTATGATTTTTTATTCTTTTATTTGAGGTTGTTAGATTGGATTTCAGAACTTTGGTTTTCAGATTGGTTTTCTCATATTAGGGTTATTGGACTTACGGTTTTTACTTCAGATTAAAAAATTTGTTATTTGATTTTTGTTGATTTGGGATATTGAATGGTTTCTTATGTATTTGAGATTAGTTCAATAAAAATAAAAATTCTGTTAATGTTGTCTCTGTTCATCAATTGTAGAGTTATGACATTTAATGTAGATGCAATTACTTTGTTTGGGATTCAGACTATAGGCCTCAAGCACAACATATAATGTCACAACAGATACATACTCAATGTTTAGAGTGCCGCCAAAAGGAGTTGGAGATTATGACTCTTAGGAATGTCATTTTAAAGATGCATGGAGATCACAAGTCAACCATTATTAAGATGATGTTGCTTCAATTTTAATGTGTTTAGTTTGGTGTAACATGTGTTGTTTTATTGTTGATCTTAGCTCTGAAATGAGCTTATGGTAGTTGATGTAATTTTCTTGAGGTTGGTGTAGTAGAGTTGTTATAAGTATGTAGTAATGGTTGAGTTTGTTGTAGCATAAATTGTGGTATTTTGAACTATTAATGTATTTTGCTTGCATCAATTGTGGCTCCAATGATCTTGGTTGCTCTTTTCTTTAATTACTACTATCATTTTATCGAGAAAAACAAGGAAATGACCAAAGTATCACCATTTCTTATATTTCAAACCTTAATAACTAAATATTTGCAAGGATTGGGGGGGGGGGGTAAAATAACCTGTTTTCTATCAAATTAAGTTAATATGTGCTTTACAAATATATCAAATATATGGTAATTGAGCACTTATCATTATGCCCTTTTCCAAATTCTATTTCATTCATAATTCATTCATGTACATAATTCGTTTCCCAAACATACTCCATCCCATTCAAAACAAAGTAAACATCATTCAAGTGGTACAAAAGACACAAAATGACATATCTAAAACTGACAGATCCTAATACTATATCCTCCATGTTTTGAACTTTGGCCTAAAAGGGCTTGATTGAGCTTGAACATGTTGTTTTGCAGCAGAAACAGGTTGACATTGAGCAGTTTGATAATGAGCTTGAACAGGTTGGGTTTGAGCTTGTGCAAGTTGTTTTTTGTTAGTCCTGTCTCTAGGAGCTTTTGTAGGCTTGGACCGAGGTTGTGGAGCTTGTGCGGGCTGGGGTTGAGATAATGCATGTTGGGACTGAGCTTGTGCATGTTGGAACTGAGCTTGTGCAGGTTTGGGCTGAGCTTTGCAGGCTGGGACTGAGCTTGTGTATGCTGGAACTAAGCTTGTGTCCGCTGAGACTGAGCTTGTACAGGCTAAGACGGAGCTTGTGAAGGCTGGGGCTAAGCAGGTTGAGATTGGTCTTACATGAATTGGTTTTTCCTAGGTCTTCCTCTGGGTTTTACAGGTTGTGTTTGGACTTGGACATATTGAGTTTGGATTTGTCTGGCTTATGTATAAGTCTGGTGAGGTTGAGTTTGGGCTTGGGCAGGTTTAGTTTGAGTTTAGCTTTTTTGGGTTTGGCCTGGACACCATGCCTTGTTATGACCAGGTTGTTTATACTTGGTGCACTTACTTTGCATCCCTTTCTTACTAATCATTGTTGAGTCATTATTTTTTTCATCACCATCTTTGTTCCTTGACCTTTTGGGCCTTCCTAGAAGCCTTCTTAATGGTGGTGGTAAGACATCCGGATATGGAGTTCGAGGCCATATTTTATGTCCATTTGTTGGGTAAATGACAGGTTGGTAACAAGCCTCATATGTATCTCGCCTATAATATGCTGGAATCAAGTCTTCTGGATTTTGTTTGAGGAAGTTGTAGCAACAAATTGCATGGCAACAGGGAATTCCAATAAGGATCCACTTCTTGCATGCACATTCTCTATTTTCAAGTGATACCACAAACTTTTGTTCTGTGTGGTTGATGTTATTGACTCCAAATATATTTTCACCAACATACCTTGTTCAATAAGAATAAACATATACCCAAAATTAACACATGACATAATTAACACACCTAACCAAAATTCATATAATAAAACCATCGTACCATGACAAGAATTAAAAAAACAGAACCATAATATTATCTACACATCCACATTCTTGATAATTCTTGTTCCTTTTTCTAACTTTTTCTTGATTTAAGGCAAAACCTAGTTCTATTTGTTTTCCATCTTTCCATTAAGTACCATTTGAAGCATTGTCACTATGGGTTTTCCATCCTACCATTCAAGCATTGTCACTATGGGTTTCCCTTTGGGTCCAACTATAACACTATTGAATGTCTCTGACATATTGTTGACAAGCATATCACATTTAGCTTGGACTTGTAACTTAACAATACTATTTGGATTCGATCTTAATAATTCATGACAGTAATCATTCAATCTAAGATATTTCTCTCTGAATGATCCATCAACCATATCAATTGCAACCCTACATGCCTTGTATGCCTTCATCTTACTCACTCCAACATTCCATTTTTGATGAGCCTAGTTAGAAATATCTATAAGTTTTATGTTTGGGGTTCTCCTTCACTGTTGAGTACAATCTTTTCCCAAGACAACATGATCTCATAAATTTGACAATATACTCTCTATTACATAAATGTGTGTCAACTAGTTTCCTAATTTGCCATGTATCTTCACCAGGTAACTTTGCACAATAGGCAAACCACTTGCAATCAACTCTCACTCTTATATTGTTATTTTTTTATTAACTTCAAATCATTCCCGTTATGAATGGCATATGTTGTCATAGCCTCATTGAATTCTTATTTACTGGTGAAAAGGCTTCCTAAAACCCACTTATAATCATCCATTTGTTTTAGCATGACAAATAAAGGATACCTCTTCTGTGTTTTGTTGTCTGGCAATGGAGTTAGCTATTCATTTATTTGTCACTTGCGACCTAGCCTTTTAGGTGTAGTATAAGGTTTATGGATGATTAGGGTGGGAGTTAGTGCCGCCTCTAGACTTGGTCTATTTGTTTGCATGTTTAGGGTCTACCGACGGTGGGGCTAGGGTTAGTTGAGGTTTGGCTCTCATTTGAAATCCGGTTGTGTGGTCCATTTGATTATCGTGAAATGATTCTATTTTGTTTGGTAAGATAATGACTATGGAGCAACTTGTGGAGATGATTAAATTCACCATGTGGAAGTGGTTCTTGGGTAAAAAAATCTAGTTATTCTTGCATTTTCTAAGATGAGAGGTGAAACCTATTCGCGGTTTGGCCCAAGTGAGGAGTGTAGGTTTTGGAACTCGGATTGGTCTGTGCTTGGTTATTTGAGTGACCGATTTTTGATGCACCCTCAAATGTTTCCTTCTTACTCTAATAGTGTATATAAATTAAATTCTTGATAAAATACAAATTTTAATTAATTTTTTAGTGTAAGAGTGACGCATACACATTCAATATATAAAAAAAAAAGTGATATCTATTTACGGAATTTACAACTCAATATATCAAATATTGCAGCAACTACTATTTGAATTGTATTTAGTTATATTTTATAGCAGTTGATATTCAATTTTCTGATTTCTAATAAATTTTCATTTAGTTTAGTGAAAAATAAATAAATTTTATTTATTGAAAAACGTACTAGTAGCTGTCATAATATAAATTAATAAATTTTCATTTATTTTAGTGAAAAAAATAAATTTTATTTATTGAAAAACGTACTAGTAGCTGTCATAATATAAATTATGGAAGCCGAGCATTTAGTGTGAATTTAGTTTCACAAATTTATGATTATTTATCTCAGAATTATAGACGCCACGCTTGCACAATTTGTAAGAGTTTTATCATCGGTCTGATATCATGTGACCATGGTGGACAAATTTATGCACAAGACCATGCTAGCCATCACTTATCATGGTTCCCAAAACATAAAAAACACGTGTGAATGGTGTGATCACCTCAAAATATGTTTAGACCCGCGTCGATCGGAAGTACGTGTAAAAATATTATTATGGATCACAAAATGATGAAACTATTTATTATTATTATAATAAAGACCGCATCACAAGTATCCTTCTTATATCATATAATACCAAAAAATATATTTAATCAATAAATATCATTATTAAACTAGCACATGGATCAATATGGAAAGTCTTCCATCCTGTATAAATAGGCAGTGACTCAAACACAAAAAGTAAAGTGGTAAAGCAAAACAAAGAAACATGATTACTGTGGCCAATATGTTTGCTCTATTTGTTGTGGTCTCATTAACATTTGCTTTCACAAATGCAGAAGATCCTCTTTTTGAATTCGGTAACCTCTCTCGGAAAAGTTTCCCTGATGGATTCATTTTTGGGGCAGGGGGATCAGCATACCAAGTAATGCATATATAAATTAAGTTCTTCCAATTTTTATTTTTATAATTTTTTCGTAATGAGTCATTTAAAGTAGAGGAGACATATATATACAAGGTCTGAAATTCATCAATCTTAAAAAGTATTGAGGATGAAATTTACCTATAATACAAATAAAGCATTAAATTTTAACTGAAGTCACAAGTGTAAATTTAAATTATTATATTTTTTACTAAATAGTACATTTATTCTCATAATATTTTCAGTAGGTTGGAATTCCTAACAAGCATTGCATGTTCGCTCTTTTAATACACGTTACTTTGAAATGAAATGATAATTGAAAAATTGTTATTTTTATTTATATTTCAATTCAGATAAATTATTTATTAAACTCATTTCAATTTCGAAACACATTTCTTAAAAGAATTTAGTGGCAAAACTTATGCTCACTAAATATTAACAAGAGTTATTTAGATTGGGTGAAGTGTGATTGCACACAAATACACACATTTCATAATCTAAATTTTTAAAGTAGATCTTGATTTTTGTGAAATCTAAAATATATATTACATAATTCATACATTTTTTTAATTGTTCTATTTTAAGTTCTTGTCAAAAAATTTATTGTGATTTAAATTTATATGCTATATATTATTACAAAATATTATAACCTTTTGTCTTATATCATTTTAGATACATCATCTGTGTACAATGTTGATCGAACCATCAAAATACGTGTGATTGCATATAGTTACAATGCTGTAAATGCAAACAACCAAAATACAAAAAAAATAAAAATTGTGTGAATTTGAATTGTGCAGCTTATTAAATATTTCTGCAACTTTTTTCATATATGAGTTGCACTTATGATACTTGTAACATCTTTATATGATTGTTACTTGCAACACCTTTATATGAGCTGCTTATAATAAATTTATATATATTTGTCAAAATATGTAAAAAATGAAAAACAAATAAATGAGATAATTTCTTACAAAGTTGAGATATAGTATAAAATATATGAAAAACTAAAAATATTTACTTGAGTTGATTTTCTTATAGTTTGAAGGTGCGGCAAATGAAGGTGGTAAAGGACCAAGTATCTGGGATACCTATACCCATAATCATCCAGGTTTCTTTCTTTATTGATCTATCTTAAATCTTAACATACAGAGAATATTGTATTGCTAGATTCCATTTCTAGTTTAATTAATAAATTTTAAAAAACTTGAGAAGGTGGGTGTTTTATAAAAATTAGATCGGGTGGTAGTGTCATTTAAGATGACCTCAAGAGAGGTAAATGTAATTTTTCTTATATATATGGAAGCAATTAATTATATATTTTTATTGACCTATTTAAATATAGTAACTAATTTTATTTGATTGACATTATTATTATTATTATTATCAATTAAATATAATTTGTATTTTGATAATGAAATTTCAAAAGAGCTGGACGTTATTTTTCAATTAGATTCGATGATAAGTTATTGATTTGAAATTCAAACAAAGCTTAATGTTATTTTTTGTTCCTTTTTTTGTTCGATTATAAATTGCGAATATGCATATTTCCGATGTATATGTGCAGAAAGAATAAAGGATGGAAGTAATGGAGACATCGCCATTGATCAATATCACCGTTATAAGGTTGTTCCACAATCCGTCACCTTAGTGTTTATGTTTGTTTTTTCTATAATGTTATTTACGGAGTCAAAATTATAATATTATTTATTTATCTTTAATTCTATGCTATAATTAATATTATGTATATTATTCTTAAATTCCTTATACTCCATTATATATTTATGACAATATGTAATATTAAATGATTAATAAAAATAATTTTATAATATTGTTATGAATTTAATTATTATGGGATGAATTAATTAGTTTAATATGAAATAGTTTGATGTTTATAAAGTTAAATTGATATGTAATGTTTCTCTAGAAAAACTTACATGTATATTCCATTAAGAATCATCATCTAGATATATTTATAAAAAAGGGTTTAGGAACTAATATGACAAAATGAGATAACTGTTATGTATTTATTTCTATAGGAAGATGTGCAAATTATAAAAGATTTGAATATGGATACGTACAGATTCTCAATCTCTTGGTCGAGAATACTCCCAAGTAAGTCAAACGTTGATCAACGATCATTTTTAATGTATACAATATTATCTAGTTGGATGCTATGTTTCACACCAACTATTTTAACATCCCTTTTTTCTTAAATGATTTTAATTTTATATTAAAAAAAATGATTTTTATGATAATTATTAAAAAACAATAGAAGTTGTTTTAAATTTATTTGTTATCAATTAAAAAATTAATTTTGATATTCAATAATTGAGATATTTATTATTAAATATTTTAACATGATAGAAATTATATATTTTTTAAAAAAGTGTCTTTTAAAAATGTTATTTATGAAAAGTTTCTCAAATAAATTATAGTGTTAATCTTTGTTTTTAAATTTTATTGTTCAAACAATTGTAGCAAACAAATGAAATATTTAAAATGATATTTTAAGATAAATTATTTAAACCAATTTCTCATATGAAGTCTTATTTTTAAAGTTATTTTTTTAAAATATTATTACAAAAAATAAGAATACTTTAAAATTCATTTTTTTTTTTAAATCTTAACAACCATGGCTTCTCAAAATCATGTTTTTTATGTGGTTGGCTTTCACATAACTTTTTTTTGTTACTATGTACCAATAGAGGGAAAGTTGCACGGAGGCCGTGGCATCAATCGTGAAGGAATAGATTATTACAAGAACCTCACTGATGAACTGATTGCAAATGGTACCATTCAAAATACACTGTCCTAACTAATTATAGCCTTTTATATTTTATCATTTTAATTATTAAATAGTTATTTGTCAATAAAATTGCAGGTATAAAACCAATAGTAACTCTTTTTCATTGGGATCTTCCTCAAGCTTTAGAAGACGAGTATGGTGGTTTTTTAAACTCTAGCATAATGTGAGTCTCCATTTCATATGTCATTTTCATAGTGTAGCAAATTCAATGTGTTGATAGTTATCATTTGTTGAATTATTAAAAAATAATGATTTGTTGAACTCTATATTAATGTTTTAGAAATGATTTTCGAGACTACGCGGATCTTTGTTTCCACGAATTTGGAAATAAAGTGAAGGATTGGTCTACTTTCAACGAGCCATGGATGTTTAGCAATGGTGGTTATGCAATTGGGTCACTGGCACCGGGTCGATGTTCGGATCCAACGTGTTTAGGTGGAAATTCTGGCACAGAACCTTATATAGTTACACACTACCAAATTCTTGCTCATGCACATGCCGTACGACTGTATAGAACCAAATATCAGGTTTATTTCTTAATTTATTCACAACTCAAACCTATCTCTAATTTAATTTGTTTTAGGGAATAGGGTAATTAAAAAGGGTAGGTCCGTGCATATTTAAAGGGGAGAATGATTAATATATAAATATTTATTAAAGTGTGAATTAATTATTAAAGAATTGTTATTCTAAAAAAAGTAATTAAAAACTATTATTTTGAATAAAAATCTGTGTTAATTTAATATTTTGTCAAAATTATTATTATTATTATTACATAGTTGTTATTTTAATGTTACATATGTATATATGTGCAGGCAAAACAAAGAGGCAAGATTGGTATAACGTTGGTAAGTAACTGGTTCTTACCACTCAGAGACATTATAGAAGATGAAGAGGCTTCGAGGAGAGCTCTTGACTTCCAATTTGGATGGTAACTAAATAAATATCTTTCATTATTAAGTAAATTTACTATAAGCTTCAGTAAATAACTTCTTTTTTTCAGGAAGCTTTAGTAAATAACTTACGCTCGTTATTTAAATTGTATATTAAAATACTGTTACAAACTCTTAGAAACATTTTGTAATATGACAAGTGGTTCTCATTTAATGGACCACATTATTCAAACAAGAAAATCTTATAATTTTTCAAAATTAGAGCTGTTTTGGACCATACTAAAACTATGAAATATACTTACAATATCAAAGTGTAGTTGGATAGAGTACCAATAACTAATCATTTGAAAAAGATTGACAAGATGCTCAAGTACAAATAAGGAGTAGAAAAGATTAACAAGTTGATAATTTATTTTTAATTAATTTTATTGGTTTCAGGTTTATGGAACCACTAACAACTGGAAACTATTCTCTAAGCATGCAAAATATTGTGAAAACTCGATTGCCAAAGTTCACTATAGAGGAATCAAGTCTAGTCAATGGTTCTTTTGATTTTATTGGCTTAAACTATTACACTTCTACTTATATTAATAATGTACCTGCTCAAGAGGGTGTGCCACCTAGTTACACAACAGATTCTAGAACTAACACTTCATGTAAGTACACTTATATATTCTACATGTTAGCTCATTAACAATTATGATAAATATGTTGAATTTGATTATTTTATGTTTGTTTTCACAATTGCAGCTGAAAAAAATGGGAGACCCCTAGGCCCAAGGGTAAGTGTCCGGTAACCCAAAATAACAATTAAAAAAATTTAATTAATGACAAAAAATTAGAGAGAAAAATGTGAAGTATGTCTCTATTTTACACAAAATTTGGCACTAAGAAAATTTATTCATCTCTAATTTGTTGTTACTAATTTTATTTTTCTACCAACGAGTTATAAATTTGTTACAATTTAAATCCTTTTGATGTCTGACATAACAAATATTTATAATTTTGTCAGGCTGCTTCAGATTGGTTATATGTTTATCCAAGGGGACTTCGACATCTTTTGTTACATATTAAGGAGAAATACAACAATCCTATAGTTTACATCCATGAAAATGGTAATTACACAAAAAAAAAATCATATGAATTTTGTTGAATGCGATTATAATTAAGAATTTATAATGAACTTTCATATCATACAACATCATGCTTAGATTTGAAATAATGTGCATGACACTTTTATACTATATATAGGTATGGATGAATTCAATGATCCAACACTTCCAGTAGAAGAAGCTGTTTTGGATACTTTCAGAATTGATTATTATTATCGTCATTTATACTACATTCATTCTGCAATCCAGTAAGTTATTTTTTTTAGATATTTTAAGTGTGAATCTAAATCATCTGATATAATAATACTATATAATATGCATGCATAATTTGATCTATACATGGGTCTTGTTTGGTTGGATTTGGCGAAATTTATTATTTGAACAAATCAAATTCTTTTTATTTGGATTGAGACAAAAATCAATAATTTTTCGTCAATTTTGAACTAAACTGATTTGATAAAATGTGTTGGTTCTCATTGAGTCATTAGAAAATATACATTTTTTTTAAATACAGTTTTTGTTAGAAAAGTATGAAAATATAAAGTTAGACTCGATAAACAAGTTCGAGGATAACATGATTCACCAAATGAATGAAATGACAACAAAAGTTTGCATAAAGTTACATAAACATGATTTTTACATTCTTAAATCCATCAATTAAGCACATTCCAAATCAGAATTCAAGTTTTTTTCTTAAAAAATCAATCTCTAATTATTGAAAGAAGAAAGTATTAAATACTTTTTTTGTTTTAAATTTCCATTACTATATTTAGATTTTTATCTAATTTTTTTATTCAAAGTAACAAAAAATACTAGCATTACTATATAATAATAATTTATGATGTGTCACCTCAATGGTAAAATTTTTATGGAAGAAGTACAAATCAACACAATGACCATTATAAAACAACTATTATTGTCACTTTAATTAATAATAATTTTTTACTTATTTATTTTTAAAATATAATTTTTAATGTAAACTAACAGTTTATGATTTTCATTTCTTGACATTTGATATATTACAAAAATACAGGCTTGGCGCGAACGTTAAGGGATTTATCGCTTGGTCACTTTTTGACAATTTTGAATGGGGTGGTGGCTTTCAATTTCGGTTTGGATTAAACTATATAGACTACCAAGATAAATTAAAAAGATATCCAAAGGTTTCTGCACAATGGTACCAGAACTTTCTCAAAAGAAACTAGTATTGATTCTATCGTTTGAAGCTGGGGCACCTCTAAATTTAATACCTGAAAAATGTTAAATCTTAGGCTATTATCCAAGTGAAGTATTTAGGCTATTATCTCTGTAGTACGCTCACATATAAAATAAGTGCCTTGTACCAGCAACTATCATCATAGAGAGCCGATTCTTCATGTATTTGTTTGGGTTTTGAGACAAATGCGAATAAAAACTTTGTTATGTTTCACCAATTAGAATATGCCAAAAATATTTGTCAAAAAATAATGACTCATATTTGTGAACCTTTAAACTACAAAATAATATATGTAATAATAATTTATACTGAATAATTATAAAAATTTACGGCTAATAAATGAAAGCTTTTTAAAGGAAATTTTAAATTTTTCTAAGTAATTTAATGTATCACATTTCTTAGCATATACGTGAAATACTTTAAATCTTATTCCTCAAATAAAACAATACAATATCAATAAATTTGATTTAATTATAATTTTTTAACTAATTTAATTCCAAAAATTTACTAATACTAATTAGGTTTTTATACAAAATATAGTTTCAAAATAAATAAGTAGAATACAACTTATAAATTTCATTCCCAATATCGCATATCAGAGTTGTGATTTTCCCAAAATAAATGTCAAATAGAAAAATAGAGTCTTCAAAGAAGCAGTCACTTCACTCAAAGACACTACATAAAACTTGTAATAACTACATTTTTGTAAATGCGCACACACAAACAACAAATAGAGTGAGCGTTGAAAATATATATATTGGGAAAAACCATAGATAATAAAAAATAATTATCTCAATCATGCGGAATATTTTTCCCCATCTATGCAGATAAATGGCCTAACAGAAAATAATAATTGGTAGAAAATTAAACGAGACAAATACAATTTTTAACGTGGAAAACTTCCCTCAAATTGAGAGAATAAAAACCACGAGACCTAAACCAGTAAAAACTTTCACTATAATGATTAATGGGTACACCAGAGTCTTCCTAATAACAATAGGAAATATCAATCACTCTTCCTGATAACAATAGGGAATATCAATCAACAATAACAACCTTATAACTTCTAAAGTAACTCTCAGAGAAAGTAAAACTACCCAACTGTTACCACCACCGAAACTGAATTCCTTTCCTTTTCTTTGGTTGTCGTGCGTGTGTGTTGCTGTTTTTGGTTGTTTGTCTTTTCGTTTGCATTCGGGATTTGAGATCCCGTTCCTTCCTTTTATTTTCCTTTACATGGGTCAAGCCCAATAAACCATATATTCCTTTTTTTTTTCTTTTTCTTTTATTTCAATAATAATAATAATAATAATAATAATAATAATAAACTTGGTGGGTTCCACTTGGGGAGTGAGCCCACCCAAAAATCTCCCCCTCACGACTCAAGTGGGAAGGTACTGCTCTACCATGTCGGCCTTCTTTCTACAATATATCATCTTCGACACAGGCAAGGATTTTGTCATCATATCTGAGCCATTCTCATCGGTATGAATCTTTTCAATTGTAAATGACTTCATTTCCAATGCATCCCGTATCCAATGATACTGCACCTCAATATGCTTCGACTTTGCATGAAAAGTCGGATTGCACTCTGATTGTCGCAGAATAACACAAACTTGTCTTGCTTGAGGCCTAACTCACGTAGGAATTTCTTCATCCACAAGAGTTCTTTGGAAGCTTCAGTTGCTGCAATGTACTCAACTTCAGTAGTGGATAAAGCAATACACTTTTGTAATCTTGATTGCCAAGACACAGCTCCCCCTACAAACGTTGTCATATAACCAGAAGTAGATTTTCTAGAATCAAGATCACCTGCCATATCTGCATCTGTGTAGCCATCCAACACAGGTTTACCACCTCCATAGCATAAACACACTTTGGAAGTTCCTCTGAGGTATCTGAGAATCCATTTCACGGCTTGCCAATGATCTTTACCAGGATTAGAGAGAAACCGACTAACAACTCCAACTACATGAGCAATATCTGGCCTTGTGCATACCATAACATACATCAAACTACCAATTGTGGATGCATAAGGAACCTTCTTCATCTCTTCTTTATCTTTCTCACTTGTAGGACATTGATCAGAATTCAATTTAAAATGAGTAGCAAGTGGAGTAGTAGCAGGTTTACAATTGCTCATGTTAAACCTCTGTAACACTTTCTCAATGTAATTGTGTTGAGACAACCACAATTTATTATTCTTCCTATCACGAGTAATTCTCATGCCCAAAATTAGCTTTGCAGGACCCAAGTCTTTTATTGCAAAAGACTTGTTCAAATCTTTCTTTAAAGATTGAATCTTTTTAGTGTCATGACCAACAATCAACATGTCATCCACATATAACAGGAGAATAATATAATCACCATCAGAGAATTTCTTGACAAACACACAATGGTTAGAAGTAGTTTTACCGTATCCATGTTTCTCCATGAAAGAATCAAATTTCTTGTACCATTGTCGGGGTGCTTGCTTGAGCCCATACAAGTTTTTCTTCAATTTACACACAAGCTGCTCTTTACCTTTGACTTTGAAACCCTCCGGTTGCTCCATATAGATCTCTTCCTCCAAATCACCATGAAGGAATGCAGTTTTCACATCAAGTTGTTCAACTTCTAGGTTCAAGCTAGCTGCTAACCCAAGCACAACTCGGATAGAGGACATCTTCACCACGGGTGAAAAAATTTCATCAAAATCAATACCTTTTCTCTAACTAAAACCTTTCACAACCAATCTTGCTTTGTATCTTGGTTGAGAACTATTCTCTTCTGCCTTTATCTTGTATACCCATTTGTTCTTGAGTGCTTTTCTGCCATTAGGCAACTTAACCAAATTAAATGTGTGATTCTCATGCAAGGAATTCATCTCTTCTTGCATGACCTTCAACCACTTTTCTTTATCAACATTTGTAATAGCTTCTTGATAGTACTCTGGCTCTCCACTATCAGTGATCATCAC
The DNA here is from genome assembly GCA_037974735.1 of Cicer chorassanicum. Lineage (NCBI taxonomy): Eukaryota > Viridiplantae > Streptophyta > Magnoliopsida > Fabales > Fabaceae > Cicer > Cicer chorassanicum. Next base: position 22,429,572 of record JBBPBP010009779.1, read on the forward strand.
ATACTCGTGTGGAGGATATCTTTGAGAAGGTTGACGTTCTCTAGTAAATCTTCTCAACTCAAACTCCTCTGGTGGCTCAGCTGGTACCTGCTCATCTTGGTGAGATACATGGTCATCAGTTACATTCTCATCATCTACCTGTATATCTCCCCCATCAACAAAAGTTTCTGCAGGGGGCATAGGCGCAACATCAATGTAACTTCTGGAATTTGGTTTTTGTTTCTCAGCTTTATCAAAATCTTCAATAGTCTGGTCTTCAAGAAATATCACATCTCGGCTTCTGATAATTTTCTTGTCAACCGAATCCCACAATCTATGACCAAATTCTTCATCACCATAACCGACGACTATACACTGTTTGGATTTACTATCAAGTTTAGACCTCTCATCTCTTGGAACGTGAACAAAACATCTGCAGCCAAACACTCTCAAATGACGGTAAGAGACATTTTTCCCCGTCCACACTCTATTTGGAACATCACCATCAAGTGGAATAGAGGGAGAAAGATTGATCAAATCCACTGCAGCTTTCATTGCTTCACCCCAAAAGGATTTCGATAATTTTGCATGAGAGAGCATACATCTGATTATGTCGTTAATCGTACGATTCATTCTCTCTACAACACCATTATGCTGAGGTGTCTTTGGAACTGTTTTCTCAAACCTGATTCCATGTTCTCTACAATAATCTTCAAACGGACTTCTGTATTCACCACCGTTATCTGATCGAACACATTTCAATTTTCTTCCCTTTTCTTTTTCAACACTTGCATGAAAATTCTTGAAGACTCCAAGTACCTGATCTTTAGATTTCAAAGAAAAGACTCACACTTTTCTAGAGTGGTCGTCAATAAAAGTAACAAAATACGATGCTCCACCAAGAGATTTACTATCCATCATACAAATATCAGTATGAACTAAATCAAGAATATTTTGCCTCGTATGAGGACCAGTATTATGAAAAGAAACTCTATGTTGTTTTCCAACAAAACTATGAGTGCAAGTTTTTAGAGACGTACCTTTCACATGAAGAAAATTTTTCTTCACAAGTATATTGAGTCATTTTTCACTCAAGTGACCAAGGCGCATACGCCATAAATCAGAATAGGCGTCTTCAATTGCATTCACTTCTTCCTTGCATAGCTTCGTAGGTATCCTATAGAGAGAAGTGGAACTTTGCTCCTTTGAACCCACTAGGGACCCTTTGGTAATTTTACATATACCACCACCACCAAAGTAAGTGATAACCCTCAACATCCATGGCTTTCACCAAAATCAAATTGAGACGAATATCAGGAACATGTCTAACATTTTTCAACTGAAGCTTGCAACCAATCCAAGTTTCAACCTAAACATATCTCATACCAATAATTTTACATACTTCTTCATCTCCCATTTTTACCAAGCCAAAATCACCAACACTGTAAGATGAGAAAAAATCACGCCTAGGAGTAACATGATATGAGGCACCCGAATCAATAATCCAAGTTGAGTCCTGACATGCAAGGTTTACGGAATTATCATCACAAACAATGTAGACATTACTAACACACGCAACTGCTATTGTATCTTTATCATTTTTCTTCTCTTTGTCTTCATCTCTTTCCCTTGATTGATCTCTCTTAAGGAACCTGCAATTTCTTTTTATGTGACCTGCTTTGCCACAATGATAGCATATCACTTCTTTTCTAGTCCTCGACTTGCTTCTTGACTTGCTACGACTTTCAGAGTTGTCCTCTCTATGGAAGTTTCTAGATTTACTTCTCCCCCGTGACTCTGTAACTAGTGCTTCTGACTTTGAGGAAGAACCAATCAAACCACGTTCCTTTCTTCGAGCTTCTTCATTCAACATACTCTCTTTAACTGTTGACATTTTCACCTTTCCACTTGGAGCTGAATTGGTCAATGTCCCAACAAGGACTTCCCAATTATCAGGCAAATAACTCAACAATAACAACGCTTACAACTCATCATCTAATTTAATTACAGCGGTTGTCAACTGATTCACTGTATTCTGAAAAATACTCATATGCTCTGCCATTGAATCCCCATCTTTGTATTTCATATTCACCAGCTTTCGAATCAAGAATGCTTTATTTTGCACATTCTTTCGTTCATACAACTCTTTTGATTTTTCCCACATCTTGTTAGCATCTATTTCAGTTTCAACATGGGGATATACACTCAGATCCAACCACTTTCTTATCAACGCCACTGCCTTTCTATTCATCTTCTTCCAGTCAGCATCAGATTTATCTATGGGTTTAGCAGTGTCACCCTCAATAGGATCATACAAATCTTTACTGTATAGCATGTCTTCCATGAGAGTCTTCATAAGTGTATAATTAGAAGAATTGAGCTTAATCATATTCGGACCTTTATTTTCCTCTTCCATTTAAATGCACAAATAAAATCAACCGAGCTCTAGATACCACTTTGTTGGGAAAAACCAGAGATAATTAAAAATAATTATCTCAATAATGCGGAATATTTTTCCCCCACTTGTGCAGATAAATGGACAAACAGAAAATAATAATTGGCAGAAAATTAAATGAGACAAACACAATTTTTAACGTAGAAAACTTCCCTCAAATTGAGAGAATAAAAACCATTGGACCTAGTCTAGTAAAAACTTCCACTATAATGATTAATGGGTACACTAGAGTCTTCCTAAGAACAATAGGGAATATCAATCACTCTTCCTAATAACAATAGGGAATATCAATCAACAATAACAACCTTATAACTGCCAAAGTAACTCTCAGAGAAAGTAAAACTACTCAACTGTTACCACCATTGGAACTGGATTCCTTTCCTTTTCTCTGGCCGTCGTGCGTGCGTGCGATTACTGTTGTTGTTTTTGATTGTTTCCTTTTCGTTTGTATTCGGGATTTGAGATCCCGTTCATTCCTTTTATTTTCCTTTACATGGGTCAAGCCCAATAAACCATATATTCCTTTTTTTTTCTTTTTCTTTTTTTTCAATAAATAATAATAATAATAATAATAATAATAATAATAATAATAATAATAATAATAATAATAATAATAATAATAATAAACTTGGTGGGTTCCACTTGGGGAGTGAGTTCACCCAACAGTATATAACAGTATAAAACAAGTGAAATTTAATACATATAACGTCAAACAAATATCGTATCAAATACAACACAATAGTAAGAATCATCAAGTTAGAATAACGCATCAATTCACATCATCAAAATGAGACAATCACAAATCAACCTAATATTTTGCATGCTCTTTTACTCTAAACATTTTCTCTTTCTTTGGTATCATTCGAACTCTAAAATACTTGGTCAGGAAACTTGATATTATTGATGAGTTTAATTGAAATCGAAGAATATTGAAAAGTCTCACATTTCTAAGAATTGTAAAGGAAGAGGGAGGCCAAAGATTTATATATGGCTCTAGTTCTCCATTACAAATTGTACCTCTCAGAAACAGTTTAAGCTAGTTTCTTTTCTTTTATCTTATACTCTTATATTTTTTATACTACGATCTTGTTTGTCATTTTGTATATATGATGCTATAATTTAAACAAAATATATTTTCATATTCTAAATATAAAATAAAATATTGAATTTAGAAAATGCATTCTTCAACAATTAGTATTATGTAAAAATCGCAAACCTCATATAAATACTCATTTATTGTTCAACTCATTCAGGTAAACTTAAAAATACTTAAAAAATAAAATAAATAAAAAAGAATAAAAATGAAAACAACATATTGTTATCTTTTTCTCTGTATCGAACTTGCCATTTGTTGGACCACCTAGTTGTTTTTCAATGTGCCGTTTGGTATTACTATCTCATGACCGCCGCACAAATAAATTAAAATTAAAATTGATCAACATACAAATATTTTATACCAATAACTACGTGTGTTTTGATTTCCCTATTGCACATAGGGATACGTAGGAACAAAGTATTCCCCTTGTCAAACTAAATTAATAAAAAAAAAAATTTCCTTCTTTTATCACTATAAATAATTTATTTTCTTTTTTTATTATTCTTTTTGGAATAAAATAAACACTGTGTATACAATTAATTATAAGGTAACCGTTTTAACGGACAATGTAGGGTGGTAATACTTTCCCTACTAGTAATCGACTCCCGAATACGAATATTTGATTCAAAATCATTATTTTAGATTTTAGCCAATTTTTCTTTTAATAAAATAGAATTGGTGGCGACTCATTTTTTCCGTACAAATATAGTGCAACAAAGTTAAACTTGTGATCTTACAAATGTACTTATATTTATTGTTACCATAAATAACTTTTGAAATAATAAACTAACTAATAATTGGTTTAAACAAACTAACTAACCATCAAGCCGAACCAACTATCAAATACAATTAGGTCCATGTGCTTATGACTTAATGTCCTAGAAACCCCTAACAATAATTGATAAAGAAATAGTATTTATCTTCTTTTTGTTCCAAATGTGCTTGTTTGGTGGCCATGGGGCAATTACAAGGTTAAAATAATAATAAAACTTAAGAATGTATACAAATGAAAATGACAAAAAAAAATTGGATAACAAAGGCAACAAAATGTAGACTGCTTTGTTGCCATATCTAACCTTGCAATTTTGGGATGTAACAATAGCCTTGGCGTTATTTTTTCATTATCTAAAAAAATTAAAATAAACAAGTTTATCCTTTACATTATTTTAAGAGAAAATTTATCATTTACCTAATGTTTTCAATTTTTTTCTATGACTATGACTTACAACATTATATATATTTAATGGACAAATCATCTGCCATTCAGGAAATTTAGTAATTGATGATAAAGAAAGAATGAATTTGAGAAATAATTTAGAGTCGAAGAATAAATAAGAATATTAATATTTTCAGGGACAAATTCGAAAATATCCTAGAAAAAGTAATTTTAATTGTCAATATTACAATTAACGGACACATCATTAACATCAAAAGTTTAGCATGGATAAAAAAACTATATAGTCAAAAGACCAAATTAAAATATTTATTTCTCATATACCAAATTATTGGTGGTTTCCTCATTTTAAAAATAACAAAGGGATTTGTAATAAGGCAAATAAGGAGTAGTGTATTTTCCTCGTGCATACCTACTCCCGTTTGATTTTTTTAACTTTATAAACAACGAAGTAAGACCATCGTAATTTTTTTCATTATCTAAATCAAGGCCGATCTAAGGGTGAGGTGTCTAAAGTCCTTGCTTTACACCTCGCCAAAAAATAATTTTTTTTACTCTAATTTTTATACGATATAGAGGTCCAATAATATATTATCAAAAATCTTTAACCATATATAGAAACAAAATCGATGCAACTATTTATGAGGATGAAGATATTATACCGTTGGAAGAATCTTTTAATATTAAATGCATTCCTTTTCACTAAAAACCATCTTATATTAAAGGCAGTGTTTTTTTTACTAAAAATGTCTCTTAGAATCATTCATCTGAAACTTTCATGTCAACACGACAAAAAGTTTTTTCACCCTTGACCCTACTTCCTTATTCCTTGCTTTGATTTTATTTTTCGTTTTGAATTTTCATTGTGTGAGTAGCTCTTGTCAGTGACCAAAATATATTAAGGTATGTGTTTTTAATTTATTTGTCTCTTTTTCATCTATAATCTGTTAAGTATTAAAAAAATATTTATATTCTAAATTATTAGTCTTTTTTTCAATTGTAGCAGAGATAAACTTTTTCTATATATTTGGTTGGAGCATAAACTAGACAAAAATTTAAATGGATTAGCTTTATTATCAATTGAAAAAGAATTGTTAAACGAAATCGATTACAATAATTTGATAAATGATTTTGCATCAAAAAAAGTATTAAATATCAATTTTAAATAAAAATATTAATAATTTATTTATTAACTTTGAAAAAGTCCCGTCTGATAATTTCGCTTTAGGCCTCATAATGGATTGGGCCGGCCCTGATCTAAATAAATGAAAATAAACAATTTGAGCAGCAATATTATTATTGAATTGTTAAAAGAGTGTTGCTAAGTACAAGTAGCGAAAAACAAAGATCAAACGACTAATGTGTCATTTGACAGCAATTTTATTTATTTTATATTTTCAAATGTAAAACGCATGGTGTAAGAAGAGACAATACAAATCACTATTATTATTATTTTAAAATATTACCTACTCCGTCCTGTGTTATTCGTCATTTACGGTTTCGACAAAAAAAAATTAATAATTAAAAATTCCAATTGCGTTGATCCTGTTAGTTTAATACAGTATGATTGCTAATAAAAAAAGTTGAAAGCGACGGAAGTTGACGCAAAAAGTAAGTTATGTCTCTAATCCGGTGACTAAGTGTAAAGATGACCAATTCAACGACTAATTTTATTTTAACTTGTATAGTATCCTATTATATAAGAAATTTAAGCATACAAAATTATTACATTGTCAATATAATATGTTATACAGTAATAATTTACAAAAATTAAATTCATATACTTAATGTTACTTTTCCAACTATGTAATATTCATTATTTGGAATATATATATTGCGAAATAAAATAAAATAAAACTTAACGTGAGACATAAGACATACATTTTACTTTATATCTCTCATATTCATTAAATTGAACACATTTTAATCAAAAAAACCATTAATAGTGATTAAGAGTATAATAGAAAAAATTATTATTAATGTTTTATTAAGAGTAAACAATGCATTAAATAATATGAACCAGATAAGTGATTATTTTTTATTTTTTTAAAGTTGTAAGCGATGTTTAAAAAATCAGCTCAATATTCGACTCGGTGAAGATATTGGGTCACTGGTTACACAGCTGAACTGGATTGAATCGATGAGACGTCTATATGACTAAATCTATATAATTTTATATTTTTTGTGTTCACTTGAATTGAATTAGATAACTCGATCTCTAAACATTTTCTAAAATAGATCCGACACTTATAAAATATGAGAAAGCCTCTGAATTAAAAAAAGTTAAATATATATAGATGCCCTTTTAATTTAATTTATTTATTGAATACATATTAAATATGATTTAAGTGATGTTTTTCATTTGTGTAAAAACAAAAATGATATTTTAGGTTGTAAAAAAAACGATGAACTGAGTGGTTGGTTTTCACCACCGAGACTTACTAGTTTAATAGCATAACCGATCAAATATGCGGCTCGGATAGGCTTTCCCACCGGTTCTCGATCGGACGGATCAAATTGACCGTCCAATTCAATTTTTAAAACATTAATTCTAAGACATTGTTTATTTTATTAAAAAAGACATTAATTGCTCTGTTTAAAAAGAACATTAATTACAATTTTATTAACTATATCTATGTTTTTTTTAAGAAATAGAGAGGATTTCAACTCTATATATTTATACACACACTACAGCCATCTCTAAATATAATACTGATAATTTTGATTGAATTACTTAAATTAAAAATTTTGGTAGTAATTTTAAATTTGTTCAAATTTTGTATTATTTTTCCAAATAGATTACTTTTTGGGAGAGAGAAATTACTTTATTTTTCCATGTAGAATATTTCTTGTTAGTTAAAAAAGATGTACAATAATCAATGATATTATAGTAAAAAATTATTAAGTTGAAAATTTAAAAGGCATTTTTTTGGTTTCACAACGAGTGATCAATATACAAAATAATTGATCCCAAATAAATTATT
>JBBPBP010009779.1:22437742-22466267 GCA_037974735.1 Cicer chorassanicum
CACTTTTATATACAGAAGTTAAATATTTTTGAACTATTTAATGCTAACATTACTTACATACTTTTATTTTAATTTAAAAATATTTAATGCAAATATAGTTGATTGTTTGACATTAAAAAACAATTTAGTAAATGTAACTTATATTTTACATTAAATCTAAATAATTAATTGCCTTCAACAAATTTTTTTAATTTCTGCAAATAAAAATTATTTGTAATAATGAGTGAATTAATTAGTAATTAATACGAGATCAATGCTCCATCTGTCTCACAATAATTGATCCATTTACAAAAAAAATTGTTTCAAAATAAACGACCCTTTCAATTTTCAATGCACTTTTTTCAATTGTACTTTTTAAAATTAATAGGTTTAATTACAATTTTAGTCCATCTATTATTACTAATTCACGAAAATGGTCTTCTATTTTTAAAGTCAATGGTTTTGGTCTCTTTAGATTTTTGAACTAAAAAATGCGGAATTGACATATTTTTAATGACGTGACATAAAATGCTATGTTATAGAACCATCTAAAATATGAAGGAAAAAAATTCAGAGTTGAAAGTTAAGTTTTTACTGCGTTTTATTCTAATTTCATGGGTGTTAATCATTTCACATTATCGTATCATATATCACATTATTTAAAATATATCACGTCATCATTTTTTAATTAAAAAATTAAAATGAGGACCAAAACTGTCGACTTTTAAAATAAAAGACCCATTTTGTGAATCAATAAAAATAGAAGGATTAAAATTGCAATTAAACATAATTAATATTATTTGTATAATTTTTAATATAATATCTTTCACTATTTATTTATGACATTAGTAACACACCAATTCTTAATAAATATAATTTGATAAAAATAGTATTAAAGACATGCATTAATTAGTGAAAGGTCTTAGGAGACAACGTTATAGAAATTGATAATTTTAAACTCAACTTATCCTTGTTATAGGGAAATTGATATTTTTAAAACATGCATTAATTAGTGAAAGGTCTTAGGAGACAATGTTATAGAATTTGATATTTTTAAACTCAAGTTATCCTTGTTATAGGGAAATCATATTTTCAAAACATGCATTAGTGAAAATTTAATTAAGGTATCACCGTATCGGTTACTACATGTTCATACAAATGTCAGTCCCACCAAATACTGTAACATTGTCTCCTAAGATCTTTCGTTTTTGTGTCTGTGTAAATATCATTTGGTTGTGTAAATATGAAATAGTAATAAAATTTTCGTATAATTACAAAGTTTTATATTCGAACATGAGATATAATATTTAGTCTAATATTATTAGCATTTATTAGTTAAATTAGACCTTATAAATAATAAATTTCTTCTCGTTTTTTAAAATAATACTTTATTCCAAATTGAATATAAATAAAATTTGGTTCTAATTTTTAAAATAAAATATAAATAAAAATTAATAATTTCTCTCTTATATATTTCTTCTGTTTCGCGATAATTGACTTATTTATAATAAAGGATTATTCCAAAATAAACTATTCTTTCAAATTTCAATGCACATTTTCTCAATGAGTCATTTAATTAATAATAACTCTGTCCCTAAATATAAAAACCTCTTGAGATTTTTCTGTGTCCTTTATTGTGAGACGTCTTTCAAAATTTCAACTGCATTAATTATTTTTTTACTAACATAACCGTAGTTAAATTATATCTATTTTTCTGTAATCTATTATAAATATTATAATAAAAACATAAATGAATTATCTCTCCTTAAAGATAAAATTGTAAAATAACTCAAATCATCAATAAATTTAATATTACAACCAGTTTTCTTAATTATCGTGATTTAGTAAAGGAGGTCCTATATATAGGACAAATGTAGTATTGTTTGCATTATTTTCAATATAATATCTTCTAGTATGCATTTATGATATTGATAATGCATCATTATTGAACAATGATAATTTGATAAAAATAGTATTCTTTCTCTTTATTCAATTTTCTTAATGTGTGAAATGATCAAATAACTTAATTATTATGAATTAGAGAGATTATATATCTTTTATATTTCCAATGATCTATTTATTGAGGGTAGTTTAGGTAATAGATTTTATTTTCTTAATTGGAATTGGATATATTACATGTGATCAACAATATTTCTTAATATGCATAATTTGATTATTTTTTACTTATATTAATTATGATATTAAGTTTGGATTGAAACTATGCTCATCTTATTCCTCGCATATTTTTTTTTTGATAAGTATTAATTTCATTAAAAATGGTCCACCTACTTTTCTGCGATAGTTGATTGTGGTCTATGAGGTTTTTTTTTTTTAAAAACAGAAGTAAAACCTAAAAATAATTTGAAGAATTGAAAAAATAGTTTAACCAAAAATAATTATTGGTACCCAAAACATAAAAAACTACGTGTGATCGCAACCCCAAAATAACTTAGACCCGCGTCGATCGGAAGTACTTAAAAAATATTAATATGATCACACTTTGATCAAACAATTTATTATAAAGACCACAGCACATGTATCCTTCTAATATGTAGAACCAAAAAATATATTTAATCTATAAATATCATTATTAAACTAGTATATGGATCAATAGGCAAAGTCTTCCTAGTATAAATAGGCAACGACTCACACAAAAAGTAAAGTGGTAAAGCAAAACAAAGAAACATGATTATTGTGGCCAATATGTTTGCTCTATTTATTGTGATCTCGTTAACATTTGCTTTCACAAATGCAGAAGATCCTCTTCTTGAAATTGGTACCCTCAATCGAAGCAGTTTCCCTAAGGGTTTCATTTTTGGGGCGGGTTCATCAGCTTATCAAGTAATGCCTATAAATTAAACTCTTTCAATTTTATTTATAACAATTTTTTTAATCAATAACATAAATTTTAGATCGGAAATTTATCAATTTTATAAAGTATTTATAATGAAATTTAAGTATAATACAAATAAAACTCCAAATCTTAATTTAAGTTACAAGTGTGAACTTAAATTATTATATTTTTTTTTACTAAATATGCACTTAACTTTTATTGAAAGTACATTTATTCTCATAATATTTTCGTTTGGTTGAAATAACTAATTAACAAGCTTTGCATATCATGTTAATACATATTTCTTAAATTCGGAATTTGAGTCACGCACTAAATATATAAAGAAGAGTGATTTAAATTGGGTACAAATTGCTTTAGATAAGTGTAGCGTGATTGTACACAAGTACACCACTACATATATCTCAGGATTAGGGGTGTACGTGGGTTGGGTTGGGCGGGTTTTGACAAAACCCAAGACCCGACCCGATCGATTATCTTTGGGTTGGGTTAAGTTCTAAACCCGTAATTTTTTTATTTAACCCGAACCGACCCGACCCGATCAAGAACGGGTTGGGTTGGGTTGGCGGGTCATACATAAATAATAATCTATTTTTTTTATTTTACAAGAAAACATATTGAATGAAAATATATTTAATACTTGAATGTCTCAAAACTATAAAATTTCAAACAAATTATGCAATTCTTTAAAAAACTCATCAACCTCTCACACAAAAAAATAAATCCAACAATTTTCAAATACATAAATAAATTCAACAACAGTAAATCAATAAAAATTGGGCCTAATAAAAAAAGTGCAATTTTAATAATTAAAAAATTGATAAAATAAATTTAGTCCATATACACATATCAATCTTATGAGATCTACACATATCAATCTTCATGTCATTGGGTTAGATTAATTCATGTAACAAGAAAAAAATGCACATATAGTATGTTATCTTCACATATTAGACTGAAACATACATCTCGACAACATAACTCAACAACCGCAATTCAACTCATAAAATACACTAATTATAGAATCCAACATTAAAACAACATAAAATTCATGTGTCCCTATCAAATGCTTTTTCACAATGACAAGGATAAACCTCATTTAATCTATATTAATTTTTATTTAATAAATTATAGTATTATAAATAAAATTAGAGAAAATTTTGGGGTGGCCGTGACCTCCCAACAAAGATTAGCCACTGGTTACACATAATCTACCAACCATTTTAGTTTACTAAGTACCATTCATTTGTTTATAATTACTATTTTCAAATAAAATACTAAAAAAAATTGTTTAATAGATTTAAATATAAAAAATTTAAACTAAATTCATCGTAAGCTTTTGCATCAACATCAATTTTGCTCATAAATAGTACTTAACTCAAATAAATAGTATTTAACTAAAAAAAATTGTATTTAACAAATGTAAAAAATTTAAACTAAATTCATTATAAGCATAAGCTTTCTGTTCATACCTTTATTATGCAAAACTATAACAAAATATAACATTTAAATAAATAGTATTTAACTCAAATTAAATTTCTCATTTGAAAGAGACAATTCAAAAATTAGATATGAATTTTATGAGTAGGCATATACGAGATTACAATGTCAAAACAAATTAAACGAGTTCAGTGTTTAGCCTAGACGCATGAACACCTTGCATCAACATTCATATAAAAATCACTAGTTAATAATATCTTATTATAACTAATTCGTATAAAATCAGTTATGAACACAAAAGAAGAAGGTGGACAGCGGCGCGACTTCAAAAAGTCTTGAAGAAGGTATAGGGAAAAAGTGGATGAAGGCAGCTGAAAGTCTAAATAAAAAGAAGAGTAATGAAACCCTATTGAACTAGCCAAACAATTTATAAAAAAAAAATATAACTAGTTACGGGGTCGGGTCAACGGGTCGACGGGTTCAAATTGTTAAACCCATTACCCGACCCAAATATAAGCGGGTTTCAACGGGTTGGGTTGGGTCGGACCCGAAAGTGATCGGGTACGGGTAAAAATCGGGTTGGGTTAGGTTGGGTGATCGGGTTGGCGGGTCGACCCGCACCCATGTTCACCCCTACTCAGGATCCATATTTATTTTAATAGATCTTGATTTTTATTAAATCTAAAATACTAAATTTTAAATTTGAACCGTTCAAATATATATACACACGAATGAAATATATTACATAATTCAGACATTTTTTAACCATTGTATTTTAAATTCTCGTCAAAAGATTTAATTTATATACTATTTATTATTACAAAATATTTTAACCTTTTGTCTTATAGTTTTCTAGATACATAATCTATGTTGGACCAAGATCCAACGACCAAATATACGTGATTGCATATAAAGACAAAGCTGTAACAACACACAACTCATATACAAAGAAGAAAAATATTATAAATTTTAACTCAGTGTTGCAACATATTAAATAATTCAGCAACTTTTGTGGCATGAGTGACACTTATGATACTTGAATCCAAAAGACAAATCTAGAAATCAATCAATCTAAAGGCTGAATTTTATTTATTTATCAATAATGATTATATAAAATTATAGGAAAAACTAGCATGCACTTTAAGGACACGTGTTGAATGTGAAAATTTTGCTTTAAAACTTTTGTTTTTAATACTTTAAAAATTTAAACATTGATATTTTTTTTATAAAAAAATATCTACTTTTAGTATCTTTAACATGTACCATTAGGACACATGTTAGCATAACTTTAATTCTTACTATGATATTTAGAAAAATAATATAATGATCTTAAATACTAGTAAATTTGTATAGGGGAGAGATGCCAACCCATCCTCAAATAAATGAGAGCATTCCTTAGTTACAAAATTGAGATATAATAGGCTAAATTACACACCCATGGTCCCTTAATTTAATTTCAGTTAACGTTTTAGTCATTTATTTTTTTTTTCCCGATTTGGTCCTTTATTCTTTATTTGATGTTGTTAGAGATGGAAATATGAGTTTATTTAAAGATTTAAGTTATGAATTTGATAAAATTTGCATTATATTGAAGATGATAATTAATTTTATGGGTTTTGTTTGAAATTTTTAATGAATTTTTGCAAGAAAAAAAGGATAACATTGTTAATATTTTGAAACATAAAAGACTAAATTGTCACTTAAAATTAAAATAAATGACCAAATCAAAAAAAAAAAAAGATAAATAAATAAAACGTTAACTGAAATTAAGTTAATGGACCACATATGCAATTTAACCGATATATATTATATGAGAAACTGAAAATATTTACTTGAGTTAATCTTCTTATAGTTTGAAGGTGCAGCGAACGAAGGTGGTAGAGAACCAAGTATTTGGGATACCTATACTCATAATCATCCAAGTTTTTTTCTTTCACGATCTGTCTTAAGCCTTAACGTATATAGTCTACAAATTGGAGTTTTCAATTACAAGTCTAATTGAAAAAGAAATCATAAATGAAAAAAAAGAAGGTCTCTATTATAAATTTCAAAAGAGTTTAATACATTAAACGTAAAAGGTTTTACATTATCAACGTATCACAACTACTTATATATATAACTTTAGAGATAATTATTTAAAAATTAAATATTTATAATGATTTAACAATTGTGATTGATGGACAATGTAAAAAACAAAATTACACTATCAGAGTATATGAATTAAATTCATTTAAAATATAATTTATAAATTAATATCTATTGTTTTTTTAACAAGGTATGTATTATTAGTATAAATATCTTTTATGCTGTCGATTATTATTTATCAATCAACTTATAATATTTAAATTAAACAATTTGATTTAATAATTAAAAAAACAATTTATGATTAACCGTGTGAAGAATCTTTATATTAGCGGTATATAAAATTAAATCTCATTAAAAATACAAAGTTACTTTATTCGATAATCATAAATACAAGGCTAATCTTTACGTATGATACCAGAGTCTTCAATTACAATTTTAGTTTTAACTAAGAGATTCAAATTTATTATTATTTTATAATTGTATTGTTTTATGAATAAGAATCAAATTTGCTATTACTAGTTTAAAACACTCACACGCAATGGCGGAACATGGTTGGGTTATAAAGTCTCCAATAATTTTTGTTAAGAAATAATCCATAACAAAAATAAATAAATAAATAAACTTTAATTAAAAAAGTATATTATGTTTCTACTTAAATTCAAATAGTATTTGTACAAAAATAAAATCAATAATTTAATAAATTCAAAAACTTATTCGAAATAAATTAAATTGATTTGAATTTTTCTTTTTCTCATGTTCGAGTCCAATTTATTAAATCAATTAATATGTTCTTCATCTGTTTAGTTTAAATTTTGTGAGAAAAATTATAAAAATTCAACAAAACTCATTATTTAGTTCAGATTTTTTACTCTATAAAAACGAACTAAATTGTTATGTTATACATATGGTTTCACCTCTTCTAAATTTGTGTAGTTTCTAATTAGTCTGATTCTCCATCTCTTCGATGTTGCTTACATTGTAAAATGTTGTATTTAATTTATTAATTTAAATTTTAAAAATTTAACATATTTTTTTCTTCAAACTCCACCGCTGCTCATCCAATAGATAATTAAATAAGAATATTTTGTTTATATAATTCCTATATAATATATATCGCATAGAATACTAAAAATGGATTATGCAATGGTTTTTTGAAACGTTAAATATTCTATAGATATAAGTTTCTCTCACAAGATTAAACAAGTTAGTGTTGTTAATAATTTAGTAAGAATCAAACTCATCGACCTCTTTATCAATAAATTTCTTAATTTTTGCGCTCTAATAATCAAACTAATCTTATAATCCCTTTATCTCTACATTTATAATTTTATCTATATAAAAAATATCATTAATTATGTAAACTATTGTATTTAAATACTAATTATTAGTCTTGTAAAAAAAATACAAATTAATTATTAGTTATCTTCTTTTTGGACCACACATCTTTTTTTCTTTAATTGATGATAGGCGACAGCACAGTAATGATCGTAATATCGATGTAATTAAACAACTACTAATCTTATTAAGCATTAAATATAAAAGGATTCTAACATATAATACATCCACATTATCTGGGTTAATTTTATTTTGAAAATGGTCAAAGTTAATAATTAATTATTATATTAGTATTTATTTTTTAAACTCAAATTCTTCAATTCTTAACTCTAAATTTAACTAGTTGTGTTACCTACTTTAAGTCAAACTATATGTATTTTGCTAAACAAACAAGTTCAATTTAATACACTTAAATAGGGTATTTGCCTCTTCAGTGAAAACCTCAACCTCAATATCTCAACAAAATTAATTTTTTAATCAACTGTGAGTCTAATTCTCGAATCAGCAGTGAAATATTTGAATTTTTACAAATTAGTTAGTTTATATCTACAATGAACGACTCTCAGGATTTTAATTTTATTCCACATTGTATTTTGCAAGATATTGCTAATGAAACGACAAATGTTTGCTTGCCTAAAAAAAACTCAAATGGATAACTCAAAAAATTAAAAATTGAACACAAGTTTTTTTATTGATGGAAAGACATATTATTAATTCTTTCAACACCATGTTCATCAAATGCTATTTATTTAGATAAAAAATTTGACTCTTTGAATATACAATACAAAACTCTATAAGACTGACAAATTTTATTATATCGATTATAGTACCTTAAAGTTAAATAATTATATATATATATATATATATTATTAAGCAATCCCATACGATCAGGTCATTACACCGTTATTCTTATACCACTTGTTAAAAAGTTTAGAGGAATGCGTCAACAACAGTGAGTTAAATATATATTTAATAGATCCACTTATATAAATAACTTCTTTTATATAATCATCGTTATTGGACTAACTACTCACACTTAAATTTCAATAAAATATAATTTGTATTGTAGTACTGGAATTTTAAAAACTAAATTTCTAAAACATGATATCATTATGAGATTTGATGATGACAATGATATACAAGTTTGGTATATAAATCAAAATTTAACTAATTTAATTAACGCGTTGAAAATTTTTAATTAGAGTCGATGATAAGCTATTGATTTGAAATTCAACAAAGCTTGACGTTATTTTTTTTTCCTTTCTTGTTTAATTATAAATTGCGTATATGCAAATTTACAATATATATGTGCAGAAAGAATAAAGGATGGAAGCAACGCAGATATTACAGTTGATCAATATCACCGCTATAAGGTTGTCCCTCAATATAATTATTATGGGTTAGCTTGAATGTTTATAAAGTCAAATTGATATGTAATGTTTCTCTAAAAAAAATTACATGTGTATTCCATTACATATCATCGTCCAGATATCTATAAAGAAGGTTTAGAACTAATATAACAAAAATAAAATAACTTTTGTATTTATTACTATAGGAAGATGTACAAATTATAAAAGCTATGAATATGGATTCCTACAGATTCTCAATCTCTTGGTCAAGAGTACTCCCAAGTAAGTCAAACGTTGTTTAGCAATCATTTTTAAGATATATAATATTATTTAGTTGGATGCTATGTTTCACACCAACTATTTTAACATCCCTTTTTTCTTATTACGTACCAATAGAAGGAAAGTTGAGCGGAGGAAAAAATCTCGAAGGAATACAATTTACAACAATCTCACCAATGAATTGTTGGCTAATGGTAACATTTAAGATACATTGTCCAAACTAATTATAGCATTTTATATTTTATAATTTTAATTATTAAGTAGTTATTCGTTAAATATTATTATTTATCGTCAATAAAATTGTAGGTATACAACCATTAATAACCCTCTTTCACTGGGATCTTCCACAAGCTTTGGAAGACGAGTATGGTGGTTTTTTAAACTCTAGCATAATGTGAGTATCTATTTCAAATGTCATTTTCCTATAATAGCAAACTCAATGTGTTCATAACTATATATGGTTTGTTGAATTTAATATCAATGTTTCAGAAATGATTTTCGAGACTATGCGGATCTTTGTTTCCGCGAATTTGGAGATAGGGTAAAGGATTGGGTTACTTTCAATGAGCCATGGTTGTTTAGCAATAGTGGTTATGCAATTGGGACAACAGCACCGGGTCGATGTTCAAGTCCAACGCGTCTAGGTGGAAATTCTGGCACAGAACCTTATATAGTTACATACAACCAAATTCTTGCTCATGCACACGCCGTACGAGTGTATAGGACCAAATATCAGGTTTATTTTTCAATTTATTCATAATTTAAACCTATCTCTAGCTTAAATTGTTGGCACTTTGTAACACTTAATGGTAGTTGTTAATTGAAAGTTGTATATGTATAAATGTGCAGAAAGAACAAAAGGGGCAAATAGGCATAACATTGGTAACAAACTGGTTCTTACCACTCGGAGACAATATAGAAGATGCTGAGGCTGCGAGAAGAGCACTTGACTTCCAATTTGGATGGTAATTAATTTAATATCTTTCATTATTAAGTAAATTACTGTAAGCTTTACTAAATATATATTCTTTTTTAGTCACATTCAATAAATAACTTAAACTCATTATTTATTAACGGACTACATTAGGCATAAGAAATCTTAAAGTATTTCCCAATTGAGTCTATTTTGGACCATGGCACTAAACTATGAAATATACTTACAATATCTTGGTTTCGTCGAGTATAGCAACAATTTATCTTAGAATCTGAAAAATATTAACAAGGTGTTTAAAAACCAATAAGGAGGAGAAAATATTAACAAGTTGATAATTAACTTTTAATTTGTTTGATTGATTTCAGGTATATGGAACCACTAACAACTGGAAACTATTCTATAAGCATGCAAAACATCGTGAAAACTCGATTGCCTAAGTTCACTACAGCACAATCACGTCTAGTAAAGGATTCATTTGATTTTATTGGCATAAACTATTACTCTTCTAGCTATATTAATAATGTTCCTCCACAACCCAATGCGCCACCTAGTTACACAACAGATCCTAGGACCAATACTTCATGTAAGAACATTTATATATTCTACAAATTAGTTCACTAAATATTGTAATAAATATATTGAATTTGATTTTTTTTTCTTCTATATTTTCACAATTGCAGTTGAAAAAAACGGGATACCGCTAGGCCCAAGGGTGAGTGTTTGACAAAATAAAATAACAATTAGAAAAAATTGAATTAATGACATAAAATTTGAGAGAAAAATGTGACTAATTCTTTCACTAAATATAGTGATGAGAAATTTATTTGCCTCTAATTTTTTGTCATTAATTTAATTTTTTTAATAACAAATTATCAATGTGTTATATTTTAAATCCATTTGATGTCATACATAATAATTTATAATTATGTCAGGCTGCTTCAATTTGGATATATGTATATCCAAAGGGACTTCGAGATCTTTTGTTATATATTAAAGATAGATACAACAATCCTGTGGTTTACATCCATGAAAATGGTAAATACACAACTAAATCATATTAATTTTCTTGAATGTGATTATAATTGAAGAATTTATATTGAACAATCATATTATACAACTGCATGCTTAAATTTGAAAGAATGTGCATGACATGTTTATAATATATACGACATTTAATATACAGGTATGAATGAATTCAACGATCCAACACTTCCAGGGGAAGAAGCTCTTTTGGATACTTATAGAATTGATTATTATTATCGTCATTTCTACTACATGCGTTCTGCAATCCAGTAAGTTATTTTCTTAAATATTTGAAGTATGAATTAATTTATCTCATATAATAGTACAATATAATATCTATAAATAATTTTGTGTGTACGTGGTCTTGTTTGATTGGGTTTTGCCAAATTTATTATTTGAAAAAATCGTTTTTTTTTTGTTTGAATTGAGACAAAAACTAATAATGTTTTTTTTGTCAAATATAAACCAAACAAACTCGATGAAGTTTGTGTTGGTTTGGGTAAGAGTCATAAGAAATAAAAGGACTAAAATTGAGATATTAGAAATAGAGGAACCAAAATTACAAATCAATTAAAATAGGGGATCAAAATAACAAAATTAAAAATAGAGGGACTAAAATTAGGCATCAGTTATAATAGGGGGACCAAAATTGCGAAATTAGGAATAGAGGGACCAAAATTGCGAATCAGTGAAAATAGAAGGACTAAAACTGCATTTAAGCCGAAAAAATAAAAAATATAGTTTTTTTTTTTTCTAATGTTCGAAATATACTTTTTAAATTGTGTAGTTTTTTAGAAAAGTACAAGGATATGTTATCTCCGTGAAAAAGTAACGCCCGATGAATGAAATATCAAGAAGATTTTTCATAAAATTAAATAAACCTCATTTTTACGTTTCTTAAATCGACCAACTTAGCACATTCCAAATCCGAATTCAAGTTTTTTTTCCTAAAAAACCAACTTCCAATTATTAAAACAAGAAAGTATTAAATACTCTTTTTGTTTTAAATATCAAATTATTATATTTACATTTTCATCTAATATTTTAACATAAAGTAACATAAGAATTAGTATTACTATATATTTGTAATTTATGACCTGTCAATTCAATAGTAAAAATTAGACTGTATAATTTTTATGGAAGAAGATCAAATTCACGCAATAATAATTATAAAATAGTTATTTTATATAATAATAATTTTCTCCTTTGTCTATTTTTAAAATATCATTTTTTTTCTATTTACTCACAATTTACGAATTTTCATTTCTTAACATTTGATATATTACAAAAATACACGTGATAACAGTTGTAAAGGAATTATTAAAGTTAATTTAATTATTATTATTACTATGATTTTTCATTTCTTGACATTTGATATTTTAAAAAATACAGGCTTGGCGCGAACGTTAAGGGATACTACGCTTGGGCACTTTTGGATGATTTTGAATGGTTTAATGGCTTTACTGTTCGGTTTGGATTGAACTATGTAGATTTCAAAGATGGATTAAAAAGATACCCAAAACTTTCTGCACAATGGTATCAGAACTTTCTCAAAAGAAACTAGTATTGATCATATCGTTTGAAGCTGGGACACCTCCAAATTTAGTACCCAAAAATGTTAAATAATTGGAGTGAAGTATTTAGGCTGCTATCTATGTTGTATGCTCACCAATAAAATAAGTGTCTTGTACCAGCAACTATGATCATATAGAGCTAATTCTTCATGTACTTGTTTGGTTTTGATACAAATACAAATAAAAACTTTGTTATAGTTCACAATTAGAATATGCCAAAAAAAAATTATCAAAAAATGATGAGTCATATTTATGACACCTTAAACTGCATATACTAATAATAATTTATATTAGATAACTGTAAAAATTTACGGCGCATAAATAAGATATTTTCAAAGGAAATATAAATTTTTATATTGATTTAAGATATCATATTTCTTAAGGTACACGTGAAACACTTTAAACATTATTCCTCAAATAAAATAGTACATGCAATAAATAAACTTGATTTAACTATATTTTCTTAATTTAATTCTAAAAATTTACCAATACTAATTAGGCTTCTTACAAAATATAGTTTCTAAATAAATAAGTAAAATACAACTTATAAATTTAATTCTCAGTATCACGCGACAAATAGAAAAACAGAGTCTTCAAAGTAACATTTACTTCACTCCAAGACACTAACTACAACTTGTAATAACTTCATTTTCGTAAACATGCACACACAAGCAACGAATGAAGTGGTATTATAAAACATGTAATAGTATAAAACAAGTGAAATAATACATAGAACATCAAATAAATACTGTATCACTTACAACACAATCAACAAGAATCATCAAGATAAAATAAGACAATCACAAATCAACATAATATTTTGCATGCTCGTATACGTGACAGTTAAGGTAAACTTGTGTTGCATGGTAGTTTTTGATATTTGGGACTACCCCCAAGTCACATAGAAATTTCCCACCAGAATACTCCAAAATCTAACAATTTTTTCGTAAGACTAAAAACAAAACCTCCATGATATGGGTCATTCAGGTGTACTTTCCCACATCATTAAACTTGTCAAACTCTACCTATATGGTGATAAGATAATTTCTATGTCAAAGACATCTAACATTTAATGTTTTCCCTCGTTCACTTATGCTACTCCATTAAAATGATCATCTTTAGCACAGGTTGCCAAGTTAAAATCACTACTATTTCATTAACTATGAGATGATATCAATATACTCATCACAAATTCATATAATCACTAGTTCAATACTCGACAACCACATCTAATTAATTTACTTGATTTATTGGCATAAACTATTACCCTTTTAGCTGTATTAATCAAGATAATTAAAATCCAACTAATATAGACAGAGGTTCAATATCAAAAGTCCGACAAGTATTAATAAACATATATATATTTATTTTATAATATAGTATATTAAGCAATAATAATTAAAAAATACAACTATCTAAACTATACAACAATTAACAAGCACTTATATCAAAGATGTAAAACGAGCACTATTTTTTAAACATATTTTTTTACTATACAACTAGTAAAAATTATACAAACAGTAACTATTTAAATTATACAAATAGTAACTATAGTTAAATTATACAAACAATAACTGTAGTTAAAAAGGTTGTGGATTGAAGTTGATATTTAAATTTTCTGGTAAGCAATTTAAATTATATTTATTAAACAAAAATAAAAAGCAATAAAAGTATTAGAATTAATCTTATGTGTGCGCTCATCTATATTAAAATATTGATTTAATTGCAGTTTTGTTCCCTTTATTTTAGCTGAATCATGAAAATAGTCCTCCATTTTATTTCTCCTCAGTTTTGGTCCCATACACAAAATTTTGGTCCAAAACTTGATAAAATATCATTTTTTAAGCCACACCACACCTGATGAATGATCATAGATTTCATATACAATTGTTGCACCACGAGATCTTGAGGCATGGTGTGGCTTAAATAAGCGCAAAAAAATGACATTTCATCAAGTTTTGGACCAAAATTCTGTTTGGGGACCAAAACTGGGGAGAAATAAAATGGAGAGACTATTTAGTAATTCAGCTAAAATAGGGGACCAAAAATGTAATTAAGATGATGCTTGCTTGACGTTACCATGTTATGCTAAACTTATGTCCCACGTCGAGCAATTATGCATAAAAAAATCACTACAAAAAAA
Source organism: Cicer chorassanicum (assembly GCA_037974735.1). Classification (NCBI taxonomy): domain Eukaryota; kingdom Viridiplantae; phylum Streptophyta; class Magnoliopsida; order Fabales; family Fabaceae; genus Cicer; species Cicer chorassanicum. The sequence continues at coordinate 22,452,735 of JBBPBP010009779.1, forward strand.
TCTTTGTTTTAGCGTCCATATTTAGAGTTGGTTTTCGACATCGACGCTATTAGTGTCAATTTAGCATTGGTGTAGTAAACTCTACATCAATAAATTATTTTTATTTTGGTTTTATTACAGTTTTGATTCCTCTATTATTATCAATTCACGAAATTAATTTATCTATTTTAAAAGTCGATAATTTTAGTCATTTCCTCATATTTTTGAATTATAAATGACAATTTGACATATTTTTAATGACATGACATACATTTCTTTGATATAGAATCATCTAGATGCATTAATTATTCATATGTCATTAATTAAATTAAAAACATGAAAAATTTCTGAAGTTGAAATTTAAATTTTTAGGGCGTTTTATTCTAATTTTATGAGTGTTAATCATTCTACATCATCATATCATATATCACATTATTTAAATCATCTCACGTCATATTTTTTAGTTAAAAAATCGAAGGGATGAACCAAAACTGTTAACTTTTAAAATAGAGAGACCAATTTTGTGAATCAATAAAAATAGGGGACTAAAATTATAATTAAACCTTTTATTTTTTTCACTAATAATTAGCGTTGGTTACCGATGCTACTCTAAATATGACTGACACTTTGATATTTTAATATTTTATTCAACTTGTTAGCGTCGATGGGACTGACATTATATTTTTTTATTGATAAAATTAAATATATTACTTTTTTTTTTGCTAGTAAAATATATCACATATTCTAACTCTATTTTTTTCCCATCAACTTCACTCTATTTTTTTCCCTCACCATCACTTACTCTTTTTCACTCACCATTGTCGTTCCCACTCACCCTCACCCTCTCATTTCCGTCACTGTCACCCTCATTAACAGCAGCAGTCTTGTCGACGACGATAAACTCGTGATTTGTCTCGTTTATGTCACTATTCCTCTCATTTACTTCACATTCCTCTCATTTTCCCCCACTCACCAAAAAACCCACTACCACCAGTAGAAAAGCCTCCCTCTCTCGTTTGCCCATAATCACTTCCTCACTCACCACCCACTGCCGTGAACCCACCACTGCTACTACCATGTGCATTTTTCTCGGACTCACCACAAATCTATTAATCATTGGTATGTTATCCATTGTTCTCATTTTATGATTTTTGTGAAAAGAAATTTATGATGGATTTCTGTATTATCATTAGTAATTAATTTCAATTTGTGAATATAAATTTATGTATTTCTCTTTTCTCAATAGAAATTTAGGGATTTCTTTTTTCTCAAAACAATTTTTTGTAGAAATTTAGGTTTCATTTTTTAATATGAATCATTATTTTTTGAAATGGTGTTGTTTACTTTTGTTTCTCAAATCAACGTATAACTTCTTAATTTTGAATTTATTTTTCCTTTGGCAGCTGAATGTATATGAAGGTTTCTAACAAAATCTAACAAAGTCACATAAGATATGATTTTTTGTTTGCTTTCTGTTCGATGTGTTTATACTTGTTTCTAACAAAATGTAACAATTCTCTTTTGTTTATGGCTTTGTGTTTATATATTAATTTGTATCTGTTATGTTATTATAATAATGTGATCTCTAGGGTTAGTATGATATTATATCTCTTTAACACTCAAATAAAGTATCTTTTATGTAGTTTGGAGAATTTTTATCTTATGTGGTCTTCATCATTGAACTATTTTGCTTATCATCTAATGCATAATGCAGTCACTACAACATTTTGGTGTTACGGTAACGCCTAATTTTTTATGCTAAAAAAATTGTTCTCGTAGAGTCAAATAGAGAATGGTTTTTATATTTCGTTATAGTAGAACATTAAATTTTATAATTTCTACAGCAACAGTTCATAACCGTTCCCGTTGTTTATTGATATATTTATGCAACATCTAATAACCGTTCTTGTTTAGTTTTTAATAAAACTGTTCTCATAGCCAAAGTAAAAAAATCTCCCAAATATTTCATTACCGCTCGCGCTTATCTTCTGAGAAAAATCTTTTCTTCTCTCTCGCAGACTCTCTCAGCAAACAGTTTTAGCAAATCCTCTCTTCTCTCTCGCAAACTCTACTGCGCAAATCCTCTCTACTCTCTCGCACAAAACAGTGACCTTCTTCTTTATCTTGTAACGTCTCTTCTCTCTCTCTCGCAAGAACCATCTCTTCTCTCTCACTTGGCCTCATTTGTGAATAAAAAAGGGGAAAAACATGTGTTGGTGAAGGAAGCTTATAAATGAACATCAATTAGGGTTTTTGTATCTTGCGAGACTTGCAAACCTTCTACCTCTTTGTGACTTGGTGATTTTTGGTATGTATTTTCATCATTGCTCTGTTATCGCTCAACCTCTGCATCGATTATGGTTTTTTCTTTTGCATTATTCTAAAATGAACTCTGTAAGCATCTTGAAATGAATTAATTGATGGTTTATGGTTTACTCTAAAAATTAAATTTGATTCTAGGTGACACAAAATTATGTATGAGTTAGAAAGGCTTATTAAAAGCACAAGTTTATAGGTTAGGTTTACCTATCTAACGATCTTTTTGATGCAAACCTAACCCCTCTTGGTTGGAAGCAGGCAATTTCCAGTCAAATTTTTTGAATTTCATGTTGTCAAGCATTTATGGATGTGTTTTGGTATTTTGTGGAATATCTCTTTGAAGTGATCATAATGGTAGAGATAATATTTTTCTAGCGATTAGTATTATTCTGCTAATGATAATTTGATTTCTCATTAGTAAGCTATCAATATTAATCTATTCCACTCTCACATACGTCTTAGTGTTGTCAAATAACGGCGGTATAGTGCTATGGCGTAGCAGAATTTGAACAACTCGCTATTTTTCTACAATATGCTATTTAACATGAAATGTTGTCAAATAGTGACCAGCTGTCTATAGCAATGTCGTAGCAGTGTAGAGTAGTAAAGTTTGAGCAAACCTCTACTTTCTGCGATTGACAATATTGATACATCTATCTCTTACTAGTTTTTTCTGCTCAATTTGTATGTTCTTTAATTGTCATAGTGACATGCTTGTAACTTGAGTCTCTGACATGTTGAAAATCTCCAAAAGCATGTGAAGGCTATTGGACTTTCTAGAAAAGTTGAACTAGTTGGGGTTTCCCCATTGTTAAGGTATTTATTTATTGCACTTTTGAATTCAGCCAAATCATTATATGTCCCACTTTGTTATTTTACTTCTATTTTATGTTTCTTATTAAAGTGTGTATTTGAACAAGGTACCAAATTTTAGGTGAAGAGATGATAGTCAAAAAAAAGATACAAAGATTGGATATAAAGGCAGAGTTGGTTTAAAAAATACTAACCAATTTGAAACAACTTGGGAGAGAAATAGAAAAAAAGAAAAAAGAGTAGATAAAACAATTTAAATCATATCTGAATTTGGTAATTCACATTTTAACCTATCTAAACTAATACATAAATTCAACTATCAATTATCATGTAATCTTGTCCAACTTGCTTATAATAAGTTCAGTTAAGTTGAGAAAACCCAATGTGAGGAGGACTACTAGTTGTTGAATGATAGTAACAAATGGCATACAAGTAATTCCTTCATTCATATTTTATACAAATTTTCTATCATTTCCCACTCGATTGGTTTAATTATGATTGTACTTTTAGAACTATAATGATATTATATATTCAGTTTTATTTACTGTTAGAAATAATACTGTTAGAACTATATTACTTTATAAAACGGTAGTGTTATATTTATATATTTTTCATTCTTTTTCTATATGTTGATGTTAATTGCTATTGACTTATGTTTGAATCAGTACTGTTAGAAATAATTGTTACTTTATAAATGAATAAAGATAATAATATTGATTCTGTTTGTAGTGTGTTGAAACTGCTATCTTTGTTTTGAAGTCTACTTTTCATTTAAATTGATTCATATGGAAATGGTTATGTATTGCTCTCATAGACATGTGTCCTGATTTGACTTTACAATCACATTTATAGACTTTAATATTTTGTCATTTATTCTTGATTTTACTTATTGAATATATTATTTTTGTTTTGTAGATGAATAATGGTGATACCGATGAAGAATTTTAACATTTTGAAGCATAAGATGAAGAGATAGATGTTGATACTTAAGTTATATTTGTTTTTTCTTTTTATAAATAAGGATTTTATTGTTGTTATTTTGATTGTCTCGTTTTCTTTAGAATATAAATCAGAGAAATTGAATCAGTATATACATCGTATGAATGATCAACAGTCACTACGCAAAAAAATGCATTTTACAACGCTTTTATTAAGCCATTTACATCGCTTTTGCAAAAAAATAAGCGCTGTAGTATCTAGCGCTGTAAAAAAATACAACAGCGCTTTTTAAAATAAAAAAGCGTTGTAAAATAGGTGGATATATTGTGCGCTTGTTATACTCGTTTTACAACGCTTTTTTGAAAAAGCGCTGTAAATTCCTGTAATAGCGCTTTTTAAATCCTTGCAATAGCGCTTATTATGCATGTACCTATTACAACACTTATTTGGAAAAGCTCTGTAATAGGTTTTTCAATAGATGCATTATTATGCACCTATTACAGCGCTTTTGCAAAAAAACGTTGTAGTAGGTGCATACAACGCTTTTTTGCAAAAGCGCTGTAATAGGTGCATTCAAATAGATGCATTGTTATGCACCTTTTACAGCGCTTTTTCAAAAAAGCGTTGTAATAGGTGCTTTTTTTCTTCTTATTTTAGTTTTATTAAAAAGCGCTTTTTGTTTTTTTTATGGCTTTTTTTAGAAAGCGCTGTCTTTTATTTTTTTTTCCAAAATTAGTTCACAATCAGTTCTCACAATCAGTTCACACAATCATTTCACAATCAAATTAACTTTATAACTATACATATTTACACAATCAGTTCACAACAAATTACATAACAACACAGAACAAATTACAACATATCATAATACATATTAATATACATATTCACATATTCACATATATACTACTTGCATATTCACAACTTTTCAAATGTGCCCTATTCATATAACTACATATTCATATACATATAACTATCAGAAGTACATTTCAGAACATAACTATCCCTTGCAGCATATTATCCCTTGCAGCATGCCATTTCCCAACAAATCAAATAATCTTCATTTCAATCACATACTGACACCAGTCTTCATTTATTTCAATTAGATCTCTTTCAAAGTATGTTGGACTGGAATTGTCAAAGTACTGTGTGATACAAAAATTGAACATAAATAAGTTAAAATCAAATATATACATAGTTTATATATGAAAATCAAATAATGAAAATACCGTACCGTTTCTAGGATTATAGTTTGATTCTTATCAACAATCTCCTTCATGAATTGCAATGCATAGTACCCACAGTCGATGTTGTTAGTTTGACGAGGGCACTATAAAATAAAACATATAAGTCAACAAATATTTATGCATTGATTATAAATGAAATTTTAAAGGCATATATTTCAAACCTTTATTGGAATCCATGTGATGTTATTTGACTTTTGCTTCGACATGTAGCACCTCTTTGAGCTCGAAAAACTTGTAAAGCACTATCGAATAAATAAATGTGATGATTATAGCATTAACAAACATATTGTTTATATATATATATGTAAGAAATAAATAAATATTACTTACGTGTCGAACATAGTCTTTATATCGGAGTGATTGTTGTAATGGCCGTGCAATGGATCGAAATAGTATATAACTTCAGAGGTCTCATTGATTGCAAATAGCACCCAATGTGCCCTACAACAACAAAAATTTGGTTTACACAACTAATAAATTAAGTTCTCATAAATTAAAAAGATATAAATAAAGAATATATAATGACGTATAATGAATTATATGGTGCAAGGAACAACTTATCCTTCTCTTTATTTCCTAATAGTATATCTACAACGTATTTCTTTACATTCACTGGATCGTGTTTAAGCATCTAAATCTTATGCGGAAACAGGAATGAAAATATATTTGACAATCTGCGCGTGCACACGAACTTCTCATACAAAAACCTTCAATGAAAATTTCAAATTAGATTAATTACCAATAAATTAAATTAATTACCAACAAATGCAATTAAAAGTAATTTTTACCTAATGTATAAGCTGATGATAGTAGCACTCAAATCCTTATGGTTGAGAAGTTCGTATGTGTGCTCTTTTTCTAGGAATTCTTCATACTCATCTCCAAATATAGCTTTATCCATGCGTATTATTCGTGAATCGTTGTTGCTGCCCATATTTGTTTTTGCCTGCATGTCAAGACACGACCCATATCGAGCAAGTCGTGGCTGATTTATTTTAGGAGCAGGAGCAACAACTGAGTTTACATGATCCAGTTTTTGAGCAGCAAATTTGGTCGCTTTATTACCCTCCAGCTTTTGCAGTTTGCCAGCTTTATTACCCTCTAATTTTTGAAGTTTGACGACTTTATTTTTACCACGAACATCCAGTTGTGTTGCGGCAGCTGGCTTGCTGTGCGGATGGTTTATTGGATTGGATATGGAAAAATGAGTTTAATCAGTTTGTTAGTTTATTGAATCTGAAAAAATGACAAACATTACATAATAAATGTGACAAACTTTTTCGGGCAATGTGACTAACTCGTTTCTGAGAATCTTCTTATCATTCCATTTAGACTTTGTTTGAATCTAAATAAATGTGAAATTAAAGTTAACATCGGAAAAAAAATCAGCAATTAAATATAATCAATCATAATCATAAATCGTGCAATTAAAAATATATATCAATTTAACATACATTTCCATTAATTAAACATACCTTATCAAGGGAACAAGATGTTTGGGTCATGCCATGCAACTACCAATTGCTTCGCCCAAATACTTCATATCTGCATCGTTGTCCAGTATAGGCAACGGTGCATTTGGTTCCAAAGCAATAACTGGTGATAATTTGACATGGCCCGCAAGGATCGGTGTGTTGTGCAATACTTCACCCACAGTATTGTATAATGTTCCTTTTCCGACCTTGCGATGAGTAGGGGAGGATAAGTACAACACACCATGAGTGACACCCTAAATCAATGGTTAATACATAAGTATGTGAAACAATTAGGTTGATTGAATTTCTTATTTTATTAAGTAATTAATTAGCTTAGGAAGACTTTGGAGACCAACGTTGCAACTCGCATTTTCACTCTCCCTTTGAATTTCACGTTGGAGCTGATCCGCAAATTGCTTGTCTTTATTCGTCTTCACCAAGAGTGCCACTTGCTCTGTTAATACTTTGATCTTCTCTAATACTTCCTCATTAGATGGATTTTGGCGATTCTCTTGTGAAAAATAGCTTCTAGTAGTTATGCCAAATCCTTTCTCCCTCACGTGGCCGAAATATTCAGGAACATTAAACACTTTACCTAGTATGTCCATGCAACTAGCTTTGTTGTCCTCTTGATTTTCCGAACTTTGTTCGAGATTCGCCTAAAATACACGTTGGATTAAAAAGATAAGTTCAATATCATTTTTAAAATACAATATTTAAAAAATATTAAAGTGATAAATATACTTACACAAAGTTCTATTACTTTTTGATCATTTTCGTTATCAACCACTCTATCTTTATTTACGCGAGCTTCCTTCCACAATATATGACGACCCAACGGTTGATCGGATTGGGTGTCTTGTAGCTATTCTCGTTAAGATCATAAACAAAATATTAGTTAGAAAGTATAGTTTAGAATCTACCGCATTATATAAAAGTGATGTTTAATTACTTACAAGTTTTTGCTCTAGACGTGCATATCCCATACGAGATTTTTGTATGGGTGGGGAATATTTTTTGCCCTCTCGCGATTTGCCGTACTAATATTCTATAAAAAAAATAACAATCTTGTAAAAATTTAAAATACGCTATGAATATGAATAATAAAACACAAATGCTAATAAATTAATCACTTACAACAAACGCGGGGTCCGAACGTTTTGATACGAATGCGCTCAATTCCTCATTTGATATATAATGTTTATATATTTTTGGAGCTTTCGCATTCATATTTCCATCACGGTCTCTTAGATAGCAATTTGAGATCTAAAACCCCGGTGTATTTTCCCGGCAACTCTCAGCACGTAACTCTTTCTCACCTCGTCAACATCAAAAGCTGTCTGCAAACCAAATAAAGATATAGTTTGAGTAAAGTACTTCAAAGCAGTCTGTAAAAAATTATAAGTGAAAAAGTGGAGTAAAAAAATTACTTGTATATCAGCCCACAATACATCTTTTGCATCCTTCAATGCCTTATCTCTCCAATCATCTATTGTGATGGGGATATTTTAACGAACAACAACCCCAATATAACTTACAAACATTGAACTGTTGGGGTCAATTGGCTGACCACTCTCATTCCATCCCACCTAATAAACTCATATAGTAAGTAACTCAAATTATAAACAGCAAACAAAGTATACCTCAAATTTTTTCAAAAAAGATAAAAAATAAACAACAAACAAAGTCTAGTATGACATTTTGAAGTATACTATACCTCAAATTTTTGCCCAGTACTTCTTGCTTTTATAACATTTTACATTCTAACTTCTTCATTTTGACATTCTAACTCCTTATTGGTATCCATTTATCTACAACAAGTTCAACATGCAATTCAGTATAACTTCAACAAGTTCAACATGCAATTCAGTATAACTTCAACAAGTTCAACATGCAGTAGTCTAAGTACGTCGCAGTATAAGTTCAACATGAATTTTAGTGAAAAAAAAACTAATAAATACAATACCTGAAAAGTGCAAAGAAATACTTAGGGTTACGGGTTCGTAGGGTTCGGTTAGTAACAAAGAAGAACAAGAACAATGCAGAAATACGAACGAAAAGGAAACGAGCGTAGGGTTACGGGTTCGCAGAAATACGTAATGAGAGTTAGTAAAAAATATGAAGTTTACGTAATCAGGGTTCGCAATGAGAAGGAGAATGAAAATGAAGAGGAAACAAGCGTATGAAGTTTACGTAATGAGAGTTAGTAATGAAAAGGAAACAAACGTAGGGTTCATAGGGTTCGCAATGAGAAGGAGAATGAAGAGAAAATTGAAACACTCGTATGAAGTTTACGTAATGAAGATGAAACTTAAGAGGTTTACTGTTATATAAAACCCTATTACAGCGCTTTTTTGAAAAAGCGCTGTAAAAGACCTCATCATTTTATTTTTTAAAAGCCTATTAGAGCGCTTTTTTAGAAGCCTTTTAAAGCGCTTGTGAAAAAGCGTTGTAAAAGACCTTTTTATTTTTATTTTTTTAAAAGCCTTTTACAACGCTTTTATACAAAGCGCTTTAAAAGCCTTCTTTGTATTATTATATGCAAACACTATGTGACCCTTTTACAGCGCTTATGTAGAAAGCGCTTTAAAAGACCTCATAATTTTATTTTTTTTAAAGCCTTTTACAACGATTTTTCAAAAGAGCGTTGTAATAGGGTTTTATATATAAAAGACTTCTTTATTTTATTATATGTGAACACTATGTGACCCTTTTACAGCGCTTAAGCAGCAAGCGTTTTAAAAAACCTCCTAATTTTATTTTTTTTTAAAACCCTTTTATAGCGCTTTTTCAAAAGCGCGCTGTAATAGGGTTTTATATATAAAAGACTTCTTTGTTTTATTATATGCAAACGCTATGTGACCCTTTTACAGCACTTATGCAACAAGCACTTTAAAAAACCTCTTAAAGCTCTTTGTTTTATTATGTCCAAGGGCTGTGTGACTTCATTATTTTGGGATGATCAGTTAAGTTCAAGAAAAATTCCAAATAATTTTGTTTTCTTCCAAATAATTAGTTAAATTATTTTTCCTTCCAAATAATAATTTTTTTCTTCCAAATTAGTTAATTTATTTTTTCTTCCAAATTGTGTTTAATTATTTTTTTTTCCTTCCAAATAATAATTTTTTCTTACAAATAATAATTTTTTTTCTTCCAAATAATACCTATATATATATATATATCAATGCTAAATTACATGATCAGCTCATATTGGGATGATCATTTCAAAATCAAGCAAAATTCCCAGTATAAGCAGAAAATCAGTATAAGTAGAAAATTACATACAGTTCAAGCTAAATACCAAAATGCTCAATTCTGGCTGATCAAACAATTAAATTACATGAACTCAGTTCAGATTACATGGCTTATAAAACAATTAAACACATTAAGATGCCCTTTTTCTTTTCTTGGTGGGATTCACATTTGTTTGTCCATTAATGATACGAAACGATGGATTAATCCAAATTCCCTCATCATGATCATCTCTAAGATATAAACCATCATCAGTTGAATCAATTTCATGTGGTTGTGATGTTGCAAGGAAAAGATCATTACCAATATCTTCATCATTATTGTTATCATCACTTATTTTATTGGTCGATAGGAAAACGAACCATTTATCATCAGCAGGATCAGTGACATAAAACACTTGATGAGCTTGCGACGCTAAAATAAAAGGCTTACTTTGTATCTCACCCTATTAAAATTGACAAGCAAGAATCCTGACTCATCAATCCAAACACCATTATTATTATCGACCCACTTGCAACCAAATATGGGAACACGAAACATTGTGTAGTCTAGCTCCCATATGCGCTCGATAACCCCAAAATATGATTGATTTGCATATATTGGGTTCTTGTCTTTTGCACTTGAGATATGCATCGCTTCAGCTACGAGAGTGACTCCGCTATTTTGCATAGTGGTTTGATCATCTTGTTCTTTGGTATAAAATGTGTAGCCGTTAATTACTTAATTGGTGTAAGAAAAGACATGTAAACTCGGACCATTTGCTAGCCACCTCAATCTCTGTGAAAATGATCTGGGGTCTACATCAAACTTTGACTTTATGTGATTTTTTAACCATGTTATGAAACTTCGATTGTGCTCTCGAGTTATCTAATTTTGATTCCTATTCATGTTCAAACTAGATAACTGATCCATGTGTATTGTAACATACGGTTGAACCTCGTCATCATTGTGCAGAACATACAATTGTGCCTGCTCCCATTCTGTACTTGATATAGTCATTAGTCTCTTTCCAATTATCCCTTCTCCTGATAATCTTCCCGAATGACGAGACATGGGAAGCCCTATGGATTTAACATTGGACAGATATTCAGTACAAAATTCAGCAGCTTCTTAGACAATGTACCGTTCAGCAATACAACCTTCTAGTCGACTTCTACTTTTTACGTACCCTTTTAATATTTTCATATATCGTTCTATCGGGTACATCCATCTCATATAAGATGGCCCACAAAGTTGTGTCTCCTTAACAAGATGAACAGTAAGGTGAACCATTATATCAAAAAACGAGGGTGGGAAATACATTTCAAGCTCACACAAAGTAACAACAATTTCCCTATGCAATGTCTGTAATTTCTGAGGATCGATCACTTTACTACAAATTTCCCTGAAGAAGAAACATAATTCAGTTATGTCTCGGCGAACTTTTTCAGGTAAAATTGAACGTATACCTATTGGTAGCAAATGCTCCATTAGAATATGACAATCATGGGTCTTCAAACCTTTTAATTGAGGTCTTTCATACAAAATAAAGTTTTAATGTTTGAAGAGTATCCTTCTGGAACTTTAACTTCGTGTAGAAATTTACACAAAACAATTTTTTCCTTTCTAGATAGAGTATGAGCGGCTGGAGGTAGATATGTGCAATTTCCTTTCTTTACGGGTCCCAATTCATTTTTTATTCCCATATCGACCAAGTCCAATCTTGCATTGATGCCATCCTTAGACTTTCCAGGTACATTGAGTAACGTACCAATAACACTATCAAATACATTTTTCTCAATATGCATCACATCGAGAAAATGTCTTACATACAATGACTTCCAATATGGCAATTCAAAGAAAATTGACTTTTTCTTCCACCCAGTTTTGACCAGCTCTCTCGCAAAAGGTTTGCCAAATTTATTGGTCAAACCTTGTACTTTTTCAAGTATTTTATATCCAGTCGGTGCTACAGGGGCTCTATCTTGCTCTGATTTTCCATTGAATGCATTTCTCCACCCACGATACTGATGACTATAAGGTAAAAATCTATGATGTCCAAGAAATACATTCTTCTTACAATGTTTCAACCGCACACTGACCTTTAATGCTATATCCTGATAAATTACCATATGCTGGAAAATCATTAATTGTGCCGAACAACATAGCCTTCAAATTGAAACATTATTTCTTATACCCATCATAAACTTCCACACCTGTCTCCCACATAATTTTTAAATCTTCAATTAAAGGAGCCAAGTATACGTCGATATCATTCCCCGGTTGTTTGGGTCCAAAAATTAACAAATACAACATCATAAACTTCCGTTTCATACATAACCATGGAGGTAGGTTATAAATCAACAAAATCACAGGCCACGTGGTGTGTGAGATGCTTTGAAGACCATGTGGATTCATTCCATCAGTAGAAAGTGCAAGTGGTAGATTTCTTGACTCTATCCTGAATTCAGGATATTCGTGATCAATTTTTGCCCATTGCGGAAAATCTGCAGGGTGTGGAAACTTTCCATCTCTAATTATTTCATCTCCATGCCATGTCAAGTGTTTTTAATGTTCTTCACTGCGATACATGCGCCTAAATCTTGGTATTATAGGAAAATACCACACGACTTTTGCTGGAGTAGATTCTTTCTTCTTATATCGAGAGACATTGCATTTTGGACACGCCTTTAGTAATTCATATTCATTTCGAAATAAAATGCAATCGTTAGGACACGCATGAATCCTTTCGTAACTCATACCAATAGAGCACAAAATTAGTTTAGCCTCGTAGGTTCGACTGGGAAGTACATTATCATCTGGCAACATATCTTTTAAGGGCCCGTTTGATGGACAAGATAACAAGACAGGATATGACACACATATCCTATTCCTCTCTAATCCTTTGTATGATGCAGCAACCAGATATGATACGGTAATCAAAGTTTTTAAATAATCATGTTGCAGCCGTATTTTCTTATCCTTAATTTAAGGTGGCTTAAAATAATCTGTTCTCAACCGAATATACTTATTCGTGTTTCTCTCTTCCTCCAGCCTCAACAAGTCGTGTTCGAGTCTACCCTGTGGCACTCTTCCTGAGTTGATTTTATGATTGGTGACTTTAGGTTGATTTTCTCTTTTCATATATATATATATATATATGATGTTTTTGGTTGTTTTCTTATTTATTTTATTTTATAACAATATAAAAAATTGATGAAAAATAATAATTATTTTCCTTCCGAGATAATGTTATGATAGTAAGGTCTTGTTTGATTGAGTTTTACTTTTTAGTTTTTGAAAACTATCTTATAAATAAATTTTAAAAAAATTGTTTATAAAAAGAAAATTTAAAAAAATTTGTTTGCAACTTTAATTTTTTAAAACAGTCTTTGACTAGAGAATTAAAAAATGGAAAAATAAAAAGTAAAAAACCATTTATCTGTTTTGTTTTTTAGTTTTAAAAAGTATAATATTAAAAATAGTTTTACAAAACAGTTTTGAAAAACAAGTAATCCAAACAAATTGTT
>JBBPBP010009779.1:22466448-22476958 GCA_037974735.1 Cicer chorassanicum
CCATTTATCTGTTTTGCTTTTTTAGTTTTAAAAAGTATAATATTAAAAATAGTTTTACAAAATAGTTTTTAAAAACAAGTAATCCAAACAAATTGTTTAGTTTTTAAATTTTAAAATACTAAAATAGAGTTTTTGGGATTTGAATCAAACAAACTCTAAGTCATTCTTCAATTGTGATAGATAGAGAAATCACAATTTTTTCAAGTATATAAAATTACTTCATAAATTATTTACATTTTTATGATAGTGAGTCATTCTTCAATTGTGATGGATAGAGAAATCACAATATTTTCAAGTATATAAAATTACTTCATAAATTATTTACATTTTTTAGCATTTTTGTTTATTTATAAAAAATTATATGAATGTTATTTTGAAAGAAAAAAATTAAATAGATTATAAGGACAAATTTGTCATTTTATCAAAATATAAATCATATCATCTTGTTATCTGTTGTGTATCAAACGCTGAATAGGATAAACTAATCTTATCAAGTTTGTTATCATGTGCACATCAAACACATGACATGATAACTCTTTATCCTACCTATATCCTATCCTGTCTCTATCTTGCTCCTTGTCCTATCCTATTCAGTCCATCAAACGGGCCCTAAGAGTGTTAGTAATTATGTGAAGCTTTTATCAGACCATCCATTACTCGCTTTTAAGTTGTACAACTTTAATATCGCCGACAGTCTTGTGAATTTAGTACAACCATTATATAATGGTTTCTTTGCATCACTCAACAAGCTCTCAAACATTTTAGGACAATCACGAAGATCTTCTTCAACTGCTTTTGCAATCTCCTCAACTTGGTCCGGCTCATATGTATCTGTGTCGAAATCAGTTGAAGCATATGTATTTGTGCGGGTGTTTCCATTTATTTTCTCACCATGTCTTATCCAACATGTATAGCTTTGATCAATTCCATACCATACTAAATGTCATTCCAATTCATCTGCTCTAACGTGTTTTCCAAAACAACATTTTAAACAAGGACAAACGACTCTATTTGGATCTTTTGCATTCATCACTGCAAACTCAACAAACTCCTTCACTCCATTTTCATACTCTTTTGTCAATCGATTGGCAAACATCCATTTCCGGTCCATTTTATATGACCTATATAAATGCAGTTACACAAATAATAAGCTACTGATAAAATTTTACCAATCTATATATAGTACACATATCTAATATTGAAAAATGGAAACCAAGATCCAAGTCGGATTTCAAAACAGAACATATCATGAGAACATATCTAATATGTTACAATTTCAAAACAGAACATATCTAATATGTAAAAATTTATCAGTTTTAGTGACAACAACAAATTAATAAATACAATACCTGAGACAACGTATCCAATTTGTTTTAAAGGAGGAGCAACGTATTCAATTTGTAGATAGGCGCACAGTAGAGGAGATGAGAGTTTGCAAATAGAGGAAATGAGAGTTCGTAGGGTTAGAACAACGTATTAAATTTGTTTTTATTTATTTAAAGTGAACGATTTTTATTTAAGGTGAATGATTTTACAGCGCTTGTACAAAAAGCGCTCTAATAGGTCCTTTAATAATGTGAAAGCGCAAGCATTTTATAGCGCTTGAATAAAAAGCGCTCTAATAGGTCATTTAATTATGTGAAAGCGCAAGCATGTTACAGCGCTTTTACAAAAAGCGCTTTAAAAGCTATGTAACATAAGGTGGGAGCGCTGCATTTTACAGCGCTTGTGTTTAAAGCGCTCAAAAAGCGCTGTAAAAGCTATGTGAGAGCACTTCAATTTACAGCGATTGTTTAGAAAGCGCTGTAAAAGAGTTGTAAACATTATGTGCAAGCGTATGTGACCCTACAACATCGCTTGTCAAAATGCGTTGTTGTATCCTCCGTTATTTTTAAAAAATTATACAACAACGCTTGTATTTAATAAGCGTCGTAAAAGACGCTCTATAAAATGTCATTTTTGGCGTAGTGAGTTACAACGCTTCACCTATTTAGTTTGTTTGTTTGACACATTGCTAACATTAACATATCATATATATTGTGTTTGACTACTATGGGACAATGAACTTTAACTATATATATATATATATATATATATATATATATATATATATATATATATATATATATATAGTATTATAATAATTTTGTATTATTGCAACTGTTATATTTTTAAATTTATTATAGTATTAAAATAATAATGTGTTACTAAAATTATTTTTATGAAATACAATAATTTACAATACTGTTTTTTTTTTAAATATTTTATTTTTTGCACCGGTTGTAAAGCGTTGTTGTACCTTAATTAAAAAAAATTCTTATAAGAACATCTTTAACTTGACAACAATATAAAATCGTTGGCGTTGTAAATTTAATAAACTATTCTGTAAGAGGTAGCTACAAGTACGGTTTTTTCAAAGTGTTGTTGTTTCAAAAGAAAACCGTTGCGTAAGGCAAATGCAACGTCTTGGTTCCCCACTGACAGAAAAACCGTTGTCATAGATTACAATAACGATTTTTTAACGTTAAGCAACGCTTTTTATGCGTTGCAGTAGAATAAAAATGTTGTAGTTTGTATTAGTAATTGTTATTGAACGTAGGAAAAATCTATAATTAAACTCTAAAATATAAATATAAGCATAACTATTTTATGCTCACTACGCGAAAAAACGCATTTTACAGCGCATTTTTTAAGCCATTTACAACACTTTTTCAAAAAAAAAAGCGTTGTAGTTACTAGCGCTGTAAAAAGGTACAATAGCGCTTGTTTTTAAAAAAAAAACGTAGTAAAAAAGGTGGATATATTGCGTGCTTGTTATACGCATTTTACAACACTTTCTATCAAGTGCTGTTGTTGACACCTAATTTTGTCCGTTTTTTACTTATTTATCTATTTATTTGTTTTTTACTTTTTATTAAAAAAAAGGGGAAATAATAATAATAAATATACAGAAATATAAAAAAAATTAGGGCTTAAAACTTTAAACAATCACATATGTTCCCATTTTTTGTTTGCATCTAATTCCTGTTTAGAATCTTTTCTAAAAAAATATAATAAAAAATATATTAAAAAAATAATTAAAAAAAATAATAATAATAACAAATAAATAAAGGTACATAATTAAATGAAAGAAATTGAAAAGAAATGAATTGATGGTCATAAAAATCAGTATAATGAGGATCAATTGAATGGATTGATGGTCATAAAAATCGGTATAATGAGGATCAATTGAATGGATTGATGGTCATAAGAATCGGTATAATGATAATCAATTGATAGAAAAGAAACCAAAAAGAAAGAGATTAAAAGTAATAAAATGGTGATCAATTGGCAATTATTCCCTTGTCTTTTGTAACCTACCCCGAAAGACCCATAAATAATCGATAGTAAGAGTACACCAATGAGGAGGATTGAGTA
This sequence comes from Cicer chorassanicum, assembly GCA_037974735.1. Classification (NCBI taxonomy): domain Eukaryota; kingdom Viridiplantae; phylum Streptophyta; class Magnoliopsida; order Fabales; family Fabaceae; genus Cicer; species Cicer chorassanicum. The sequence continues at coordinate 22,469,866 of JBBPBP010009779.1, forward strand.
CTATTTGGAGCACAATTGAGAGCACCAAAAAACAAAAGAGAAGAGAGGATAATAGGCAGAAAAATAGAGAAGAGAGATTGGAACCAGGAACTAATAAAAAACCTCTATAGTGCGGTAAACACTTTTTTTTTCTCCTCGTCTATATTTTTTTTTTGACATTATTGTTGTCATAAACAAAAACTTTTTTTTCGGTTTCACGATCAAGTTTTGGAATTAACTAATAAGAATAAAGTCGATTGTTGTATAATCGTCTATTTCTTTATCAAATTCGTGATATCTTATCTTTTTGTTTTGTTTCTTGTATCTTAAACGTTTTTTTGTTATTATCGCCGTCGGTCCGCGCTTCATATGCGCCGCCAACTCGTGAATCTGCTCTTGAATTTTTATCCTTTACAATTTGTAAAAGTCAAAAAGTAACAAAAGTTTTTCCTTAAAATAAAACGATACACAAACCAATATACAACACATCACTCCTATTATTATTATTATTATTATTATTATTATTATTATTATTATTATTATTATTATTATTATTATTATTATTATTATTATTATCAATATTACCATTATTACTATTATTATTATCACTATTATGTTGTTAATTTATTTTGATATGTATATATATAAAGTAAAATTAATAATAAAATCAGTCAAGAACTACGTGTGTTTTGATTTCCCCATTGCACCTGGGGATACGTAGGAACAAGGTTTTTTTTCCTTGTCAAACCAAATTAATAAAAAAAAATATTTTTCCTTCTTTTATTAATGTAAATAATTTATTTATTTTTTTTATTATTCTTTTTGGAGTGAAAATAAATTAATAAATAAATAAATAGTTTGTATACAATTAATTATAGGGTAACCGTTTTAACGGACGTTGTAGGGTGGTAATACTTTCCCTACTCGTAATCGACTCTCGAATCCGAATTATTGGTTCAAAAATCATTATTTTAGGTTTTATCCAATTTTTTCCTTTGAATAAAATAAAATTGGTGGCGACTCCTTTTTCGCGGACAAACCGGACACGACAGCTGGCGACTCCACTGGGGACTTTCGAGAGTCAAGCCCAATTTAATTAATTGTATATGATTATTTATTATTTTATTTATATTACCCCAATTGTTTTATTTGTCTACTTTTTGGTCAACCACAAGTCACTTGTCCACAAGATTTGAACCTGATACTGATGAGATTCATCTTTATCCTCCACCCTCTACTTCTGGGTCATGGACATATTTTTTTTGGCTTTTCGCCACAGGTGAACCTCTAGAAGTTGGGTCGTCTATGTTGAACTTTAATCACTATAGCTTATTACTTTGATGCCATGAAAAAATACATCAATCTAAAGAAAAATGTCAAATCTTGTATGAACCTTTAAGGACATTTGAAAAAAACTTCGACTAGACATTATGTTGAAGACATTAACGATGTTGCATATATATTCTGAGTTTATCCAAGGGGCAAAGTCAACAATGAAGATATTATCAAGTTCTCTCAATTTGATTCTAAAGCACTAATAATATTGCTAAGTATAAAGTCTTATGATACTTTATTATATTGACATATTCTTGTTCCTTAATTTTTAAGTATCAGTAAATGCATTTTGTTTTCTCTTCCTTTCTACCCCTCATATATTTAACGATTTCTTACCCAACATTATATACCTTTCTTTTATTCTAACCATGTACCATACATATTTGGAAGTAGTTCATTCATAAATAAGTTTGCTAAGATTTCATTACATAATTTCAGTTATGCTATTAATTCCACTAAATGAGATGGGAATGATAAAAATAAAATCCCTTATTTGGATGGACCACAATATGTTGGGACATGTAGTTAACGTCATGTTAATCCCCTAGAAAAGTCGTTTTATCTTTATTATTATATAATTGTGCTTTGAATATACCAATCACGTGGAGGAATTTGAAGTTTGTACCATGACTATTCTAGCCACCTACAAATCAAAAGTGAAATGTTGAAAGCATATGGGGATTTGACCTAATCATCAACAGGTTTTATCAAGAATGTAAAATTTGGGATAAGAATATGATCATTTATATGTACATATTAGACAAATGTCTAAAAAGTCATTTTCTATCATGACCCTCAACAATATAATCAAGTTGTTTGTATTCTAGCTGTTTTATCTTCAATGTTCAAAGTAAGTCATGATGAAGAACAGTCACTCACAAGAATGAAAGTCACGACTATCCTGCTTATTATCAAACGTATAAGAAAAGCTAGATGGAAGTACCAAATATTACCTCGTAACTGTGGAATACCCTCCCTGAGTATCAGACTATAACTGGGGCACCCCTTTGTTCCTTATTATATAGAATAAAGGTAGTGCGACCCATTCAAAAAAAATCCTCTTATCAAGAGTAATGATCTGTGTTGGCCGACTGAATTCAATTCAAGAAAACTTTTGACTACCTCATGTCAAGGACAATTATTTCAAAAGATCTTAACAGTAGAACATCTGAACTTCAGAGCTTTAAAAGAAAGAATTAGCGCTCAAGAAGATTTCACATATCTAAAAGGACTAGCATGACAAGTGGACTCCCAACTATATGAGCCCAAGTACCATAAAAAAAATACATTTAAGTGTGGCTCTGATCCACCCCAATATGGATCGAGAAGACTTATCACTACTTGCACACATTGATGCTTCAAAAAGTATTACATCTAAATGAAGACCTGCTAGGTTGAAAATCCAAAAGGACGACCTAGGTAAAAATTAGGGTATAAAAAAATAAAATAATAATAATAAATACCCGCTAGGTTGAAAACCTGAAAGGGCGACCTAGGCAAAAATTAGGGTACAAAAAAATAATAAATACCTGCTAGGTTAAAAACCTGAAAGGGCAACCTAGGCAAAAATTATGGTACAAAAACGAGTAAAGACCCACTAGGTTGAAAATCCAAAAGGACAACCTAGGAAAAAGTTAGGATACAAATTCGAATAAAGACCTGCTAGGTCAAAAACTTGAAGATGCGGCCTAGACGAAAATGAATGAAGACCTGTTAGGTCAAAAAACCCATAAAGGCGACCTAGGAAAAAATTATGCCCACAAAAAAAGGGGAATGAAGAAGTTCACTAGCTTGAGAATAAAAGAAAATGAGAAAATAATATGGCTTACACAGATCAAAGTCGAAGCAATATATTCTGAAAGGTTTCGAAGATAAATTGGGGCAAATCAAATCCTCCAAACTGGGTTAATAACGTGATTCACATTATGTTATGATTTATTAGCACACTTCATTAATAACGTAATGGAAGAAGAAACCGGCGGGAAACTGTTGTATCACGACATCAAACATTATCTTATAATAGAGAATATCATCCCAGAATATCGGATAATGAAAAAAGAACTCTAAGACGGTTAACCGCGAGCTTTTTCGTGAACGAAAATATTTGTATAAGAGGAATCATGATATGGTACTCCTCAGATGCGTTGATGTCAATCAGGCGAAATAAATTCTACAAGATGTCCAAGATGGCGCTTATGGGATCCATATGAACGGACATGCCATATTTAGAAAGATTCTTCGAGCCGAGTATTACTGGCTCACCCTAGAAAAAGATTGTTTTAATTATGTAAAGAAATGACATAAGTGTCAAATATATGCTGATAATATCGACGCCCCACCAATGCCCCTAAACACCATTTCAGTGCTCTGGCCATTCTCAATATGGGGCATAGACGTCATCAGAATGATTGAACCAAAAACATCAAATGGACATCACTTCATCTTGGTGGCAATCAATTACTTTACCAAATGGGTAGTGGCCATTTCGTACCCCAATGTAACCAGAAATGTGGTAGTCAAATTCATAAAAAGGGAGTTAATATGTCGTTATGGCCTACCAAGCAAGATCACTACCAACAATACCACAATATCTGAATAACAAAATGATGGATGAATTGTGTGCCACCTTTAAAATTCAACACCACAACTCGTCCCCTTACAAAAATGAATGGCACAGTTGAAGCAGCAAATAAAAACATCAAAAAGATTATTCAGAAAATGGTTGCAACATACAAAGATTAGCATGAGATGTTGCCGTTTGCACTACATGGGTATCGCACTTTGATACGCACTTCAACTGGGGCAACCCCTTTTTCCCTAGTATATGGGATGGAGGCTGTGCTACCCATTGAAGTAGAAATCCCCTCACTAAGAGTATTAATGGAAGCCAAACTAGAGGAGTCGGAATGGGTACAAACCCGTTTCGATCAATTGAATTTAATTGAAGAAAAAAGGTGGGCGGCCTTATGCCATGGGCAATTATATCATAAAAGATTGAAAAGAGCATAAGAGAAAAAAATACATCCTCGAGAATTTGGAGAGGGAGACATGGTGCTAAAAAAGATCTTACCCATTCAAAAGGATTATCGTGGGAAATGGACCCCTAACTATGAAGACCCATACGTCGTGAAAAAATCTTTATCAGGTGGAGCTTTGATCCTCACGAAATGGATGGAAAAGATGTAGTCCTCCCTATAAACTCATATGTCGTAAAAAAGTATCATACTTAAATAATGAATACCCGCTAGGTTGAAAACCTGAAAAGGCAACCTAGGCAAAAATTTGGGTACAAAAATAATAATGAATACCCGTTAGGTTGAAAACCTGAAAGGGCGACCTAAGCAAAAATTAGGGTACAAAAAAGAATACCCGCTAGGTTGAAAACCTGAAAGGGCAACCTAGGCAAAATTAGGGTACACAAAAAAAAAAAAAATAATACCCGTTAGGTTGAAAACCTGAAAAGGCGACCTAGGCAAAAATTAGGGTACAAAAATATATAATAAATACCTCTTGGACGACCTAGGCTAAAATTATGGTACAAAATATAATAATACCTACTAGGTTGAAAACCGAAAAGGGCAACCTAGGAAAAGAATAAAAAACAAAAACAAAAAACAAAAAGATTAAAAAATAATACCGTTAGGTTGAAAACCTAAAAGGACCATCTAGACAAAAATTAGGGTACAAAAAATATAATAAATACCTATTGGGTTGAAAACCGGAAAGGGCAACCTAGGAAAAGAATAAAAAACAAAAACAAAAAACAAAAAATAAAAAATAATATTGTTAGGTTGAAAACCTAAAAAAGCAATCTAGGCAAAAGTTAGGGTACAAAAAATATAAATACCTGCTGGGTCGAAAACCTAAAAGGACCACCTAGACAAAAATTAGAGTACAAAAAATATAATAAATACCTATTGGTTTGAAAACCGGAAAGGGCAACCTAGGAGAAGAAGAAAAAGAAAAAAAAAACAAAGAATATATACTCAAAAGGACAGAACAAACAGTATCGATCGGACTATGGCACGAGAAGTTAGTACAGTCTACCTTTGAATTACTAGTAACCAAGTCGGGTCTTCCACCCATTCCTTTTGTTTTATCTTATGTATTTATTTATTTATTTTATATTGAACATCAATATATTGATATATACTTTTATGATCTTTAAAATTTAACCCTCTTTCTCGAATGCATTTTATGATTATCGTGTATTGGAAAGTAAAATATATACCATACCTCGATATAATGAATTGCGATAAAGTCGGATATATTAGAGGTTGTTTAGAGTGCAAGGCAGACGACAATATGAGATCAAGTTTAAGATTACAACAATAATTCTTCTTAAAAAAAAACAACAACAAAAATACAAAAACAAAAAAACAAAAAAAAAAAAAAGAAATGGACAAAAGAGAGACCAAAGATATCAAGTTCAAGAAAAATGTATAAGTGCCTTTTTCATCCATGATTTTAATGATTGTGTCCAACAAAAATATTAATAAAAATCAATACATTCATTCACTGATTCATGACATTACATAAATTTAAAGCCGAGAAAATGACCCGCATGTTGAAGTCGGGGAAAACGACTCGCACCTAAAGTCGAGAAAACGACCCACATGTTGAAGCCTGGAAAACGACTCGCACTTGAAGCCGAGAAAACGATCCGCATGTTGAAGCCGGGAAAACGACTCGCACCGAAAGCCGAGAAAACGACCCGCATGTTGAAGCCGGGAAAACGACTCGCACCTAAAGCCGAGAAAACGACCCGCATGTTGAAGCCGGGAAAACGACTCGTACCCAAAGCCGAGAAAATGACCCGCATGTTGAAGCCGGGAAAACGACTCGCACATAAAGTCGAGAAAACGACCCGCATGTTGAAGCCGGGAAAACAACTCGCACCCGAAGCCGAGAAAACGACCCGCATCTTGAAGCCGGGAAAATGACTCGCACCCTTCTAAAACATTCTTTTCGGACAAAATTAGAGTTGTCATCTTTACTTATCTTTTACTTTGATTCTCAAGTAAATTCTAAGTAAAGAGGGGGCAACTATTGACACCTAATTTTGTCTGTTTATTTATTTATTTATCTATTTATTTGTTTTTTACTTTTTATTAAAAAAAAGTGGAAATAATAATAATAAATATATAGAAATATAAAAAAAAAATTAGGGCTTAAAACTTTAAACAATCACATATGTTCCTAGTTTTTGTTTGCATCTAATTCCTGTTTATAATCTTTTCTAAAAAAAATATAATAAAAAATATATTAAAAAAATAATTAAAAAAATTTTAAAAAAAATAATAACAAATAAATAAAGGTACATAATTGAATGAAAGAAATTGAAAAGAAATGAATTGATGGTCATAAAAATCAGTATAATGAGGATTAATTGAATGGATTGATGGTCATAAAAATCGGTATAATGAGTATCAATTGAATGGATTGATGGTCATAAGAATCGGTATAATGATAATCAATTGAAAGAAAAGAAACCAAAAAGAAAGAGATTAATAGTAATAAAATGGTGATCAATTGGCAATTATTCCCTTGTCTTTTGTAACCTACCTCGAAAGACCTATAAATAATCGATAGTAAGAGTACACCAATGAGGAGGATTGAGTACTATTTGGAGCACAATTGAGAGCACCAAAAAACAAAAGAGAAGAGAGGATAATAGGCAGAAAAATAGAGAAGAGAGATTGGAACCAGGAACTAATAAAAAACCTCTATAGTGCGGTAAACACTTTCTTTTTCTTTTTTTTTTTTTATCCTCGTGTAT
>JBBPBP010009779.1:22477106-22504151 GCA_037974735.1 Cicer chorassanicum
ATTTTTTTTTTTTTTGACATTATTGTTGTCATAGAATTTTTTTTTACTATTCTATGCACATATGATATAAACAAAAATTTATTTTTTTTCGGTTTCACGATCAAGTTTTGGAATTAACTAATAAGAATAAAGTCGATTGTTGTATAATCGTCTATTTCTTTATCAAATTCGTGATATCTTATCTTTTTGTTTTGTTTCTTGTATCTTAAACGTTTTTTTGTTATTATCGCCGCCGGTCCGCGCTTCATATGTGCCGCCAACTCGCGAATCTGCTCTTGAATTTTTATCCTTTACAATTTGTAAAAGTCAAAAAGTAACAAAAGTTTTTCCTTAAAATAAAACGATACACAAAACAATATACAACACATCACTCCTACTATTATTATTATTATTATTATTATTATTATTATTATTATTATTATTATTATTATTATTATTATTATTATTATTATTATTATTATTATCAATATTACCATTATTACTATTATTATTATCACTATTATGTTGTTAATTTATTTTGATATGTATATATATAAAGTAAAATTAATAAAAAAATCAGTCAACACATAAATATTTTCTACCCAAGAACTACGTGTGTTTTGATTTCTCCATTGCACCTGAGGATACGTAGGAACAAGGTTTTTTTTCCTTGTCAAACCAAATTAATAAAAAAAAAAAATTTTCCTTCTTTTATTAATGTAAATAATTTATTTATTTTTTTTATTATTCTTTTTGGGGTAAAAATAAATTAATAAATAAATAAATGGTTTGTATACAATTAATTATAGGGTAACCGTTTTAACGGACGTTGTAGGGTGGTAATACTTTCCCTACTCGTAATCGACTCCCGAATCCGAATTTTTGGTTCAAAAATCATTATTTTAGGTTTTATCCAATTTTTTCCTTTGAATAAAATAAAATTGGTGGCGACTCCTTTTTCGCGGACAAACCGGACGCGACAGCTGTAAATCCCTGTAATAATACGTGCATTATTATGCCCCTACTATAGCGCTTTTTTGAAAAAACGCTGTGATATGTGCATTTAATTGTTTTATTATTATGCACCTATTACAGCGCTTTTCCAACAAAGCGCTGTAGTAGATGCATTTAATTGTTTTATTATTATGCACCTATTACTGCGCTTTTTCAAAAAAGCACTGTAATAGGTGCATTCATATAGATGATTTGTTATGCACCTTTTACAGCGCTTGTCCATAAAAGCGCTGTAATAGGTGCATTTATGTAGATGCATTGTTATACACCTTTTACAGCGCTTTTTCCAAAAACGGTATAGTAGGTGCATTCAATAGATGCATTATGATGCACCTATTACAGCGCTTCTTCAAAAAAGCGATGTAGTAGGTCCATTCTAATGCACGTTTTACAGCGTTTTTTTGAGAAAGCGCTGTAAAAGGTGTTTTTTTAGTTTTATTAAATATGCTATAAATTTTAAAAAGCGCTTTTTTAGAAAGCGCTTTTTTTAAAAGCGCTGTCTTTTAATCCAAAATCATTTTTATCCAGAATCAGTTCACAATCAGTGAGTAGTACACAACAACAACAAAACAACACATTTTAACACACAAGAAACAGTATACAACAACAACAGATTCACTATATATATTTTCATCAGTACACAACAATCAGTTCATATTTACATATTCACAACAGCCTAGAACTACATATTCACAACTACCTATTCATATAACTATCAGATTCACTATATTTTCATACAACTACATATTCATATTCACAACTACATAATCACAAACAACACAGAACTACCATATCCCTTGCAGCATGCCATTTCCCAGCAAATCAAATAATATTCATTTCAAGCACATACTGACACCAATCTTCCTTTATCTCTGATAGATCTTCTTCAGAATATGTTGGACTGGAATTGTCAAAGTACTGTGCGATATAAAAATTGAAGATAAATAAGTTAGAATCAAATATATACATACCATACCGTTTCTAGGATTATAATTTGATTCTTATCAACAATCTCCTTCATGAATCGCAATACATAGTACCCACAGTCGATGTTGTTAGTTTGACGAGGGCACTATAAAATAAAACATATAAGTCAATAATTATTTGTGCATTGATTGTAAGTGAAATTTAAAAGCATATATTTCAAACCTTTATTGGAATCCATGTGATGTTATTTGACTTTAGCTTCGACACTGTCGCACCTCTTTGAGCTCGAAAAACTTGTAAAGCACTATCGAATAAATAAATGTGATTATTATAGCATTAACAAACAAATTATTTATATATATAGATATATGTAAAAAATAAATGAATATTACTTACGTGCCGAACAAAGTCTTTATCTCGGGGCGATTGTTGTAATGGTCGTGCAAGGGATCTAGGTAGTATATAACTTCAGATGTCGCATTGATTGCAATTAGCACCCAATGTGCCCTACAACAACAAAAATTTAGTTTACACAACTAATAAATTAAGATCTCATAAATTAAAAAAGATAATAATAAAGAATATATAATTACATACTTTGAATTATATGGTGCAAGAAACAACTTATCCTTCTCTTTATTTCCTAATAGTATATCTACAACGTATTTCTTTACATTCACTGGATCGTGTTGAAGCATCGAAATCTTATGCGGTGACGAGAATGAAAATTTATTTCACAATCTGCGCGTGCACACGAGCTTCTCATACAAAAACCTTCAATGAAAATTTCAAATTAGATTAATTATCAATAAATTAAATTAATTACAAATAAATGCGATGAAAATTAATTTTTACCTCATGTATATGCTGATGACAGTAGCACTCAGCTCCTTATGGGCAAGAAGTTCATATATGTGCTCTTTTTCAAAAAATTCGTCATACGCATATCCGAATAGAGCTTTATCCGTGCTTATTATTCGTGAATCGTTGTCGCTCCCCATATTATTTTTTGACTGTATGTCAAGACACGACCCATATCGAGCAAGTCGTGGGTGACTTATTTTAGGAGCAGGGGCAACAACTGATTTTACACGATCCAGTTTTTTAGCAGCAACAACTTTGGCCGCTTTATTACCCTCCAGCTTTTGCACTTTGCCAGCTTTATTACCCTCCAATTTTTGAAGTTTGCCGGCTTTATTTTTACCACGAACATCCAGTCGTGGTGCGGCAGCTGGCTTGCTGGCTTGCTGTGCGGGTGGTTTATTAGATTGAATCTGAAAAAATGAGGTAAATCAGTTTGTTAGTTTATTGAATTTGAAAAAATGACAAACCTTACAGAATAAATGTGACAAACCTTTTCGGGCGATGTGACTGTTTCATTTCTGGGAATCTTCTTATCATTCCCTTTAGGCTTTGTTTGAATCTAAATAAATGTGAAATTAAAGTTAACATCAGAAAAAATTCAGCAATTAAATATAAGCAATTAAACATACATTTCAATTAATTAAACATACCTTGTCAAGGGCAACAAGATGTTTGGGTCATGCCACGTAGCTGCCAATTGCTTCGCCCAAATAATTCAGATATGCATCGTTGTCCGGTACAGGCAACGGTGCATCTGGTTCCAAAGCAATAACTGGCGATACTCTGACATGGCCCGCAGGGATTGGTGTGTTGTGCAATACTTCGCTCGGAGTATTGCACAATGTTCCTTTTCCGACATTTCGATGAGTAGGGGAGGATAAGTACAGCACGCATTGAGTGACCCCCTATATCAATGGTTAATAGTACATAAGTATGTGAAACAATTAGCTTGAATGAATTTCTTATTTTATTAAGTAATTAATTACCTCAGGAAGACTGTTGAGATCAACGTTGCAACTTGCGTTTTCACTCTCCATGTGAATTTCACATTGGGGCTGGTCCGCAAGTTGCTTGTCTTTATTTGTCTTCACTAAGAGGGCTACTTGCTCCATTAATACTTTGATCTTCTCTAATACTTCCTCGTTAGATGGATTTTGGCGCTTCTCTAGTGAAAAATAACTTCTAGGAGTTACGCCACATCCTTTCCCCCTCACGCGGCCGAAATATTCAGAAACATTAAACACTCTACCTAATATGTCCCTGCAACTTGCCTTGTTGTCCTCTTGATTTTCCGATTCAAGATTCGCCTAAAATACACATAGGATTACACAAATTTCTATTACTTTTTGAACATTTTCGTTATCAACCACTCCGTCTTTATTTACACGAGCTTCCTTCCACAATATATGACGACCCAACGGTTGATTGGATTGGGTGTCTTGTAGCTATTCTCGTTAAGATCATAAACAAAATATTAGTTAGATAGTATAGTTTATAATGTAGCACATTAAATAAAAGTGATGTTTAATTACTTACAAGTTTTTGCTCTAGACGAGCATATCCCATACGAGATTTCTTGTATGGGTGGGGAATAATTTTTGCCCTCTCGCGATTTGCCTTACTAATATTCTATATAAAAAAAATAACAATCTAGTAAAAATTTAAAATACGCTATGAATATGAATAATAAAACACAAATGCTAATAAATTAATCACTTACAACAAATGCGGAGTCGGAACGTTTTGATACGAATGCGCTCCATTCCTCATTTGATATATAATTTTTTATATATTTTTGAAGCTTCCGCATTCGCATTTCCTTCACGGTCTTTTAAATAGCAATTAGAGAGGTGAGATCTAAAGCCCCGGTGTATTTTCCTGGCAACTCTGAGCACATAACTCTTTCTCACCTCATCTACAACAAAAGCTGACTGCATACCAAATAAATATATAGTTTGAGTAAAATATTTCAGAGCAGTATGTAAAAATTTATAAGTAATGGGTGGAGTAAAAAAATTACCTATATATCAGCCCACAATACATCTTTGGCATCCTTCAATGCCTTATCTCTCCAATCATCTATTGTGATGGGGATATTTTGACGAACAACAGCTCCAATATAACTAACAAACGTTGAACTGTTTGGGTCAATTGGTTGACCACTCTCATTCCATCCCACCTAATAAACTCATATAGTAAGTACCTCAAATTATAAACAGCAAACAAGGTAAACAACAAACAAAGTATAGTATAAACAGCAAAAAAAGAAAACAATAAACAAAGTATACCTCAAATTTTTGCCCAATACTTCTTGCTTTTATAACATTTTGAATTATTGTTGCACCACGTTTGACTTCATTTTCGTAAGTCTTGGTGCTGCCAAACTTCTTCATTTTGACAATCTAACTCCTTGTTGGTATCCATTTATCTACAACAACAAGTTCAACATCAACATGCAGTAATCTAAGTACGTAGCAATATAAGTTAACATACATTTTAGTAAAACAAAAAACTAATAAATACAATACCTGAAATAGCTCTTTTTAATGCTTAGGGTTACAGGTTCACAGACGAACAGCGCAAAAGACGATGAAAACGAGGACAAACGAAGACGAACGATCGTAGGGTTACGGGGTTCGCAGAAGAAACGAGTTCATAGACGAACGAAGACGAAAACGAGGATGTTTGAGATGTTTACGTACGATCGTAGGTGTATGATGTTTACGTAATGAGAGTAAGTAATGAGGAAGAAACAAGGGAAACTGAAACTCTCGTAGGGTTCGTATGGGTTCGCAATGACAAGGAGAACACAGAGGAAACTGAAACACTCGTATGAAATTTACGTAATGAACATGAAACTGAAGAGGTTTACTTTTATATATAAAACCCTATTACAGCGCTTTTTAGAAAAAGTGCTGTAAAAGGTCTCATTATTTTATTTTTTAATAGCCTACTATAGCGCTTTTTTTTAAGCCTTTTAAAGCGCTTGTGAAAAAGCGCTGTTAAAGACCTCCTTATTTTTATTTTTTTAAAAGCCTTTTACAGCATTTTTATACAAAGCGCTTTAAAATGCCTCTTTGTTTTATTATATGCAAACACTGTGTGACCCTTTTACAGCGCTTATGCAGAAAGCGCTGTAGAAGACCTCCTTATTTTATTTTTTTAAAACCCTATTACAGCGTTTTTTCATAAGAGCGATGTAATAGGGTTTTATATATAAAATGCCTCTTTGTTTTATCATGTCCAAAGGCTGTGTGACCCTGTTACAGCGCTTATGAAGAAAGCGCTTTAAAAGACCTCCTTATTTTATTTTTTTAAAAGCCTTTTAGAGCGCTTTTTTAGAAGAGCGCTGTAATAGGGGTTTATACATAAAATGCATATTTGTTTCATCATGTCCAAAGGCTGTGTGACCCTTTTAGAGCGCTTATGAAGAAAGCGCTTTAAAAGACCTCCTTATTTTATTTTTTTAAAACCCTATTTACAGCGTTTTATATATGAAATGCCTCTTTGTTTTATCATGTCCAAAGCCTGTGTGAACCTTTAAAAGACCTCCTTATTTTATATTCTTACACAGCCTTTGTAATAATTTATTTTCTTCCAAATTATTTTTTTTCAAATTAGTTAAATTATTTTTTCATAAGCCCTGTAATAATTTATTTTCTTCCAAATTAGTTAAATTATTTTTTCTTCCAAATTGTGTTTAATTATTTTATATTCTTACACAGCCTTTGTAATAATTTATTTTCTTCCAAATTATTTTTTTCCAAATTAGTTAAATTATTTTTTCATAAGCCCTGTAATAATTTATTTTCTTCCAAATTAGTTAAATTATTTTTTCTTTTAAATTGTGTTTAACTGATCAGGTCAAGTTCAAGCTAAATTACATGTATAACTTGAACTTAAATTGTGTTCAAGTTCAAGCTAATTAGTTAAACTGTTTGAACTTGAACTGATCAGGTCAAGTTCAAATAGTTCAAGCTAAATTACATGATCAGGTCAAGTTCAGTATACAATTACATACAGTATAAGCAGAAAATTACAATTTAACAGTTCAAGCTAAATACCAAAATGCTCAATTATGGCAGATCAAACAATTAAATTACATATGAACTCAGTTCAGATTACATGGCTTAAAAAAAATTAAACATTAAGATGCCCTTCTTCTTTTCTTGGTGGGATTCACATTTGTTTGTCCATTAATGATACGAAACGATGGATTAATCCAAATTCCCTCATCATGATCATCTCTAAGATATAAACCATCATCAGTTGAATCAATTTCATGTGGTTGTGATGTTGCAAAGAAAAGATCATTAATACCAACATCTTCATCATTATTGTTATCATCACTTATTTTATTGGTCGATAGGACAACGACTCGCACCCAAAGCAGGATCAGTGACATAAAACACTTGTTGAGCTTGCGACGCTAAAATAAAAGGCTTATCTTTGTATCCCACCCTATTAAAATCGACAAACAAGAACCCTGACTCATCAATCCAAACGCCATTATTATTATCGATCCATTTGCAACCAAATATGTGAACACGAAACATTGTGTAGTCTAGCTCCCATATGCGCTCGATAACCCCAAAATATGATAGATTTGCATATATTGGGTTCTTGTCTTTTGCACTTGAGATATGCATCGATTCAGCTACGAGAGTGACTCCGCTATTTTGCATAGTTGTTTGATCATCTTGTTCTTTGGTATAAAATGTGTAGCCGTTAATTACATAACCGGTGTAAGAAAATACATGTAAACTCAGACCATTTGCTAGCCACCTCAATCTCTGTGAAATTGATCCGGGGTCTACATCAAACTTTGACTTTGTGATTTTTTAACCATGTTATGAAACTTCAATTGTGCTCTCGAGTTATCCAATTTTGATTCCTATTCATGTTCAAACTAGATAACTGATCCATGTGTATTGTAACATACGGTTGAACCTCATCATCATTGTGTAGAACATACAATTGTGCCTGCTCCCATTCTGTCCTTGATATAGTCATTAGTCTTTTTCCAATTATCCCTTCTTTGATAATCTTCCCGAATGACGAGACATGGGAAGCCCTATAGATTCAACATTTGACAGATATTCAGTACAAAATTCAGCAGCTTCTTCGACAATGTACCGTTCAGCAATACAACCTTCTGGTCGACTTCTACTTTTTACGTACCCTTTTAATATTTTCATATATAGTTCTATCGGGTACATCCATCTCATATAAGCTGGTCCACAAAGTTGTGTCTCCTTAACAAGATGAACAGTAAGGTGAACCATTATATCAAAAAACGAGGGTGGGAAGTACATTTCAAGCTCACACAAAGTAACAACAATTTCCTTCTGCAATGTCGGTAATTTCTAAGGATTGATCACTTTACTACAAATTTCCCTGAAGAAGAAACATAATTTAGTTATGGCTCGGCGAACTTTTTTAGGTAAAATTGAACGTATACCTATTGGTAGCAAATGCTCCATTAGAATATGACAATCATGGGTCTTCAAACCTTTTAATTGAGGTCTTTCATACAGAATAAAGTTTTAATGTTTGAAGAGTATCCTTCTGGAATTTTAACATCGTGTAGAAATTTACACAAAACAATTTTTTCCTTTCTAGATAGAGTATGAGCGGCTGGAGGTAGATATGTGCGTTTTCCTTTCTTTACGGGACCCAATTCATTTCTTATTCCCATATGGACCAAGTCCAATCTTGCATTGATGCCATCCTTAGACTTTCCTAGTACATTGAGTAACGTACCAATAACACTGTCAAATACATTTTTCTCAATATGCATCACATCGAGAAAATGTCTTACATACAATGACTTCCAATATGGCAATTCAAAGAAAATTGACTTTTTCTTCCACCCAGTTTTCACCAGCTCTCCCGCAAAAGGTTTTCCAAATTTATTGGTCAAACCTTGTACTTTCTCAAGTATTTGATATCCAGTCGATGCTATGGGAGCTCTATTTCCTCTGATTTTCCATTGAATGCATTTCTCCACCCACGATACTGATGACTATAAGGTAAAAATCTATGATGCCCAAGAAATACATTCTTCTTACAATGTTTCAACAACATCCAATTTGTACTCTCTTCACATATAGGACATGCACACTGACCTTTAATGCTATATATCCTGATAAATTACCATATGCTGGAAAATCATTAATTGTGCCGAACAACATAGCCCTCAAATTGAAACACTCTTTCTTATACCCGTCATAAACTTCTACACCTGTCTCCCACATAATTTTTAAATCTTCAATTAAAGGAGCCAAGTATACGTCGATATCATTCCCCGGTTGTTTGGGTCCAGAAATTAACAGAGACAACATCATAAACTTACGCTTCATACATAACCATGGAGGTAGGTTATAAATCAACAAAATCACAGGCCACGTGTTGTGTTAGATGCTTTGAAGACCATGTGGATTCATTCCATCAGTAGAAAGTGCAAGGCGTAGATTTCTCGACTCTATCCCGAATTCAGGATACTCGTGATCAATTTTTGCCCATTGCGGAGAATCTGTAGGGTGTTGAAACTTTTCATCTCTAATTCCTTTATCTGCATGCCATGTCAAGTGTTTTGAATCTTCTTCACTGCGATACATGCGCCTAAATCTTGGTATTATAGGAAAATACCACACGAATTTTGCTGGAGTAGATTCTTTCTTCTTATATCGAGAGACATTGCATTTCAGACACGCCTTTAGTAATTCATATTCATTTCGAAATAAAATGCAATCGTTAAGACACGCATGAATCCTTTCGTAACTCATACCAATAGAGCACAAAATTCGTTTAGCCTTGTAGGTTCGACTGGGAAGTTCATTATCATCTGGCAACATATCTTTTAAGAGTGTTAGTAATTCTGTGAAGCTTTTATCAAACCATCCATTACTCGCTTTTAAGTTGTACAACTTTAATATCGCCAAAAGTCTTGTGAATTTAGTACAACCATTATATAATGGTTTCCCTGTATCACTCAACAAGCTCTCAAACATTTTAGGACAATCACGAAGATCTTCTTCAACTGCTTTTGCAATCTCCTCAGCTCGGTCCGACTCATATGTATCTGTGTCGAAATCAGTTGAAACATATGTATCTGTACGTGTGTTTCCATTGATTTTCTCACTATGTCTTATCCAACATGTATAGCTTTGATCAATTCCATACCATACTAAATGTCCTTCCAATTCATCTGCTCTAACGCGTTTTTCAAAACAACATTTTAAACAAGGACAAACGACTCTATTTGGATCTTTTGCATTCATCACTGCAAACTCAATAAACTCCTTCACTCGATTTTCATACTCTTTTGTCAATCGATTGGCAGACATCCATTTCCGGTCCATTTATATGACCTATATATATAAATGTAGTTACACAATAAGCATGATTTCAAGTCTGATATATATGACCTATATATATATAATACACATATCTTATAATATTGGTCCATGATTAATTGATTTCAAAACACAACATATATATCATGAGAACATATCTAATATCATGTAACAATTTATCAGTTTGAATATTAGTGACAACAACAAAATAAATAAAATACAATACATGAGACAACGTTGATCAATTTGTTTTAAGGAGGATCAAGGTAAATCAATTTGTAGATGGGCGCACAGGAGGGTTCGCAGGGTAGAGGAGATGAAAGTTCGTAGGGTTTGGACAACGTATTAAATTTGTTTTAAATTTGTTTTTATTTACTTAAAGTGAATGTTTTTTTATTTAAAATGAATGATTTTACAGCGCTTGTTAAAAAAGCGCTCTAATAGGTCCTATAAAAATGTGAAAGGGCAAGCCTATTACAACGCTTGTATCAAAAGCGCTGTAATAGGTCATTTGATTATGTGAAAGCGCAAGACTTTTACAGCGCTTCAACAAGAAGCGCTTCAAAAGCTATGTAACATAAGGTGGGAGCGCTACATTTTACAGCGCTTGTTTTTACAGCGCTCAAAAAGCGCTGTAAAAGGCTATGTGAGAGCGCTTCAATTTACAGCGCTTTTTGAATAAGCGCTGTAAAAGAGTTGTAAACATTATGTGCAAGCGTATGTGACCCTATATAACCCTACAATAGCGCTTTTTTTACAGCGCTTGTAAAAAAAGCGCTGTTGTATCCTCCGTTATTTTTTAAAAATTATACAACGGCGCTTGTATTCAATAAGCGCTGTAAAAGACGCGCTATAAAATGTCATTTTTGGCGTAGTGGCTTCATGATAAGTTGACATTAGCGATTTTTGAATTCATAGATATTATTTCTATATGTTATCCATAACATTTTTTTAAAGAAATGATATACTAAACTTAATGACTCTCATAAACAATAATAGCATATTTTTAAAGAAATGATAATATTTTAGCCACCATATTCATTCAAAAAAAATTCTCATTTTATTGTTGAAAGGTGCAATCGGCGAGTCTTTATTATTCTAAAACGCACACGTGTAATTTCTACTCACCTTTCGATTATACATATTTTATATTATTATTATTTTAAGACTTAAGGATATTTGTCAATTAAATTAAGATTTAAGAATTTGATTTATTTTATTATATATAATTTTAAAACCTAAACGAACTGCGATAAAAACCAACATTTGCGTAATTAAAATTTTGGCTTAATTGCAGTTTTAGTCCCTTTATTTATACTGTTTCACGAAATTGGTGCCCCTATTTTAAAAGTCGACAGTTTTGGTCCCTCCCTCTAATGTTTTAGCTAAAAAATGATGACGTGAGATGTTTTAAATAACATGATATATGATACGATGATACAGAGTGATTAACACCCATGAAATTGGAATAAAACGTCGTAAAAACTTAACTTTCAACTTCGATTTTTTTCGTATTTTTAATTTAATTAATAACATATAAATAATTAATGGATCTAGACGGTTTTATATCATAGAATTGTATGTCACGTCATTTAAAATATATCAAATCGTCATTTTTTAGTTTAAAAATCTGAGGGAGGGACCAAAACTGTCGACTTTTAAAATAGGGGGACAAATTTTGTAAATCAGTATAAATAGGGGACTAAAACTGCAATTAAGCCTAAAATTTTTAGGGCAAAATTTATATAACTAATCCTTACATAATTTCGTAAAAAAAAACCTTACATGAGTAGTACTGTAGTAGTAATAAGAAAAATAATTATATGATCATTTACTGTCAATGATTCGCGAATATTTGTTGACAAATGAGAGTTTCAATCAAACATTTAATGCTGTTCATAAATTTGAGAGCTGATAATGAATGGAGTTTGAATTTATTTAGTTTGCAATAAAAATTCAACTCTTTTGAAAATTTGTCATGGTAAAAACATTTGTGGTTTCTGAATTTGTTAAAAGCGATCATACAATTTAACTTAGGGATGACAACATAATCTGCACTCACGAGTACTCACTTAACCCGCTTTGATTTAGGCGGAGAAATATCCACTTTAATTGGATGCGGGTGCAGATTTTTTCCTAAATTAAAATTCAGGGATGGGGATGGGTTTGGGGTGGTGATATCCACCCCACCCGAACCCGGACATCTTTGAAAAATTATGATTGTGGGTAAGTTACCGATAACCAATTAATATCTATTCAAATGAGCTTTTTTTAAAGGTTAAATAAGATTTTAATTTGTATAAAATTTTAATATTTTGTTTTAAGTCTTTGTAAAAATTATAATTTTCAGTGTTTAAAATATTATCATGCAAATAGTTTTAGTTTTTGTTGAAATTAAACATGTTTAATTGTCCTTAAAATTTTAAATATCTGAATAATTTTTTTCAAGCATATATATTTACATTAAATTTATGTTATATTGCTTTTTTAAAAACATATATAACAAATAATCTCATTTGAATTTGTATATTTGTAAATATTATTTTTATTTTAATATTGATATACATTCTTACTTCTCCTAAAAAAATGCACTTTTATTTAATGTTTATATACATAATACAGTTGTTGCACAAATATTTTGAAAACATTTTTTAAGGATTTTTGTTAAATTTATTCGATAATGTTATATGATATATTTATGATAAAACATGTGCTTAATTTATTTTGAAAAAAAAAAGTTGTTTAATTTTCACTCCATCTGATTATTTTGTAATTTTATTAATATTATATTATTTTTTTATTTGTTTAAAATTTTTATCTTTTTTTATGAGAATTATTTCATTTTAAATTATTCAAATACTCACCAAAATCTAATAAACTTTAAATCACATGTGACACATCAAAATAATATTTTATCAACTATGAAACTCCCATTAATTAATGATGCTCAAACAATTTACCCAACATGTCTTCACGTAAAAATTGAAGTTCTGTACTGTTTGAATTCCCTATATATTTATGCAAGTCATTCTTATTCCCGATCATTTTCTCTTCCATTGTTCACTTTTTCCGCAATATAAAACTGTTTTTTTCTTTTTTATTTTTGTCTTAATTGCAATTTTAGTCCATTTATTTTTACTGATTCGCAAAATTGGTCATCCTACTTTAAAAGCCGACAGTTTTGGTCTCTCATTATGATTTTTTAACTAAAAAATGGTAACGTGAGATGTTTTAAATAACGTGACATATGATACGATAATGTAAAAGGATTAACACCCACAAAATTGGAATAATACGTAATAAAAACTTAGTTTTCAACTTCGGAAACTTTTCATATTTTTAATTCAATTAATGACATGAATAATTAATGAATCTAAATGGTTTTATATCATAGAATTGTATCTCACGTCATTAAAAATATGTCAATTTCACATTTTTTAGTTCAAAAATCTGACGGAGGAACCAAACCTGTCGACTTTTAAAATATGATAACCATTTCCGTGAATTGGTAATTATTAAAGGATTAAAACTGCAATTAAGCCTTTATTTTTTATTTTAGAAAAGATGATAAATTTTATCATAAATAATTTAAGATAAAATATTTAATTTAACAATATCAATATTTGTCCCCGCCCCCGAATTTTAATTTCGGGGAAAATCCGCACCCGCACCCACACCCAATTAGAGCGGGTTTTCCCCGCCCAAATCAAGCGGGTTCAGGTGGGTACCCGCGGGTGCGGATTTTATTGTCATCCCTACCTCCAATGGACCTAACCTTACTATATTAAAAGATTGAACTCAAATATGTGTATTTGTACACTTAACATTTCTTCTATGTGGCTGGTCTCGTCTGCATTTATTTTGTATAGTTGCCACTAACGGTTCATGTTATTGCAAGTGTTTGGTTTGGTTAGTTGTGTTATGTGATTGAAGTCATAGATACTATTAATCTTTTCATTCACCCCTAGCCTTATTACTCCTCAGCTGTATGAATAGTTAACCATTTTGGGAGAACAATTTTAAGGATATGTGCTTTAATATAATTCTGTTTTATACATATATCATCTAAAAATGATCTGTTTTGTTGAAATTGATGCTATGATATGAAAAAAGAGGGCTCTTCTCTTATTCAATGTTAGCATAAAATTGATTATACTGTTTTTATTTTTTTTGACTAAAGATTATATTGTTTGTGCCATATTTGATAACATGATTATATTGTTTACAACAAAACTAGGGATGGTTCTCGTGAGTAGTGAGATCTTTCTCCACAAAGCTTTGATAGAGTAGAAAGTTCTTCCTTCGGTTGTTTTATCTACTAATTAGGAATCCAAGGAATAATAATGTAATACATGCAAGACCAAATTAATTCAGTTAAGACAATGATAATCTCTAGCTTACCTAGTAATCCAATTAGAACAAGTCTTGCATCATGTTCATGCTTGCATCAATCATGAAATCTATAAGTACATTTGCTGCTTCTTTGGTCAATTTTCAGTTTAACAAACATTTAAAATACATAAATATATAGAAACAAGAGTTCTACAACTCTAAAATGAAGTCCAATAGCTAGCAACCAAAGACATGTAAAGGTAGTTCCCAAACCACCACTTGCAGATAACTTGATTTCTAGAACATGATTAGGTTTGGAGTGGAACTAAATATCCCTAAGGGGCCAAATTACTATAGGAGGAGCTAAGAAAAATTGTGCTTCTTCTAAATGAGGAGCTGTCCATACTGGTGGATCTATATCCATTGCTGAACATACTATTCAGATGGTACATTTTCTATGTCAAAGTCTTCACTGTAGAACCATTTAATGTTTAGCTCAAGGACATGCCTACTATTTGCTATTTATATTGTTTTATTGTGTTGTTGTTTCAAAATGCATAGATCTATTTTGCTGAAATATTTTGTTGTTTTCCTTTGCTGGTGAAATGTGGCTCTCATCTTATTCATAGTTATGCTGTTTTTTATTTTTTGTAAGGCTGAAGAGTTAGGTAGAGACCCCATATTGGATGAGGTCTTTTTAAAAACTCACACTAAGAAGAAGGACAACTCTTGGGTTGATGAAAGATAAAAAAAAAACATATGTAAGAAATATTAAATCATTCATTATTTCATTTGTATTTCTTGTAAAAGTAATTTGATTATCTTATATTATTTTCTATTTGAGCAGGAAACATTTCAAAGTAAGTTGCAGCAGGCCTCCAAAGGTGGGGAAACATCTAGTAGTTGTAGCCAAATGGTTAATGCAGAAGCTCGCTTAGACATATAGGTCCAATCTGTTGGGGGAAAGAATAAAGGGCGTATTTATGGTGCTGGAGAAGATCCTCGCTTTATAGACCAGGTGTTGGAAGTCTAGTCGTAGATTCTCGTCCATCTACAGGTTGCACCAATGTCTTGTCTCAGCACTCTAACGAGATAGCTGCACAAATAGCAGCATTTGAGGAGCGAGCAAAAGCGGCAGAACACGAGGCACAAGACGCGCGAGAGGCACGAGAGGAGCTAAGGAAAGTAGAGCAACGTCGACAAGAGGAGGTTCAACAATCAGAGCAGCGCACTACAGAGCTTCAGATGCAGCTAGCAACATTGGCAAAAAGTGTTGCTTCCATACAAGTTGAGTCCTCCCGTCGTCGTCGTCATCCAGATTATGACGATGATGATTCTAACGATGATGACGGTGAGTAGTAATACTGATTTCAGTGTCTGTTTTATTTAGTAGTTCTGACTACATATTTTGCTTAGACTTGTAGGCATTATCTATATATATTCTTATGATAGTGTCGTTATGTGTATTTTTAAACTTATGGTAATGACAATGTGCTTATTTTGAGAATTATGGTACTGTAAGTTGTGTTTATTTTGAGACTTCTTGTAGTCACTATTTGTATTTTGAAAATACTATTTATATAAAACTTCACTTTGTTTTGACAATGATGTGTTAATATGCTTACAATTTATTTTAAAAATACATTAAAAAAATACAAGAAACAATATAATACAAAATAGAATGAATATATTTTTTCATTACCCACGAAAATTCCATGAGTAAACGATAATTTACCCACGGACATGTCATAGATAACATTTTAATTATCAAATAAAAATCAGTAAAATTTTTACGGATTGTCCGTGAGTAATGTTACTTGTGACTTATCCGTCGGTAAGTATCTGGGTTTTAACCCACGGAAAATCTATGACTACTTTACCCACAGAGAATCGGTAAGTCATGCTACCCACGGACGTCCTTAAGTAAGTATATCCCACTGCCTTTCCGTGGGTAAATATTTTCCTACGAGCGAAATAGCTACGCACTCGTGTCCGTGGGTAATCCGTAAGTAATTTTACGTTACCTACGAACTTTTGGTGGGTACAGATAAAATCTGCTGTAGGTAGAGATAGTTTTTCTTTTAGTGAATATTTTAAGTACAATGTACGTGTGTCCTTGCTCACAACTCATCAATTTGGAGATCAATCTTGAGACTGTTTTCCTCCTTTGGGCATTCTGCTCGAGTATTGGGTTTCACCATTGATTTGAGCAGTCTTGATACTCTTTAATATATGGTTTAGAGTGTAGAAAATTATTTGTTTTAATTCTGCCTTTTAAAAGAGAATAACCAAAATCTTTTGTAAAACAAGAACATTCTTCGTTTCTGTTTTGTATGAGTGTTGGATTTTGACAGGTGTTGTGTGTCAGTCCTTTGTCTTAGAAACATGATGTGCTTTCTGCAAAAAGGTGCAGCAGTAGTGTCCTTGTTGTTATGGGTGTCCTTGCTCATAGCTCATCAACTTGGAGATTGATCTTGATGTTTTGCTTTGCCTTTGTTGATTCTCTTTGATCGAATCTATCCAAAATGATCTTGAGTAAATAATTATGTTCCTTTGTAATGAATACTGGTGATTTTCAATGTAGATTGATGTATTTTCCTAGCGCAGGTCGATCTTGAATTAAAGAGGACTTTGTTCTTTGTAAACCAAAATGTTCTTGGATTAATGCTGTCAAAACCAAAACATTCTTCTTTTTTTTTTTCAGACTATTGTCCCGAATGATCTTCGTTTTTTCATACTGCTGTCCAGAGTGATCTTTGTTTTTTAGACTGCAGAACATTCTGTGTTTTTCAAACTGCTGTCCAGAATGATATTCGTTTTTTCAAATTGCTGTCCAAAATGATCTTCGTTTTTTAGACTACAAACAGAATGATCTTCATTTTCCAGACTGCAGAACATTCTTCGTTTTCAGACTGCTGTCAAGAATGTTCTTCGTTTTTTCTGTTTAATAACCAGAACATTCTTCGTTTCTGTTTTCTCAAATTTGATCTTGCTTCTTTCAAATGATCTTGCTTGTTCGATTATGCAATTCATCTTCCTTAAATAAAACTCAAGTGCACTCATTAGTAGATCACCATCCATAAAACTTAATCATTTATTCCATAAAGTTTTTTGTCATTAAAACATACATCAAAAAGGTTTTTTCCTCAACACTTTTAGCCAGATTCCTTCTTTTTCAGCTTCTGCAAGAGCAACATATTATGCTTCTGTGGTTGATAATGCCACTATGTGTTGAAGGTTAGTTTTCCAACTAACTGTGTTGTTGAACGTTGTGGAGACATACCTTGTGAGGGATCTTCTTTTATCTAGGTCACTAGCAAAATCAAAGTCAACAAATTCTTGGACTGGTTTTGATGGTTCTGAACTTTTGCTGTATACCAAACACAAGCTTTGATATTCTTTTAGGTTGGAGGTGCAAACACAAGAAGGGGGGTTGAATTGTGTTTGTCAAAGTTGATAGCAAGCAATGAAAGCATAAATAATTTGTCACGTAGATTTATCCTGGTTCACCACTAACTGGGCTACATCGAGTCCCCTTATTCAGAAGGCTTTTATCCACTAATTCAAATACCTTGAATTACAAAGCACCTGACCCTCCAAGTCAGTCTTCCAAAACTGACAACCCCAGACTTTTGAGGAACTAATCACCTTGACCCTACAAGCCAAGTCTTCTCCTAACAACTTGACAACCCCAGATTGAAGAAGGCACTAAACCACAATCGGGTTGGAAACAAAAGATTGAAACTTGAGTAGTTGCTTCTAACTTGAGTAGTTGCTTCTAACAAAGCTCACTCAAAGATGAATTGAGAACATTGAGCTTGAGTTACTCTTTTCTGCTTTTCGATGTTTTTCTCCTTCAGCCTTGAGAGTCTATTTATAGTGAAAATTTGGGCTTCAATTTAGTCCTTGTTTAATTTTGAATTGTATCTTGTTCAGATTGAGTTTGTAAATTCTTCAAATTGATTCTATTTCTATTTTATGTAGATTGAGTTTGTAAATTCTTCATATTGATTGTATTCCTATTTTGTGTAGATTGAGTTTGTAAATTATTCAAATAAACTCTTCTTCAAATCATGATCAAATCTTAATTAAATCTTCTTCAAATGTTGATCAAATATTCTTCAAATCTTCTTCAAATATTTTCAAATCTTGACCATATCTTATTTTCAACTTGGTCAAAGATTTTCTTCAATTATAAATATGAATCAAATCTTATTTTAGATTTTCATCAATTATAAATTTGAATCAAATCTTATTTTAGATTTTATTCAATTATAAATTTGAATCAAATCTTATTTTAGATTTTCATAAATTATAATTTGGAATCAAATCTTATTTTAGATTTTCATCAATTATAATTTGGAATCAAATCTTATTTTAGATTTTCTTCAATTATTAATTTGAATCAAATCTTATTATAAATTTTCTTCAAAAACATGAATCTTTTTTCATACTCTTTGAAGTCAAATATATTGTTCTCATAAAGTACTTTTGTTAACATCAAAACTCTAACTGTAAAACCAACTTAGTTCCAACATAGGTATCTTAGAATCCATTTGACAGCTTGCCAATGGCTGATACCTGAATTTCCCATAAATCTGCTTGTGACACTTACAGCATGAGAAATGTCTGGCCTTGAGTAGACCATAGTGTACATGATGCTTCTTATGGCACTAGCATATGGTATTATCTTTATGTCTTCTTTTTCCTGGGTTGTATTTGGTGACAAGGTTGAAGAAAGTTTGAAGTGAGTTGCAAGTGGAAAGCTGACATCCTTTGATTCACTCATATTGAATCTATTTTGGACTTTTTCAAGATAGCTATCTTGAGAAATTATCAGTTTTCCTTGCTATCTGATTCTGATGATTTCCATTCCTAGAATTCTCTTGGCTGACCCGAAGTCCTTCATCTCAAATTCTTTCTTCAGTTGGCTCTTCAATTTTTCTATTTCTTTCATACTTTTAGATGTTATTATCATGTCATCCACATATAATAGCAAGTATATGTACGTTTCTGATGACACTTATTTATAATACACATAACTATCAAAATTACTTCTTGCACAACTTTGACTAAGCATGAATGAATCAAAATTACTTCTGACCCCAAGCCCATATAGTGATCTCTTTAGCGGGTAGGCCCAATATTCCTTCCTTTAAGTCCTAAAGCCATCTAGTTGTTGCATTAAGATTGTTTCATCAAGATCACCATGGAGAAAGGTTGTTTTGACATCTATCTGTTATAACTCCATGTCAAAATGTGTTACCATGGCTAGAATTATTCTTATAGATGCATGCTTGACTACAGGAGAAAATATCTCATTGTAATCCACCCTTTCCTTTTTAATGAATCCCTTTGCTACTAGCCTAGCTTTGAACCTAGGTGGTTCTACTTCTGGAATTCCTTCGTTCCTCTTGAAGATCCTCTTGTTGCATACAATTCTGGAGTTGGAAGGCTTAGGTATGAGTTCTCAAGTTTTGTTTTACTCTAGTGAGTTCAGCTCCTCAATCATAGCTAAAAGCCATTTGTCTTTATCTTGACACCTGATAGCTTCATAATAGTTCCTAGAATCTTCATGTATGATTTCTTCAGCAGCCTGTAATGCATATCTAACCATATCTGCATAACTACATCTTTGAGGGGGTTTTGATGTTCTTCTTTTTCTGTCCCTAATGAGGTTATAGTCATCTAATTCTTGTTCTGTTGGATTGTCATGGTCTGGAAACATACCATTTTCAGTTGAGTTGGTATTAGTTCTGTCTTGTTGAGCCTGTTGTTGTTTTTTCCCTCTTTCTGTAGCTTGCTCCACCTCAAGATCAAATTTCTCAGCTTCAAGTTGATGTGAACTTTTATTAGCAGCCTTGGTTAAGGACTTATATAGGTCAGCCTCATGAAACTTTACATCTCTGCTGATGATACATTTCCTATTTTCAGGACACCATATCCTATAGCCTTTTACACCACTTGGATATCCAACAAAGTACCCTTTCTTGGCTCTAGGAACTAACCTCCCTTCATTTACATGATAGTATGCAGCACACCGAAATACTTTTAGGTGATTGTAATTAGCAGCATGTCCAGTCCACATTTCTTGAGGGGTTTTGAGTTCAATTACAGTTGAAGGGCTCAAATTTATCAAATAGTAGGCTATATGGACAACTTCTCCCCAAAACTGTGTTGGCATACCTGCATTTGACAGAATACATCTCATTCTTTCAAGCAAGGTTCTATTCATCTTTTCAACCAGTCCATTTTGCTGAGGTGTGTGTCTTACAATCTTATGTTTGTTCACACCATGAGTTTTGCAATAACTAGTGAACTTCTCACTGCAGAATTCAAGACCATTGTATGTCCTTAAAGTTTTAATCCTTTTGTTAGTCCTATTCTCCACCATAGACTTCCAATCTTTAAAGGTTTTGAATGCTTCATCCTTTCTTTTCAACAGGTAAATCCATACTTTTCTACTATACTCATCAAGAAATGTAATGAAGTACTTGTTACCTCCATGTGAAGCAATTTTGGTAAGGCCCCATAGATCACTGTGAACATATTCTAGAATTCCTTTTGAGCAATGTTTCCCTGTAGAGAACTTGACTCTATGCATCTTTCCATACACACAGTGCTCACAAAATTCAAGATCACCAATCTTGTCACCACCTAACGTGCCTTGTTTATCTAGGACTTGCATTCCTCTTAGACTTGCATGTCCCAGCCTTTGATACCACAGGCTGGTTTTGCTTGACGCTTGGACTGCCATAGCTACCATTCCTGTCACTGTTTGACCATTGAGAAGATAGATACTATGATCCATTTTTCCCTTCATGACTACAAATGATCCTTTTATCACTTTTAAAGTACCTTTCTCTGCTTTGTAAGAGCAGCCAACTTCTTCCAGCATTCCTAGGGAGATTAGGTTCCTTTTCAACTTTGGAACATGTCTGACCTTTGATAAAATCTTCATAGTACCATCTTACAATTTCAGCTTGATTGAGCCAATGCCAACTACCTTGCAGGCTGATTTGTTACCCATGATCACCTTGCCTCCATTAGTCTCTTTGTAATCAAGGAACCAATCTCAATTTGAGGTCATGTGAAATGAACACCCTGAGTCAAGCACCCTGTTATCCTCCATGATTTTAGTTGAATTTGCCATAAGAACTTCAGTGCTGTCATATCCTTCAGAGGCTATTGAAGCATTTTCATAATCATCATCACTATTTGACCCTTTCTTTCCTTTCCAATCTGGGCATTCTTTCTTGAAATGCCATTCTTTCTTGCATATGAAACACTTCATTTTAGACTTGTCCTTTTCTTTATTCTTGAATTTATTCTTCTGTTTCTGATTCTTCTTCCCTGATTTGGATTTAACAAAAAACCCCTAACCACTGCTTTCTTCTTTCCCATAGGATTTCCTTTTTAATTCTTTGGAGATTAGAGCAGTTTGCACTTCTAATGACAATGAATTTCTACCATAAAGGAGTGTATCACACAGATTTTCAAGAGAGCTAGGTAATGAATTTATCAATAGTACGACCTGATCCTCATTATCCAATTTTACATCAATATTTTCAAGATCTAAAAGAATCTTATTAAACTCATCCATATGATCTTCAATTGATCTTCCAGATTGCATCTTGAAAGTATATATCTTTTGTTTTAAGTATAAACGATTTTCTAATGATTTTTTCATGTATAAAGATTCCAACTTGAGCCAAATACCTGCTACAGAGGTCTCCTTTGACACTTCCCTTAGAACCTTGTCTCCAAGACTCAAGATTAGAGCACTATGAGCCTTGTTCATGATATCCTTCTTCTCCTTTTATGGAAGCGTGGATGCCATGTCTTTCTCTCCTGCCAAGCCTTGATGAACCATCAAAGCTTTCATCTTGAGATGCCAGAACCCAAAATCAGTCTTCCCATCGAATTTTTCCAATACATACTTTGTTGATGCCATCTTTTCCTTGAATCGAGTGAACCTGACTCTGATGCCAATTGTTGTTTATTTCCTTGATCAATTTGATAAATCAATGAATAATGAACTGGATCTTGATGAAGAATTAAAACTGATGAATTCTTTCTCCCTAAACCAGAATGATAAAGCCACAGACTAGAAGAATATGATTGCTGCAAATTTGCAGCAATAGCACAGAACATAACAAAATTGCAATGCTAAAATGAACACATATCAATTGTTAACCCAGTTCAGAGTTAAACTCTTACATTTGGGAGACTGGATCCGACTTTGAAATATCACTAATATAAGATAAAATGATTACAAGCTACTACACTCTTATGACTTTTAGTTTTTCTGCATATTTTTGCAAATCTGATTTTGCCTTATGCTGCCCTTCATCATAACTAATTGGGCATTTTATACTAGTTGGTTACATTTCATGAGTAATTAAGGAAAGAAGTTACAACTAACTAACTGAAAAACAACAGCTACAAACAGATTGTTTGTTTTGCAAGTAACCATCGTAAGTTGATCTCTAAAGTCTTCAATTTGAGTACCACTTAACAGTGACAAAAAATACAACTTTTATGGCCGTTTTGGCCACCACAAAATTTTGTGACTGTGTTATTTGTGGCTGACTTAGGGTGCCACAAATGTGTCTTTTGTGGTTGTTTTTTCCCCTTTGTAAGGGCTTTTAGCTGCCACAAAAGACGAGTTTTCTTATAGTGATCAGTATAATATAGTTTACACCGATAGTGAATGATCATTAAATCCTAAGTATAATAATATATGGACGCACATACATATACATTTAATTTAATATTAGAATGTAGAGTTATATATTAATTATATAACAAAATGCGACGTGAATTGAATTTCATGCATGCCCCCTTTATCAGTTCCTATAGAGAATAACATAAATTTAAAATTATAAAAACTGAAGAAAAAAAATTGCAAACAAAGTTAAATCATTAAAATTAATAACATAAAACAATAAAATACTTATAATTGTGATAAAATTAAATGTGTAACGTTGATGACATCAAAGTCATTGATTGAATCTGAAATAAATTGAAATTAATCTATCAATTTAAATCAAACGAATACTCCAACAAAATGAAAATTAGACAATATTATATTAAGACAACAAATAAAACAATAACACACTCTGATGATGAAATCACAAACAAAATGCAAAAGAAAAATAGAGTCTATATTTAAATAATTTATTTAGATAAAAAAGTATAAAAAAAACAATTTAAAGAGACAAATTCAAATAAAAATTATTCGAAATCACTTCGCTTTCATGAATATGAAAACAATAAACTAACTTATTCTTTACATTATTTTAATAGGAAATTTATTCATTATTTATTCATTGGATGTACGAAAATGAGCAGCAATATTGAAGTCGACTTTTATTAGTTTATTTATTTATTTTTAAAGTCTACCTACATTATTAAAATTTTAATTAATAATTAAATTAGTTTATTATTAATTCATTTACGTTGGCGTTCATATATTATATATTACAAATTGACTAAATTAATAATATTAATATATTTGTATATTATTTTAGTTTTTATAATTATTTAAATTATTTTCATAATTAAAAATCATAAAAAATCTAAATAATCTAAAATGTAAAACTTAAAAGGTGGTATTAAGTTTATAAATTTAATAAAAGGCTCTGCTATTAATGAATAAAGTTTATAATACTAAGACATATTAATTTGCAAAAAAACAAAGAATGCAATAAACGACTAAAGAAGTCGTCTCGATCACTTAGGACGGCTAAGGTGCCAATAGGGCAGAAAATGGGCATTTAACTATAATTTCTTTATAAAAAAGACATTTTTATCAACAAAAAAAAAAATCATTATTTTAGTTTTAAATATTACTATCCCTTTCAGGCAAAAATATTTCTCAACCAGTCAAACGCGGGAAGTCTAAGACAAATTTTATGAGATCTTATAAAACCTATAATAATATTTTAATAAAACTACTAAAAATTTATCAAAAATTATTTTTAGACATTTTCGAATATTAAATTATATATTAAATTTTTATAATCAATTTTATATAATACTTCTTTTTCAATTAATAATATAATTAATCAATTTATATATTCTTGCAAAAATATTCATTTTAGATAAAATTTTATTAGTTTTAATTCTAAAGAGGTTTAGAAATGAGACATTTTATTAAGTAAAAAAATTAGATACTATTTATTATATAAAAAATTATTTTTTAGAGGTTAAAGTAATTGTTTTGGTATCTTTAATCTTGAGCCGACTCTCTGCTCATTTACATTATTAATTTTTTTTTATAAGTAAAATTTTATTAATAAAAATCCAAACTCACCCGTTTGTTTTGAGCGGGAAAAATCCGTTTTGAATGAGTGTAGGTGGATGCAAATTTTTCTCGAAATTAAAATTCGGGTGCGGGGACGGATTTGGGGTGGTGATATCCACCTCATACCTGTACCCGAAGTAATATTTATGTAATTTTTAAATTTTATATATATATACATATTGAATATATTTATTATTTTTTTAAATATTAAAAATTATAATCTTATCTCTATACAAAATATTTTTTACTTTTATTATTGTCTAATAACAATTATTTTATTATATTAATTATAATAGATATAATTTTTAAATTTATAATTTTATATATATATATATATATATGGGTGTGGGTGTGGGCGAGGAAACCCGAACTCCGCGGGCGGGGATGGGACCTAAAACAAGGGTGGGTGCGGGTTTTCCCTGATTAGTCGAGTGCGGAGATAAAGGAGGCAAAATCCGCCTCCGCCCTGCTTCGTTGCCATGCCTAGTATTCACTTTCTAACAAAGAGGCTACAAAATCAGATGCAAGCAAGTTGCGCAAAATACAATACAAAAGTCATTAGAAACGCCAAAGGCAAGAAGAGATATGGGTGGCTATTTGGCCTATTACACAAGTATGACAGCAACTACAACTTTAGAAAAATCAAGTAATATTACATTTGGACAAAACTAATCAAAAAAAATTAGACCTCCAACCCCAACAGCATTAAGCACTGCCAATATCAGTTTGGTTGAATAATAAGAAATTAAGGCAACGTGTTTTATAGCAGCACACCAAGGGGAAGAAACTTGTTGGGACAACTAATTCAGTATTTAGGAATCTTCAATCAAGCAACTCTCCACAACCATCAATCAGCTGCAATACTACAGTTTTCAAGCATCAACAACATGACAGAATTC
This sequence comes from Cicer chorassanicum, assembly GCA_037974735.1. NCBI lineage: Eukaryota > Viridiplantae > Streptophyta > Magnoliopsida > Fabales > Fabaceae > Cicer > Cicer chorassanicum. Next base: position 22,502,789 of record JBBPBP010009779.1, read on the forward strand.
ACATGATAAGCCAGCAAGCAAGCCTTGTGATTTAGTCATATCTGTCAAGAAATAGAAACAGATCATTACAGAGAATTTGTCAAATCCTATATGTAATTAGTCATTTACGGTTTTGACAAAAAAATAATAATTAAGATATGCAATTGCATTGTAACTTTAAATTTAATTTATACTAGAATATGCTCTGTGTTATGTATGGAAAAGTGTTATAAGGGTTGTGGTACTTGTTACAGAAAATAAAAAGGAATTTTTTTAGTAGAAATCATGCTTTTTCTAATTTTAACGTATGAGTTACACAAAATTTAATATATTTTTTTCTTTATATGTATATTTTTAACAAATGTTTTGAAGTCACTTGTTAGCATTTTTTAAAAGAAAATTGATAAAAATATATTTTGACTTTTTTCTTTGGATAACTATTATAGAAAAATATTTTGATCCATTATCTGATGGGATGCAAAAAACTCTTTATGTCTATCAATTGAATATTAAGTTTATCATTGATGCTGTGATAGTTTCAAAAATTGGTATAAATTATCTGAATGGAAAAAGAAAATTATATAGTATTTGAATTATATGAGTAAGATGAAAACTATTTAACCAAGACATGTGAAAACTATTATAATTCAAAATGCATCAATTAATGGTGAAATCGATACATAATGGGAAGTGAGAACTCCCAACAATTAAAACATTTTAATATAGTTATAAATGCATGCAGTTAAAAAAGTTCAAAAGAAAAGGAAAGAAGGTTAAAAGAATAAAAGTGAAGAGAAAATAAGATCATTTTTTGGATGTTTAATACGAGTGAAAGTAAAAGAAAAGTTATAGTTTTAAGCCACAACCAGAACCAAATACATGGGTTATCGAAAAGAAAATAACTCACCCACTAAAATATGATTTCAATGCATTCTTCCACCACCAAACAAGAATTACTTAACCTATGACATGAGCAATTACATGCTAATAAATCTTCGGCCAGAGGGTAAAAAAAGTTTAAATAAATTTTTAGTTTCTATAAAGTTTTATTTTTAATTCTTGTAAAAAAATATTTTTTAGTCAGTAAAAATTATATTGTAAGTAGTTTTAATTTATTTAGAGCGAAAAATGTTTAATTTTATTTCAAATTTTAAAATTTTTAATGAATTTTTAGAAATATGTTTAAAAAATTATAAAATGTTCCTCCAAAAAATTTATATTTTTTTTAAGTTGGGATGAATTAAATATGAATTTTTTAAATTACTTATACTTGATAAAAGTAACAAAAATATGAATATATAAATTGAATTTTGAGATATTTTTGTGTGGATAAACTTTATATAACATTGTTAACATGCTTGCAAAAAAAAAAAATCATTCAAAA
>JBBPBP010009779.1:22504532-22519145 GCA_037974735.1 Cicer chorassanicum
TGCATAAAAATTAAACTGTTTTTTCAATTATACCATTTAAAATTCAATATTTTCCTTGTAATGTACCAATACTTGGTAAGAATAATGATAAGTATTATTGATATGTGAAATGATCACTTGATTTACTCCTACAAAAAATGTATATAAATATAATTATATTATAGGAGTATTTATTTACAAATACAATTATATATTAATGATTTAGACATATTTAAAAATTTTCTTACAAAAATTTAGAATTCTTCAACATCTATTAAATAAATATGAATTTTAAACTTTTTGTACTTAAAAATTCATATTTAACTTATTGCTTGTTAAAAAATTTAAATTTTTGTATATTATAATGTACCAATATTACTACAAAAAATTATTCAAAAGTTCGAAAGATACACGGTAGTAGGTATAAAATTATAGACCAAAAATAAAGAAGAAAACTTTTATGGGACTTAAGTTAGTGAAATTTTTTATAAAAACTAAAAACAAAATAATAAAATTTTATAGAAGCTAAAAACTTATGTAACCATGAGAGTAAATCAAAATTATTTATTATGTAGAGACTAAAATCAAATTTCTTGAATTTTACATCGAATAAGTTTAAAGTAGGGATGACAAAATAGATCAATCCGTTACATCATTAGAGAACAACTATATGTGTATCATTGAAAATCTCACCCAACTCCATTTTTATGGCGCCATCAATGGTTTTTTTTTTTTTAAATATTCAAAAAGAATGGTAACATTGTAAACATAAATAAATATAAAGACAATTTTAGGTAACCGAAGTATACAACCATTGAATCCACTAAAAATATAAAAAATTATATATAATTCAAATATTCATATTTTATCATCTAAAAATCAATAATAAGTCAACATGACATCAAAAATAATAAGTTCATGAGTTTATCAATCGACAAATTATTAGAAACATAAAATTAAAGCATGAAACTAAAGCAATAAAATATAAAAAGAAGTGTAAAAAAGATTTTTATTTTAGTCTGATGGGCAAACATGTAATGTGATTGCGCCGTTTTATTAACGGGTTAGGCAGGAAGGTCAATAAGTAGTTACGGGTTTAAAATTTCAATCGCCCGCCAAAAAAGACAGGTTAAACGGGCCAATTTGACGGGTCAAACTATTTTACCATTATCAATAGTTTAAAGTTATTAATTACTCAATTATTAGAAAACTAATGGTGTTAAGTATTAAAGATTAAAACAAAAACGTTTACACGTTGCAGAGAGTTAAATTAAAAAATTTATTTTGTAGGAAGTTAAATTAAAAAAATTTATTTTTGGAGGATAAAACTCAAATTTCTTGTATTTTATAGGAATTAAATGTATATTTAAACTTTAAAATTAAACTCAACTTAATATTCCATTCCATTTACCGTGAGTGCTATTTTTTTGCACAAAAATAAGATGTTTCTAAATTAATGTCTCTTTAAGTTTTTAATGTCATCATGATGACTTTTTTTTAAATTGTATTATCTGATTAATATTATGATTAATATTATGAACATTACTCCTAAATTACTATATTATACTTTACATTTTTGATAATAATAATTTGATAAAAATACTATTTGAAAACAATAACTAAAAATATTATTTTCTTTCTCTCATTTATGGTATTTCTTTAACGTATATAAGTGAAATGAGATAAAGAGACACTCAAAGTTGGGGAAGTTATTTTAGAATCTCTCATATTCATTAAGTTAAAACAAAATTAATTAAAAAAAAGTATTGATATTGATTTAGAGTGTATAATAGAAAAAACCACTTGTGTATGGTAGTTGTTAATCTAATGTGACGATTCATATGACTCCCTTGAGGATCCAATAGTAGTATCAAAATCAATGATTAAACAAAAGTGATTGCTTTTATGTATTAAAAATCTTTTTGATAATAGGATTGTCAGACGGCGTGTTTCGTTGAGTGGGAGCAATCGCAAACGAATGGATGGACTCACATTTGTGAGTAAAAATCTCACAATATGAAAAAGTAGATGTTGAGGAAAACTAAATAAGATGACCCATATACTCTAAATACTTTCAAATTTATAAGTGAAGATGCGATGTATAAACCACTTATATTTTAATCCAATATGATGGTTTGGATAGCTCCTACATGATCCAACAAGTGGTCCTTTTTATATCTCTTTGCCCTTACTCCTTCAAACTTTCTCAAATTCCAAAACTACCCTATAACTCTAGCATAAATTAATGACACAAGACATGGAACTTGCAATATATTATTTGTTGGATGTAAATTAGCACGTTACAACTATACTAATTTGTGAAATACACCTTAACGTGTAGTTTGCTACTTTGCAGCACCAAAATTTGTCAAATATACTTTAAGGTTTATTCCATTCTAAATAAAGTATAAGTAAAAATAGTAAGATGACTTGGCCTACCCAATACATTTAGGGAAGTTATATTAGATAATTAGCGAAAAATATAAGAGAAATCAATCAAAAATAAAATTTAAATTGTGCGTACGCCTAACCCTAAGGTTAAAGAAAATGGATAAAACTTCTTTTATATGTTGAAGTTTAAGAGACCCAGAATTTTGAATCTAGAATTTTGAAAAAAAATATTGAACATTTGAAGCTTCAACATAAAAGTTTTTTTATTTTTATTATTACTATTTTAACTTTAAGAGTTAATAATTTTAGTATATATAAAAAAAGTTTAGATTATACCTCTATTATTTCAGATTCTTCAAGTTATTTAGTCCCACATTGCAGTTTTGTCATATGTATCTAATGATTTGGCATGCTGATTGAGCCATTTTTTTAACTCAAACATAAATAACTTAATAAAATGATAAATCCTTTTTTTACTCTTTTATTTTTTTAATTGTTAGAATACAAAAGTTAAGTATTCCTTCTTTTATTTTTTAAAAACAGGTTATCAGTTTGAAAGAGCCGCATTTTGTTTTATGGGTACTGTCTGATTCTTTTAAACCTTGTCTTGTCTGCTTTGTCGGTTTATTTCTTTTCATTATTTCTGTAAGGTTCCATGAAGTATAATTTCTAAAAATGTAGTCTTTTTCAAAAAAAAAAAATTATGGAGCATAAATGATGAGTCTCGTAGAATTCACTCGATAAAATGAGTTTCTGTTTGTTTTGTTAGGGAGAAAGGGGGTTTGAGCGTGCATAATTTAAAAGTATTTAATTTAGCTTTATTGGAGATATGGTCTTGGAGGGTGAGATGCGTAAATGATGGGGTTATGGTTTAATATGTTGTCTAATAAGCATGGTTTCGGTAATGGTGTTTTGAGAGATGGGAGATGTAAGAATTTTGTGTGGTGAAGAGATATGTATTTATTATCTAAAGGATTCAAAGAGGGTTAAGAAAGTGACTGGAAAAAAGAGTTAGTGAATAAGTGTAGGTGTTTTTTTGGCTAACATTTTTTTTACCGGTCAATGTGGAAGATAGGTAGTCTTGGAGTCGGTCAAAGAGACTTATTTGGTAATAAGAGATGAAATCAACGGAGACGATTATCCCTTATCTACTTGCATTTGGAATCGACTCGTCACATTAAAAGTGTCATTATTTGTGTGGAGAATTATGAATAATTGATTATCTATGAAAGATAATTTGGTTCATAGAAGAGCTTTACAAGCTGGTTCTTAACTTTGTGTGGGAGGATGTTGGTGTGATGAAACGTTACAACTCTTATTCTTTGAATGTACATTTTTTGCCAGTGTTTAGAGATGCATTTTGAGTTGGTTCGGCATCCTAAGTGTGATATCGAATCAAAGTACGATTCACTCATCATCAATATTATTATTCGACTTTGTTGCATCGAGCACATGTTGTTGAGAATTCTTAACATAAAGCAAATCCTCAATCTTACTTTTCTAGAGGACATTATTTGACTTTTTCAAGGTCACCATACGAGTTATATTGACTTCCATAATTCATCGCAAAATAAGAGCCAACCCAAGGGAAATGCACTTAAAGCCTTTCCTTTAGGCCTTGCCAAAATATAGTTTTTTACTCTAGTTTTTACACCATCAAGAAGCCCAATAATATACTATAAAAACTCTTTAGACCTCCAACAAGAAGCAAAGAAGGCCTCCACAAAATTTTAATTCCAATTTTTGGCATAATCGTTATTTTAATTGATAGTTGTCTTGATTGTACTATTACTTAATACAAATCATAGAATGACGCACCTATTTAAATGCATCTATTTATGACATATTGTACTATTAGAAGCATCTTATGAAATTAAAGGCATTGTTTTTTACTAAAAAGGTCTATTAAAATATCATATTCAAATTTTCATCATAAATTTTGTTATCAACAAACAAAACAATTGTTCTACTTCCTAATTCCTTATCTAAGATCAATGATTTCATAAGAAAGATTAAATGGATTAGCTTTATTATCGATTGAAAAAATATTGTTAAACGAAATCGATTACAATAATTTAATAAATGATTTTGCGAAAGATAAATTATTTTAAATAAAATATTAATAATTTATTTATTAACTTTTAGAAGGTCTCGTCTGATAGTTTCTCTTTAGACCTCATAAGGTGTTGGGCTGACTCTGCACAAAATAATTATCACAAGAGAGTTGAACTTCTGATGCTAGTTGCTCGGACCAAAGCATGCAACAAAATATTCAGAGCTCGAATCGAAGTACGATTCACTCATCATCAATGTTATCGTTTGACTTTCTTGCATTGAACACATGTTGCTAAAAATTCTTCACATAAAGCAAATCTTCAATCTTACTTTTTGAGAGGGCATTATTTGACTTTTTCAAGGTCACCATAAGACTTTCATAATTCACCACAAAATAATTATCACAAGAGAGTTGAACTTCTTATGCTAGTTGTTGGGACCAAAACATGCAACAAAATCTTTAGAGCTTATTAAATTTACTCTTTCTTGTGGAATATAAACTAAAAATTTACGAAACAAAGTAAGGGTAAAAACTATAGGTCGTCTAGATAAAATAAATAAATCCAGTATATAAAATATGACAAATACTAACAAGTGCCGTTGAGACAATTATTAGAAAAACAAAATGCAAAAATATAATCTTGAAAGTGGTACATTCAATACCTTAAAATTTAAAAAATAGATATTTTCCACATAAAACTTCTCTTTTATTTCTTTTTATAATTCCTTTACAAATTATATTATGATATTTGTTAGCATGACCTAATAAAATTATGAATACAATAAAAAATTCTTCTAAAATAATACTAAGGAACACCAACCACCATTAATAATAACTAAATAATAAAAGGAGACAAAACTTAACAAAAAAAAATATCAGAGTTAGTGGTAAAAACTATACTAAAATTTCAACGCTTTCCCTCTTCTGGATGCCCTCTTGTGCTGTTAGTCATGCACGTCACTGTAGCAGCCACTCGGCAAGTAGGAATTTTTTGAATAGAAAATAATATCTTTTAGTGGAAAAGGAATTGAAGAATTTACTTGGCAGCTAGGGATTAATTTCCTTTAAATTACATCTCCACATGATTTATTTTTTATTTTTTATTATTATTTGATGTTGACTCTCACTTGAGGAGTTCTATCCAATAAGAAGAGTTTGAAAAGGTGATGTATGAAAAAGAAGAAGAAAAAAAGAAAAAAATAACTGGAATACGAGAGAAGAAAAGAGGAAAAAAAAAAAAGGAAAAATGTGTTTTGAATGTTATATTTTATTTATTTATGATTTGTATTTAAAAAATAAGAAAACATAAAAGAATTAAAAAACAATTGATTTATCATGTTATTAATTTAGTTTATGTTTAAGTTAAAAAAATTATAAAAATGACCCGATCAGTAAGCCAAATCAGCATATTTAAATGATTAAACTTAAATATTGTTTAAATCGAATTTATTTCATTTTATTGCAGGGATACAAATAATTTTAATTTTATTTTGACAAGTTTAAATTGACACACAAAAAAGAAAAGTGTGTGCGATATGTTTGACCCGCGCGCGTCGGAACGTACATACTTGAACAAAATATAATCACGGATAACAAATGGATTACGCAATTAATTTATTATAAAGACAATGAATACAAGCATCCTTTTATTATAGAACCAAAATGTATATTTAATCCATACACTATCATTTTTAAATTACCATATGGATCAACAGGGAGAGTCTTCTTCCATGTATAAATAGGAAGATACACACACAAAAACAGTAAACAGATCAAATTGCAAGCATGATATTCAACGGCTATTTCACTATGGCCAATATGCTTGCTATATTTCTTTTAGTAAGCTCATTCACATTTGTTTTAACAAATGCAGAAGATCCTCTTCTTGAAATTGGTACCCTCAATCGAAGCAGTTTCCCTAAGGGCTTCGTTTTTGGGGCGGGATCATCAGCATATCAAGTATATGCATATAAATTAACCTCTTCTTATTTTTTTTTATATAATCTTTTTTATAATGAAAAATTTAGATTAGAAGAGACATGTATACAAGGTTGACCGAGATTCATCAATTATTGAAAGGACATTTATTCTCATATCTAATATATATATATATATATAATATCATACCTTTTTTTAGCTATTTTATTTTATGTTCTAGTCAAAAAATTTATTGTGATTCAATTTTATATACTATTTATTATTTTTAAAAATTATAGTCTTTTATTGGATAGTTTCCAATCATATGATTGAGATGCATGTGACTGTATACAACCTGAACATCAAAAGAAAAATAGTGTAAATTCAAAATCATAGTCATAATATATCAAATGTTCTTAGATTTACAGAATTTGAAACACCTTTATAATAAAAGCTTTTTAGTTGGAATAAGTGTATGATTTTTCCTTGTCATTAAGAAAGTCCTTGTCATAAAATTTATAAATATTTTATAAAAAAACTAAATGATTAAATCCGTAAAAATTTAGATATAATTTAATATAATGAATTGTAAATATTTACTCGACTTAATTTTTTTTATAGTTTGAAGGTGCATGGAACGAAGGTGGCAAAGGACTAAGTATCTGGGATACATTCACCCATAATCATCCAGGTTTCTTTTTTATATAAACATGATATAAGTATGTGATTTTGATGATGACAAAGATATATACAATTTGATATGTAAATCAAAATTTAACTCATTTGATAGACACGATGAAAATTTTCAATTACATTCGGTAAGTTATTGATTTGAAATCCAACGGGGCTTAACATTTTTACCTTCCTTGTTCGATTTTAAATTGTGTATATGCGTAATTTACAATATATTTATCATTTAAAATGCAGAAAAAATAAGGGATGGAAGTAATGCAGACCTCACTGTTGACCAATATCACCGCTACAAGGTATTCTTGATACAATATTAATAGGAATATAGAAAAATGTATCAAAATTAATTTTTATTTATGTATTCACTATCATATTATATACTAAGTCAAAACAATATTATATTATTTATTTTATTTTAATTCTATGCTCTAAACAAAATTATATATATTACTCTCAAATTCAGTATACTCCATTATGTATCTATGGCAAAAGTTTATATTAAATTATTAATAAGAATAATTTTATTAAATTATTACAATTCTTTAAATTTTTATTTATCCGTGTGAAACAAACTTAAAGTAACACTCAACTAATATGGGATGAAGAGAGTATTTGCTTAATAAATCCAACATGAATTAGCTTGAATGTTTATCAATTAAGTTCAATTGATATGTAATATATTTCTCTAAAAAAAATTTGTATTTACATATTATCATATAGATATTTATAAAGAAGCTTTAGAAACTAATATAACAAAATGAGATGATTGTTATGTATTCATTACTATAGGAAGATGTGAAAATTATGAAAGACATGAATATGGATTCATACAGATTTTCAATCTCTTGGCCAAGACTACTTCCAAGTAAGTTAACCATTGACCAATAACCATTTTAACTTTATATATATATATATATATATATATATATATATATATATATATATATATATATATATATATATATATATATATTATTTTGCTATGTTTCACAACAACCATTTTAACATCACATTTTTTTTATTACTTTGTACACTAGAGGGAAAGTTGAGCGGAGGCATAAATCGCGAAGGAATACAATATTACAACAATCTCATCAATGAACTGTTGGCTCATGGTACCATTCAAAATACACATTGTCCAAATTATTTATTGCATTTTATATTTTAATAGTATTATTCAATGGATGTTCAATAAAAATATTATTTATCGTCAATAAATTTGTAGGTATACAACCTTTTGTAACTCTTTTTCATTGGGATGTACCTCAAGTCTTAGAAGATGAGTACGGTGGTTTCTTAAGTTTTCGCATTCAGTGAGTCTTCATTTCACATATCTTTTTTTTTCTAACGTAGCAACTTCAATGTGTTGATGAGTATGATTTATCGAACTCCATATTAATGTTTTTCAGAAATGATTTTCGAGACTATGCGGATCTTTGTTTCAAGGAATTTGGAGATAGAGTGAAGAATTGGGTTACTTTGAATGAGCCATGGTTATTTAGCAATGGAGGTTATGCAATAGGAACAACAGCACCAGGTCGTTGTTCGACCAATGCGCAGTGTTTAGGTGGTGATTCTGGCACAGAACCTTATATAGTTACACACAACCAAATTCTTGCTCACGCAAAAGCTGTAAATATGTATAAGACCAAATATCAGGTTAATTTCTTAATTTACAACAATTTGTTTTTGGTTTAAGGATAACATATGAACTATTTTGAAAATTCATATTATAATAATAAATAAATAAATAAAAGCATGTTGAGGCATATGTAAAGGAGAGGGTTATTAATATAATTTTTTTAAAAAATATTTTATTAAAACATAAATTAATAATTGTAAAAAAATATTATTTTGAATACAAAAACGAGTTACCTTAAATTTCTCGTAAAAAATATGCTTTCAAGATCTATATCTTTTTTTTTTATGATCAACAACATCTATATCTATCACTGTCAGTGTATAAATAAGTTTCTCGTCTTGATATTTAACTTTTACTATTTAAAGATCATATGTTTAAAAAAGTGTCTCAAAATATAAGTATAAATAGCTTACTTTCAAATTAAATTCTTCTTCAAATATCCTTCAACCCTTTTCACATCATTAATAGTTTTAGATAAAATACTACAATTTTCGTATCCAACCATCGATTAATAAATGTTCATTACTTCGACTCGATTAATTGTATAAAATTTTGTTAAAATTAAACTACATGATAAATATATAATTAAAATATTATTATTATTATTATTATTATTATTATTATTATTATTATTATTATTATTATTATTATTATTACTACACTTTAATATAGTTCTTATTTTAAAGTTAAATTAAATTTGTATATATGTGCAGGCATATCAAAAGGGAAAGATTGGCATAACGTTGGTAACTAACTGGTTCATAGCACTCGGAGACAAAAGTATACCCGATCAAGAGGCTGCAAAGAGATCACTTGATTTCCAATTTGGATGGTAATTAATTAAATACACCCCTTTCTCACCCTTTAATGTAAAAAAAATTAGAAACAAACTATTTAGTAACATAAACTTATTTGATTATTAATTAAAATTTATATAAGTTTCAGTACATAACTTAAACTCATTAATTATTTATTATTTGATACAGCTCATGAAGTATGGAAAATAATAAAAAGGTGTATTAAAATATTGTGACCATGTCTTAGAAGCATTTTTCTAATATGGCATGTAGTACAACGATACTAAAACTATGAAATATATGTACGATACTTTAGTTTTGTTGGGTATTAGTACCAATAACCAATCATTTGGAAAAGATTAACAAGATGCTCAAGTACAATTATGGATTAGAAAAAGATTAACATGTTGATAATTAATTTTTAATTTGTATGATTGGTTTCAGGTTCATGGAACCACTAACAACCGGAGACTATTCTGTAAGCATGCGAAACATAGTGAAAAATCGATTGCCTAAGTTCTCTCCACGACAATCACTTCTAGTGAATGGTTCATTTGATTTTCTTGGCCTAAACTATTATTCTTCTAGCTATATTAATAATGCACCTCCACAAGCTAATGCAAAACCTACTTACACAACCGATGCTATGTCAAATACTTCATGTAAGGACACTAATATATTCTTCTTGTTACTTCACTAAATATTATGATAAATACGTTGAATTTAATAGTTTTCTGTTGTTATTTTCATAATTGCAGTTGAGAAAAATGGGATACCCCTAGGTCCAAGGGTAAGTCTCTAACAACCTAAACTAATTATTAGTAAAAAATTAAATCAATGTCAGAAAATTAGAGAAAAAAAATGTGGAAAGCTTCTCTAATTGTACCACTAAATATGGTGACGAGAAAATTTATCCATCTCTATTTTTTTTTGTCTCTGATTTTATTTTTCTAGTAATGATATTATAATTTATTTTTTCAATATAAATCCATTCGATGAAATAAATAATAAATATGCATAATAATGTTAGGCTGCTTCGGTTTGGATATACGTTTATCCAAGGGGACTTCGAGATCTTTTATTATATATCAAGGATAAATACAAAAATCCTGTGGTTTACATCACTGAAAATGGTAAATACACAGCTAAATTCATATTAATTTATATTTAATAATTTTATGTAATCATATGCTTAAATTTGAAAGAATGTGCATGATATTTTTATGTTGTATATTTCATTCAATGTATAGGTATGAATGAATTCAACGATGCAACACTTCCGGTGAAAGAAGCCCTTTTGGATACTTACAGAATTGATTATTATTATCGTCATTTCTACTACATACGTTCTGCAATAAAGTAAGTTACTAATTTTTAGATGTTTTAAGTGTGAATCTAAATTATTTCATATAATAGTACTATAATATGTATATGATGTGTACATGCATCTTGTTTGGTTGGTCAAATCAATTATTTAATAAATCAAATAATTTCTCGAGACAAAACTTCAGAATTTTTCAATTAAATCTTAACCAAACAAACTAGTGATGTATGTTGATTTGGGTGAGTCGTTAGAAAATAAACTTTTTCTAAAAACAAATCAATTTATTTACATTAAAGTAAATAACACGCAAAAGCACTAGTTCTGCTAGAGTATATGCGTAAAATTAAAACATAACCCAAACCAAAAGAAACCCAAAACATATCTCACATCAAACTAAAAAAAAGAACCAATTTATTTTACCCCCAAAGTCACATTTTAAAGTAGACATAAAAAAAAAACACATAGTTTTTATGTCATCCGATGTGTACCGTGCACCAAAATACAATTTTTTTTGTTTTTGAAAATATACTTCATTAATTATGTGTAGTTATTTTTTTTTAAAGTGTATAGATAAAGTTGGACCATGATAAAGTTAGGTCCAATAAACAATGTGGAGTATATTATGATCTACCAAATGAATGAAGTCACAACACAACAACAACCTTTTTTGGTACATAAAAAACTTGATTTTTATATTCTCAAATCGACCAACTCACTACATTTCAAATCAATATCCAAACTATACTAGTGTTATTATATAATCACAATTTAAGAGATGTCAACTACATCTCAACTAAATAATAAGAGTTTGATTTTTGTAATTTGTAAGGACGAAATTTAATATATGTGATGACAGTTGTAAAATAATTATTAGTATTATTTTAATTAATAATAATTTTTAATTCTCCATTTTTTAAAATATTATTATTACCATATACTTACAATTTATAAATTTTAATTTCTTGCCATTTGATATTAAAAAAATACAGGTCCGGCGCAAACGTTAAGGGATTTTTCGCTTGGTCATTTTTGGACTGTAACGAATGGTTTGCAGGCTTTACTGTTCGGTTTGGATTAAACTTTGTAGATTATAAAGATGGATTAAAAAGATACCCAAAACTTTCTGCAAAATGGTACAAGAACTTTCTCAAAAAGAACAAGTATTAACTCTATCTACTGAAGCTGGGGGCACCTTTAAATTTACTGTTAGGCTGTTTTTTATAGAAAATCATTGGGATGTTATTTATGTTATATGCTCATTTGTTAAATAAGTGCCTTTGAACCAGCAACGATGATCATATATAGTTCATCTTTCATGTATAAGTTTGATTTTGAAATAAATTTGAATAAAAACTTTGTTCTATTTCACCGATTAGAATATGTCAAAAAATTATCAAAAGAGTAATATGTCAATTAAATGTCATAAAAGTAAAATAAAATGTCACTACAAATGATTTTTTTTCTTTCAAATTTTCAAATTATTTTAATTTTTAATAGAACACCCTGATAGATTCTCTAAATTAACATACACTACTACCATAAATTCATTATATTGATTGGCCAAAAGTCAACTACAAATGTCGACACTAAATATGTTCCATTGTACTCTCTCGTAATATAAATTTAAACAAATATAACTGCTTACACTATTACACAACTAATCATTTATGTTTACTTTTGTTTATCTCATTTAAAAGTTCAACTTCGCTATTTAAATCATTTTTCATTTTACTTAATTGCATAAAAGACTTATTGAAGGATATATTTTATGATAAATTTTGTGATATATGTTAGTGTATTAATGTATTAACATTTTTATGTGTTAATATTTGTTTGTGTCAACAAAATAAAAGAAAAAATTCTACATAATTACAACAACAAAATAACTTTTTATTTAAAATATAATATTTGAAGATATCTGCAAATACCTGCAGATACTTAAAAATATGTTAAATATTAGTTAAGCAAATATTTTTATGGAATTTCTAAAACTGTTTTATTAATGATAAAATAGTGGTTTTATATTTTTTTGAGCAAAAAATAAATTTTATTATTTCTAAAATAAAATAGTACAATCAAATATAATATTTAAGAAAGTCAAAAGCACACTATTGATGCACATAAAAATTTTGTAAGACAATAAGCAACAACCAAACCAAAATTTTAATTTCTTCCACCGACCAACTGGTTAAGAATAACGTGAGATTTGCAGTCTTCAATGTCATCCATCTTATAAAAAAATATTTATTAGTGTTCGCTCGTGTCGACTATTGGTGGTCTCTAGCAAGACTAATTTAGCAGTCACACGTAAAGTTGAGATGTTGTTGAATTTGATGGTAGCCTCCAAAATCTCTTTCCTCAAAATATGATATCGTCTTTTGTCTTTTTGAACACGATGATGAACAAACCAATGTCGCATTCAAAAGATGAAATCCTAGATAAAACTTGAAATGGAAAAATTAAACATGTGGGACAACCACTTATTTAAATAAAAGTAAAGAATAAAATAATTTGAAGGTCGTACTAAAAAATGACTCTAAATAAATCTCTTTTAATTAATGGTGTTCGTTGGTGCGGGTAAACCTGCGAACCCAGTCATCCAAACCAATTCAAGTCAAATTTTAATCCAACCTGTTTAAGTTTGGGTCTAATCCGAACCAACCTATTTAAACCCAAAAATATTTGGCTCGAGTAGTAGATTTAATATTTTAAACTAGTAGATCCACAAACTCAATCTATTGATGTGATATAAAATTTTTTATTTATTTTTTATTATTGATGTATAATTTTAATTTAGTTGTTGGATTTTATTTGAAGATTTGATGTTAATTTAATTGATTTAAGTATTTTGTTGTATTTATGGATATATTTTAAGTATTAAATGATATACTGTGATATAATTTTATAATTTTTGAGATACTGAAGTATTTCAATTTAATTATATATTTTTTTAAATATAAAATATTTTTTCTTTATGGTCCGCGAACCCAACTCAACTCAATCCGTTCATAATCAAGTTGTTTGGTTCGATTTTGTTGTAAAAATCACGTTAAAAATTAACTCACCCCGATAAAAATTGATCAATTTGACAAAAAATAATCCAACCTAACCTCTGCGTACCCATACTTCTAATGAATGAAGAAGAAAAAAGAACATAATTATTTTTTGAGTAGTGTTTGCAGTTTGATACTATATTTCCAAAATATATTCTTTTATTAAATGAAATACACGTGAGTTCATCATTTTAAAAATAAATCCTACCTAAAGAAGTTGAATCTACATATATTTCGTTTGATAAACGAGTGAATATTAAAAAAAATAATCAATACTCTTATAATTATTTAAGAGAAAGAGAGGCGGCTCCCTAGTCTTGTGGCTTTATACTAGCCATTAACAACATGAATAAGACATAAAATAACACCCATGTTTACACACTTGAAAACGTGCATGAGCACTAATGATAAATGAAAGCTCAACTAACACCTACCTAATCTTATTGACTCATTGTTCCATCGTTAATTCTTACCTCTTTCTCAAAATTGATGTGATTTTGTTAGGAATTTTCAATTTTTAGTAAAAGAAAAAATTATTTTTATTTTATAATTATATTTTTTAATTTTTCAACTACATTAATTATTTATTAAAATATTCCTATTTTAATATTTTATTAACTAAAAATAAATACGCATTTCTGTCTACAAAAAGAAAATACTATATGCAAAACTAAATTAATTATTTATCCTAAATAATTAACGTGAAAAAAACATAAATTATCAATAAATTTAATGTAATATCAACTTTTTAATTTCAGTAATTA
>JBBPBP010009779.1:22519191-22529291 GCA_037974735.1 Cicer chorassanicum
GGTAATGATGATAAATGTATCATATAATTAATAAAACATAAGTTTAATGTGTGTTTTACCTGAGTAATTAATATTGTCTTAGAACTTCTAAAAATTATTAAATGAAAAATAATTGTCAAAAAAGTAAATAAAAATAATTATTTACTCCTTAATATTATTTAATATTGCATTGTTTTATAGTGAAACATTTTTATCTTGTTTTATACATAACAGTATTTTTATCTCATTTAAGTTGGGACTTTCTAATATGGTTCTTGTGTAATACTATTTTTATTAAATTTTAATAAAATATTATATTTGTTTTCATTTTTATTCTTCTAAAAAAATATTTTTTACTAAATTAAGAAGTGTTTACCCGTGAACTATTTTTTTTAGATATTAGATACACTCATTCTAATAATAGAACATATTTTGAATGATGTCCCTGGGATTGGATGCATGTGGTTGAAGACTTTACCTAAGAAAGTTACTAGTTGGCTTTAAGCGGTGGAAGGAGCAGTCTAGTGTTTTGTTTAGAAATATTGAAAGAGTTATATATATAGGAACTTTAGAGTTTAATGTTCTTTGTCGCTAACATTTCTCCCTTTTTTATTTTTTATTTTTTATATAGGTTATCTCCAATTTATTAGAGGCGAATTAAATATTAAATACAACTACTTTTTCGCACTAGAAATTCAAACTCAAACTCAATACATTGTATAAATCTAACACCTTCTAATATATATAATAACTAATCATATTTGCCTATAAAAAATTATTGTGTAAGTCTAACCCCTTTTAATAGGAGTTTTGGGTGTAAGTTGTAACAGACTAGTTGATTAACTCATGACTCATCCATCTACTGTAGATAAAAGTATTCGTCTCAAATTCTTTACTAAGGTCAGGTTTGAGCTTTTTAATCCGATCCTTATTTGAGTTTGCAAGAAGAATATCATCCACATAGCGTAATAGATAAGTAAGAACTCGTTCTTGACCTTCCTCTTTAAGGATGTAAACACATTTGTCAAAACTGCAATTTTGGAAACCACTCCTTATCATGAAATCATCAAACTTCCTGTACTATTGTCTAGGACTCTACTTTAGGCCATACAAAGATTTTTTGAGAAAACAAACCTTGTTAAAACCTTTAGCAAATCCTTCATGTTGTTGCATATAAATGGTTTCTTCAAGATCACAATGAAGAAATGTTGTTTTGACATCAAGCTGCTCTAATTCCAAGTCATGTTGAGTTACAATTGAAAGAAGAATTATGATAGAACAATGTTTCAAAACAGGTGCAAAGACTTCATTGAAATCTATATCCCTTCAAGCTGAGAAAATCCTTTAGCAACTAACCTTGCTTTGAACCTTATCTTATCTTGTCTTTGAATGCTCTCCTTTCTCTTGAACACTCATTTTGATCCAATTACCCTGTGTCTCTTAGGAGTGTCAACCAAAATCCAGGTGTGATTCTTTTCAAGTGATTGCATTTTTTCATTCATAATTGTCATCCAAGTTTCTCTGTCTTTACTGTTAATGGCTTTCTTGCAATTGTTTGGTTCAACTCTTTGAAGATCTTCAACAACACTTAAAGCATAACAAATTAAGTTTGCTACTTGATTGGAGTCTTGATAACCCTTCTTTCTCTATCTCTTATCAAATTGTAATTGGCTAAATCTGGTTCTATTGTAGTATTATCTTCAAGTGATGTATCAATCATGTCTCCATGATTAACCTCTTGATCTTCAAGAGAATCCACCTTAATTTGAATACTCTTAGTATTGCTGCTTGAAGTGTTGTCTTGTTGATGGTCCTTGTCAATTATGGTCATTCTTGTTTCATCAAACACTACATCTCTTGATCCGATACACTTAGGCACATCTTGGTCAATTCTCCACAACTTGTAACCTTTTACCCATTTAGGATATCCAATGAAAGCACATTTGATGGCTCTAGGATCCAATTTATCTTGCCTTGTGTGAACAAATGCTAAGGAGCCAAATACTTTCATATTAGAGTAGTCAATTGGCTTTTCATTCCACATCTCAATTGGAGTCTTGAATCCAATAGTTGAGGAAGCACATCTATTGATCTGGTGCACAGTTGTTACTGCAGCCTCACCCTAGAAAGTCTTAGGAATGCATGCACTCAAAATCATACATCTAACGCTTTCCGAGATTGTTCTGTTCATCCTTTCAGCAATGCCATTTTGCCAATGGGTGCCTGCAACTGTTCTATGTCTTTACATACCTAAGTCCCTGCAATGTTTATTAAATTTCTCTGAAAGATACTTCAGGCCATTGTCAGTTCTCAAACATTTCAACTTAGATTCCTTTTGAGTTCCAATTTGCATATGCCATTCTTTAAATTTCATAAAAGTGTCACTTTTGTTTTTAACGACGTAGATCCATACTTTCCTAAAATAATCATGAATGATAGTTAAGAAATAAGAACAACCAACACGAGTTTTTGTCTTTGAAGGACCCCCACAAATCAGAATGAGCATATTCAAAAGATCTAGAGGTATTGTGATGTCCAACACCAAAACTGACCCTTTTAGATTTTCCTATAATACAATGATCAAAAAATTCCAACTTATCAATTTTGTCACCATTTAGCAAATTTTGTTTTGATAACTCAATTAAGCCTTTTTCACTTACATGACCTAACCCCATATTCAATATTCTAGTAGATGAATGCAAACTAGAACTAGCAACAAAAGCTTGTGCCATTATGGTAGAACCATCTAAAATGTACAAGCCATTTCTTTTCATGCCTTTAACAATGATATCCCCCTTATTAATACTAGTCATGATACCATTTTTAATGTTTCTGGAATATCCCAACATGTCAAACATGCCAACAGAAATTAAATTTCTTTTTAATTTAGGTATGTACCTTACATCCTTTAAGACCTCTTTGCCATTGAACGTTCTAAATCTGATAGTTCTCTTGCCTTGTACCTTGTGTGGTTTGTTGTTGCCAAGCAAAACGACTCCACCTTCACGAAGATCTATTGATTCAAAATAATCTTTTTTTGAACACATGTGAAAAGTACATCCTAAGTCTAATACCCAATTCTTTTCAACATCAGAATTTGAAATCATCAAAGCCTTTGCAGATTCATAACTAGCATCAACAAGTGCATCATTTCCATAATATTAAGAGTTTCTTGAGTCCTTTCTTTTAGGGAAATCTTTCTTAAAATGTCCCTTCTAGTGACAATGGAAGCGTTTATAATTTCCTTCAGACTTAGTTCTTGACTTGGACCTATGCTTCTTTCCATTTAATCATTTCTTGTCAGTTCTTCCTCTGGTAACATTTAGACTTTCAACATGATTTTTTTTCTTGATCTCTGGACATTTATGACTTTCCTTTGTATGGATAGAGGTATGCACTTCTTCAAGAGTAATTGTTTGTTCTCTTCCAAACATGATAGCATCCTTGAAGTGTTCATAGGAACTTGGCAAGGCATTAAGAAGGATCAAACCTTTGTCTTCATCATCCAACTCGACTTCTAAATTTTGTAAATCAT
Source organism: Cicer chorassanicum (assembly GCA_037974735.1). NCBI lineage: Eukaryota > Viridiplantae > Streptophyta > Magnoliopsida > Fabales > Fabaceae > Cicer > Cicer chorassanicum. Next base: position 22,522,706 of record JBBPBP010009779.1, read on the forward strand.
CAAGAATCTTATTAAAATCATCAACTTGTTCTATAACAAGTTTATCTTCATCCATTTTAAAAGAGAACAATTGCTTTTTTAAAGAAAAGCGTATTTGAAACTAATTTTGTCATATAGAGAGACTCAAGTTTAAGCCACAAGACTGCTGCTGTTGGTTCTCTTGCAACTTCCCTCAAAGCTTTGTCTCCAAGACACAAGATGATGGCACGCTTTTCTTTTTCAACTAGTTCTTCCTTTTCGTGAGTAGTCATTGATGCAGGAAGAACTGATTCACCCTTCAATGCATTCACCAAACCTTGTTGTACCAAAACAACATGCATCTTTATCTTCCAAAGACCAAAATCATTTGATCCATTGAACTTTTCAATATCAAACTTTGTGGTTCCATCCATTATTGCCCCTTCCCACAGACAGGGCCAATTGTTGAAACAATAATTTGGTCTGCAACAAGAATTAACTAATAAAAACATAGCAATTAAGCTGTAAAAATAGGATTGCTATAATGCAGTTTTAATACTTAACAAAAGAAATCAATGTAAAATGAAATTAATGAAAAATAAGGCAAGAATAACACCAAGATATATGTGTTCATCCTCAATTACTTGAGACCTACATCACGGGCAAAGGAAGCAAAACAATTCACTATGAGTATGGAGTTTACAAGATTAAGGCATTTTCAATTGTAGTGTTTTTCTACTCTTGTATCTATCACTATTGAGAGTACAACAATGCAAGTTTCCCATTTACAATGTCTCTTTTTTCCTTTCCCTTAGTCTCTCAATTTTTCTGATTTTCTATGAATCTTTATCTCAATTGCATAGACCTCTTTATTCACACACCATGCAACAAATGCATTCAAAACTATATATAACATTCTAAATCAGGTTAGCTTAACTAACTATAACAACTTGTCATAACCAAATTGGCAAAATTTAATTATAACAAACACTAAAAAATAATTAACTCTAATTGTTGATGGAGGCATATCTTCACAATGGTTAATCTTAATAGCTTAATTATAGCTCATTCTGCATGAAGTTATTACAATGTTATCTATGTTATATGCTCACCTATTAAATAAGTGCCTTGTACCAGAAGTTATGATTATATATAATAATATAATTGGTCCTTCATATATCAGTTTGATTTTGTGGCAAAAATTGAATAAAAACTTTGTTTTAATTCACAAATTAGGATATGTCAATAAAATGTTATAAGAGAAAAAAATATATCTGTTATGACGTCTAGTTTTGTCTCCTCTTATTTTTTTACCTTTATTTTTAAAAAAAAAAATAATAAAACAAATATTTTATTTAAGAAAGAAAACTAAAATAAAGAAAACCAAAATAACTATAATTGAAATCTTTTGACCAATTAAGAATATATTCAGTTTGTTGTTTATAATGAATTTATTTTAATATATTAAAATGTGATTTTTAATCAATAAGGCAAGTTTTAAAATTGGAAAGAATAAAAAGGTTCCATATTAGCTTAGCCCATGGGATGTTCTGTCCAGTAGGTTTATTGACCAGAGGTTTGGCTCTTCAGCATTACCTCCTGAAGCTTGCACTTCATTTCAGACCAAATTGATGAAAAAACGTGCTGAGAGAGGACATATCTGAGAGATTCACGACAAAAGAAAGATGAGTGGAAGGCTGGGCCAAGATCGTGAAGTAAGTTTTGGAGTGTCTCTGTTATGGGAGTTGATAGGTCAAGCGGAAGAAATGAGTGATTCAACTTCCTGCGTGAAATAATTTGGCACTTCACTCACTTCATCACTATTTTAATCTCATCTATGCATTTTAATCTATTCTCGTATTTTTACTAGGTATGCCTTCTATAAATAAATAAATAAATTTATATATATATATAGTTAACGTATATGATTCGTTTTATTAACTAAAAATACATGTTTTAATTTATTGTGTTATGATAAGTTCATAAAGGATTATTGATGAGAGGGTTTTCTCATATATACTTGACACATAAAATGTGGTTAGAAACATCTTAAAAATTATTTGTTTATTCTATATTATCCGCTCTACATTAAACGTTCAGAATCCTTAAAAAACATTGATATCACATTTCCACCTAAAACCTTGAAGCATTAAGTATATGTGTCATCTATTTTATATATTCAATATTTCTTCTATTATTAGTCAAACAAAGATATATATTTCTTATTTTTCAAACAAAGATAAAAGACACAAATAATTAAAATCTAATAATAAGAAATTCAAATGTGTGTAGAAAAACAACTAAAAAGACTTTTGTTTTCAAAAGTTTTATCATAACTAAATTAATGAATCAATTTATAAATATTTAAGGAGGCTCATAATAATAACAACTACTCCCTCCAATTTCAAATATAATTAAAAATAAAATTAAAACAATTAATACATTTAATTCAAAGACTTAATCTTTAACTCACTATCTTCCGGATACCAATATGAAGATGCAACAACCGAAAATTGGGAAGAAGGTCAAGTATTTGGATTACTTTTACTCATAGATTTCTAGGTTTGTTATCGAGAGAAATGGTAACAATGAACATAGCTAGTTTTACAGTGACTTCCCACGAGAATCTAGTAAGATGTAGTTAGTTTTAAATTACGGTTACCGAGTAGATTTACATAACATCATTATAAAATCTCATTGAATATCGGTTAGTAAAACTATATTTTTACATCAATAGTGTATCTCAGTTAAATTTATTATTTCACCATCCTCAATATTTGTTTATATAACTATATATATATATATATAAATAAATAAAAAATAAAAAAGAGAATTGTGACCCTTTATATCGTGCATGTAGTATAATTTTAAAAGACGCCATTAATTATTGTACATTACGGCGGTTTCACCCGTGAGTATTCACAATTTTTTTTTAACATTTAATATGGTTGCATCCACTTTTTTGCCTTGCCTCTTTTTTCATTACCGTTTTTCTTTACCCTAAATTTCTCACTCTTTCACAAACCTTTCTTTTTCTTTACCCTAAATTTTTCACTCTTTCACGAACCTTTCTTTTTCTTTACCCTAAATTTCTCACTCTTTCACAAACCCTCACAAACGCAATATGATTGTGCTGCCAAAAACCTACACAACTTGAGTATTATAATATTTGATACTCATGAACTAAAATGCATCAAAATAAGCTAGAAAAATGGTATATTAAAAATAAAATCAGCTGCACATTGTTAAAAATGTATCACCAAAACTAGGAAGACATGCAACTGACTACAGCGCTTTTAATTTATTGTGGCGGCTAAAACCGCCATAATTCCCTCGTTTTTTTGTAATGTTTTCTTTTATAGTTAAGTTGTACATCTTTTCGTTCGTGAATTTGAAAATGCAGATAAAATAAAAGATTGGAACAATGGAGACATAGCAGTTGATTCATATCACAATTACAAGGTATGCTATTTTGATTATCAAGTATTTGTTTCTTCTAAAATAATGAATATAAATTTACTATCGAAAAATCAGATATACAATTTATATTTTATAAATTGTTTCAATAATTAATATTTTATACGAAATGACAATGAAGTTTTTGGTTTTATTATTTGTTTTTTTAAAAAGGCAAAATAATTTCATTAATAAGGATCAGAACAAAACTCTTACTGAGCAAGAAAAATAATATATTTAATTAAAACTTGCTTTATTGCCATGTCATTTGTGATGTACGAGCATTCAACCGTCAATCGTCTTTTTTTTTTCCTAGTGATTTCTCTATGCAAGTTTGATACAAAAGTCTTCGGGTGATACAAATATCCCTCCAACGTTTTTGGGACCTGATAACACCTAGACAATGAGCCTTTGTTATTAGACAAGTGGTTAAGCATGTGGTACCAATGGTAAAAGGTTCTCGTTTGTGGGGTGTCTCCTCCATCCACTGTTTGGGCCCCACCATATATTTCTTCCTAAGCTTGAAGTTGTAAGCAAACAGTTTCAAGTAGTTATAGATGGTTGTAGTTTGTTAAAGTTTAGTTAGAGGAACGAAGTTACTAGTCATGTCATAAGTCATACAAAATCTATCAATGGGTGGTCATATAATCATGTACCAATCTATTCTCTTTGCATCTGTTTGTGTTCTATATATCTTTCTTCAAAGATGCATCAGATATAAATATCTAAACATGAATCCTTATTGAAAAAAATTTTGTAGGGAGCTAGTGAGGAAAAGAAGAAAGTATATTGGGTCAAATGAGATAGAGTTAGTTGTGAGAAAAAGAGGGGATGCATGGTTACATATCAAAAGTTTTAAAGTAATTAATCTTGTCATGCTAGGGCAATGGTCAACGTACATAGTGAAATAATAGATATTCACGATGATAAATTAATGTATCTTGGATAAAGTTGATAAAATTTTCCACCCAATTATCATACTTTTGGGACCACATATTTGAGATATAGATTGTGCGACATTAAAACTGGTTCAACAAGCTTGAAGGCGCAAACGAGAAGATAAGCTATATGGATCATGGTGAGAGAGAAAGGGTTCAACTAGTTGTACATGTGTACACATGATACTAACAACATCCATAAATTTAATAGACATGGGTTAAATCATATGATATGTAACGTGGTTTAAATTATTTTGCAGTGCTATTTTTTAATTAAAATATCAATAAAATAAAAGTATTAAAATAGTCGGAATTTAAAATAAATAAATCAATTTAATAGATTAATAAAAATAGAACCATTAAAACTGCAATTAAATTTTTTTTTTAATCAACTTTGGTAACGTTTAAGTTTCTTGAAGTTTGTACCGCACGAAAGTAAGATACCTAAAGGTACCAACTCATTTATTGAATTTTATGAAAATAAAAGAATTTAATTAGAAACGTTTAAAATCATACTTTATTTCACGCAAATAATACGATCCAGTGGATGCTTTCAACTTTGCTTCAACTGTTGGTAAATTTGAATCTTTTTGCTTTGAATTTAATCTATATATTCACCTATTTTGAGGTGATTAAATTTGTGTGGGTAGTTTCACTTTTGGGGATTATAGTTTTTTTGTTTGTGTTTGTTGGTTCATTAATTTTGCTTTTTTGAATATCACAATTTTAATCCTTTTAATGATGTTGATGATGAACTTGATGGTCTTATTGGGTAGTATGGTGGATTTTGCTAATGCATGTAAATGTTTGAATAGGACGAAGACAGATAAGATGAATCTCAGTTATTCGACACTAACCTTCTGATGCAGTACTTCCAGATATGAATGAATAGGTGGAAGAGAAAGATTTAAGAGTTCATATTTTGTTTTTATAATCACTTTTAAGACTACGCAAGACAATTATTAAAAGAATTAACTAGCCATTAGGATTATTGTTAGTTTATTGTGCCTTTTCTTTTCTTCTATCAATCACTCTATTGCTCCTATATATATGTGTCTCACATAGGTAGAAAAGACAATTGAGATTAAATAAAAAAAAAATTCTCTTTGAGAATTGTGAGTTTGATTTTCTCATCTTTGAGTTGTTGAATTAAAACTCGTATGAATTTTATCAATAACTTTTTTACTATTGTGGTGATTTCTTTTGACTTAGCAATTATTTTTATTGTGGCGCATTTCTTCTCCATCTCTTAATCTATTCCATCTCTTTATTTATTTATTTTAATTTTCTCATATTTTTATCCATCCATGATCCATACTTCGGATATGTCATAGGTTGTAGTGTTGTGGTTGTATTTAGCTTATTATGGTGTCTAGTTTGTGAGTATATGATTGAAAGAGAGTTCTGCAATCTTCGTAGAAAATGGGTTCTCTTTATTATATATGATGTATGTTGGCTCACACTATTTTGTTTGATGTATGAGTTGAAGCTCCCCTTCTATATATTTTCATTAATAATATTTGTCTCTAAATATAAGATTTTTTTGAGAAATTTATTTGTCTCTTTTTATAAAATTTTCGTTAAATTTTCAAGTGTATTAATTATTTCTTTATCGACATACTCTTAATTAATTTATATATTTTTTTATAATCAACAATAAATATATTATAATGAAAATACTAACTAATTCTGTTTTTATCTAAGAAACAATAACAATTAATTTGAACTTAGTATCTCTTTCATATAACCCTTTGGACATCTTTAACAAAACAACTGGACTACTCTTTAGGTGATGGATAGCTAGTAACGTACTAAGGCAAAGTCATCGTATCATATCATATCAACCACATGGATGCATACCACCAATCCTAGTAACATCATGCAGTTCTTTTTTTTTTTTTTTATGGGTCAATTGCAAAATATGTTTTAATTTATCTAGGAAAATTTTATGATGAAGTGGCCGAATTGACTTTTTTAGTGAAGTAAAATCTATATATATATCCTCACTTTTAAATTGTAGTCGAATCCCCAACTTAATTAAAGTTATACTAGTTTCTTTAAATATTTGTTGTTTATTTCTTTAACTTTTTCATATTAATTTGATTTCTCTTAATATTTTAATATTTGTTGTTTTTTTAATCCGACAAATTATTTGCCACCATGATAATGTGTTTGTTGTAATTATTTGAGCAAATCAAATATATATTACTTTAGTTCAATTTTTTAAGGCGTAT